>OY728146.1:1972204136-1972804136 GCA_963277665.1 Viscum album | reverse complement strand
GTATGTTTATACACACGACATGTAGTTTGTTTTTCAGGATTCGTGAGAAAATATTGTTTATTTAATTAAATGATATTGAATGTAATACATTGGGCGCATGTCGAGTAATAATGATGGTCAACTTTCATTATTAAGACATGTGGTATTACTAAGAATTAAATTAAATGATTAAATGCTTTCAGGCAATTAATCTATTTTATTATTCTAAGTATTATAATCCCAATTAAATTATTCTCATAGAATTAGAGATATTTTTTTGCACAACGGATTTGGAAATACTCTCAATCCAAAGGGAGAATTACCTTTCCACTAAGAACGCCCTCAAGTTACGAGAGCAAGATCCTCCACCGGATCAAGGCGGTCGAAGGCGGACATCGCAAGCGAAGGTTCTTCCGTGCTTGCACCCGGAGATCCCTTCGGTGACGTCCGGAGATACGTGAAACACGTTTGGATCACCGCTAGAGGAATCCAACACTTGGATTCTACAATGCAACGAAGGATCCCCGAATCGTGACTGGACACATCAATGAAGAAAGAATTCCAACGAGGTAATTCTTATACATTAATTAAATTAATTATAATCAACATATGATGATCCTCCTCAAGGGTTCCGAGACTCTTCTTTTATTTTCGTTATTCGTTCTATTCAGAAGATTCGGCGTTTTATATCGTGACGGATCTCGGATTGAACGCTGTTTAACGTTAAAATTAAAGTTGGGAAAACCCACCAACGCTCTTCCGCTGCGCCCAGAACCTACAATATACTAGTACCAGTGCTCTATATCTGGATAAAAAATTCTCCCCATATACTTATCCATCCTATAATTCTATAATTCACATAATGTATTCATATACAATCTATCTTACAGAGTTGGGTCAACCCTCTTATGCTCAATGGTGTTAGCCTACAGAACCTCCCCAAATTGAACTACACATGAATGATGTCCAACAATTATATTTATAAATAATGAACCAAACTCTCAATCTTAGTGAAATATAATTAAGTTAATAAATTTACATTAATTGCCCATAAATTCAATTTTTTTTATTTCATAAGGAACCCTCTTATATGGGTTGAGAGGGAACCCTCACATTCCCCAAAGTCCATGTTTCCAGAAATTCCAAGATAAAAATAAATGCATAAGGCCTAGTAAAATGAAAGCCTAATACATGGACCAAATTCCCAAATATTACTACAATAACTCCACCCACCTTCCTTTCGAAAAATCTTTCCATCCTCCCCCCTAATGTTTTCATATTTAGCTTTCTGATTGGTCTGTGGACATCCTATACACAATCCCTTTATAGAAAACATACCTCGAACAATATTGCTTTCCACCAATAATAATTTACTATAGTACTATCCTAGAGGAATAATATTTTTTAATGGACAAGAGAACCTATTACCTAAAGGGTCTAATTCAAGATATAAAATCAAATTGATGATGAATAGTACAAATTTTATATCACCCCACTATAATACCTACACTACTACAATGCAATAGTACTACTGCAGTACCACTGAAATTATTCACCACCTAGATTGGTACCAGGTTTGATGTAGGATTACATGGAGACATCATAGCTCACATAATCCCAATAAATACTTTATTTAATTAGATTAAATTAATTTCCCAAAAATTATCCCATTTCAAACAAAAGAACAAAAAATCTTGACTGATGTACCTATCATAGATTTCTTACACACAAGAAGTACCATTTCTCTTGGTCATTTAATAAACCTAAGGTCCTTGCGTTGGATCATTGGGGGGGGGTGTAAAATCCCCTGTCAAAGATGTTCTCCCTAGTCTATGTCATTAAACAAGGTCAGTTGGTATAATTTCCCTACCAACCAATGTAATCCTCATTAGGTCCTAACTCTTATAATTATCTTATCTCTCAACCAAAATATTTAATTCCACTATATCAAATCCAAAGATCTATTCTATTACACTAAATATTTTTCAGGAAACACTCCTTGGAAACATTAAAAACATAATATATATATATATAGGTGAGAGAATAACATATTTTCTTAGCAGGATAACAAAAAATTAACTCATATTATTATAGAATAATGATATTGATTCTTTAATAAATAGATAATTGAATAAAAAATAATCAATCCTAAAATCTAACACCCATCATCACGAAGGTAGACAAACTAAACAACAAATCCATGTATAGTAAAATAGGATCAAAAAATATAATAAAAAGGTACCCTAGAACCACTTCCTTCATGATTTTTCACTCTCATGACTCAATGCCAAATTTCCTATTCAACCAATCCCTTCTATAGTTGTGCCTCCACTAACTATATCCCATATCATAGACATACCTCATACTCCAACCACATCATCACAATCAAACCATATCCACTACCAAATATAATCCACCAGAGATCTAGTATATTAGGGTATCATGGACATGAAGGATCTTAACTATATTATCTCCTCCAACCATGTATGAACCCAACATATATCGTCACATAAACATCACCACATCACATCCCATCAAAACTCTATAGAGTATTCCTATACACATATACCATATCAACATATCAATACCCACATGGTACTATAGTGCACCATACCTCCTCACCCATACCCCTTATGGATTTCCATTACATCACATACTATATTAGTATGATTGTAACTACCGTAAGACATCACATCATATTCCACACATAGAAGGGATATAAGGGAAGAGGGAGCATTCTTCCATTCATTCCATCTCTAACATGAATGTTATTGGAAAATACTCGGTACCCAAGTCATTTTAGTCATCCGTAAGGGTATCATACTAAGTTGGGATGAATATATGAATCATAAGGAAAATAAATCAAAGTTATATATATATTACATACCCAAAACCAACCTAAAGGATTTCACACCAATAAGAACCACCATAGACCAAAACTATTTTCATACTACCATCACGACACACTACCACCATTTCCAACTATAACATTATAATCAGACCCCTTATAAAAAAATAGTCAACAAATACATTAAAAAATACTAGTTAATCATACTATTATTCATTTATATATTTACCATTTTCTAACCAATTTATCTGCTTTAATAAATTCAATCCTTTGTTTCGTGAGAAACCACACAAGCTATAACCCACAATATTTGCAGCCATTAATCATTCATTTCTAGAAGAAATGTTTTATTTTTAACCATGAGGTTATTTAATTATTATAAACCCCATTTTTTTATTATTACTATATTTATTTCAATCCACATGGAAATTACCAATCATTTCTATATAAACTGTCCAATTCATCTCCTATAACAATCCACTTATTCCCTATTAATAACCATAAAAGGAATATATATCTCTACTGTATAATCCACAAACCCAAACACATCCCACTATGCCACCCATGGTATAATCCACATCACCCACTAAAACAATAATGAACAACCTCACAATAATAATACAAATTTACCTATGAAAACAATAGTTTCCACAAAAAACAAAAGCAATTTAAATATCAAGTACTACCACATTTTTCTATATTCAAACATCCTTTAATACCAATCCTTTATTCCGTGAAACTGATTTATTTTTATCTTTAAGAGATTATCCTTTTATAAAATTTATTTCAATAGATGAAACCTGGAATTAGAACAAAAGACTCAGCAATATCAATTAATTTCCACAATATCAGTAAACAAGCACTTAGTGAGAGATAAATATTATGAAATTATGAAAACATATATGAGTCAACCCATTCCCTAAAACTCTCCATAGTTAATCTTATTATATTTTTTAGGTAAATCCATAAAACTCACCCAAATAAGAAAAAAGCATGTAAATTCCAAATTTTATTCAAAACTAGGGAGAGTTATCAAATCTCACAAGTAAGAAAAACCTTTATGAATAGATTCATGAAGATAAAAAAAATAAGAGATGATCCTAAGATTGTGATCACATCATATAAACCTTGAACAAGCTAAATCACATCACCCTATCAAAATTTGAACCCAATCTTTCCCAAATAAAATCATCACCACTTCCATGAAGCTCCATGGGAAAAAAATGTGAAAAATAGGGAGAAATGATAATAAATTCGCATTGGATGACCGATACTTGATCTCACCAACACAATGATTATATCCAATGAATATGGGATTGGAGTTCTCCCAAATGCATCTTAGGGTCACCTAAGAACCGAGGGAAATGGTGGTAATGGAATGTAATTTGGGGGATTAATTGAATTTATACTAGGAAGGAAAATAAAAGATCATAATATAAGGTATAGGCCATGCTAAAAAACCTTGGTTTTCCAAAAAAACCATTACCTAACCAGCTATGAAATGAAGAAATGACCCATGTTCCAACTCCTCTAGATAAATCATGCCACATTTCTCCTATTGATCCTATAAAACCATGGATGTACCACAATTCTAGAATCCTATATATGACATAGCCACCCTACTTCTCCACCTAACCATGGAAAAACACGAGGAACATGCTGTTGGGCCCCCAAGAAACCCAGAATGCCTAAAACAAAAAACCTCAGGATCTATGCTATAACTAAGAAACCATGTTACTTCCCATGTACTTCTATTTACCCTAATACTCACATAGAATAATTTCATGATGTATCTCAATAGATAAACTATCAGAATCTCTAAAATGGATGGTCCACCAAATCCAACCTCTCGCGTCCAGACACTGCAACAATCAACATCACACTATTTTTAGGTCTTCCAACTGACCTCTCATGATTAATCACACTCCTACATTCCTCAATACTGTCCTCTATCCAAAATGTCAGCTCAAACATCACCATTCATTCCTCAAGCCTTCTAAAAATATCCCCAATACCCAAAATACACAAAGTAATGAGATAAGAAGTTTTTATCCATTACATAACATTATATGAAATAAACACACCATTATATTTATGTTAAATTTAAATTATATAACATAAAAATAACGCTATACAATGTGAATACTATGTAATTATAATTTTTTATAGTATTAATATATTTATAATATTATATAATGTAAATATAATGTAAATATTATTAATTAAAAAATTTAAATATAACATTATAGAACTTGAATATAACACATTACCTAAAACTCCATTATTATTTCATTTTTTATAAGATTTTTTAATTAGATTGAGGGGGAACCCTTACTAGCCTATAGGCCCATAGATAATGGCACAATGGACCTAAAAACATGACCTGAAGGACCTTATGATTTATAACCGAAGACCCAACATCAGTGAATAATACTACTATTACACTATTGTCATCTACTACAGTAACCAGATACTATAGTATTGGAAATAGTACTCTAAATTGATACAATACCTACTATAATTCCATGTGTTACTATACGCTACAATACCAACTTTTGGTAAAATAGCTTCCAAAATATTTTGGAAATCACATCCACTCGGAATTGAACCTGGGTCTTCTTCACTACTAGTACACCACCCAATACCCTGAGATACATGTGTGTTAGTATGAATATAACATATACATGAGGAAAATATAACAAAAACAGAACAATATATAATGTAAATATAATGTAAAAATAACATTGTTATAATTATATAGTTGTGTTATATAATGTTATATTTATATAATATAAACCTTATAAAAAATTATATTTATATTATATTTATATTAAATTTAATAAAAAAGATTCAGGTGCTGGGTGTAGCCTATTCCTAATTTTTTTTTGTTAAAATAAAGGCAAAGAAGCATTGCAAGGGGGTTTACATAAATGACAGTGAATGGAACCATGCATGTAAAATAAACCATAGTAGAACATAAATTAGGGGTGATGAAAGACCATCTCGATAAGGTCTCTATAATTTACCTCTTTGAAAGAGCATCAACAACTTGATTGGATTAAATATACACATGGGTGATTTAAAATTTAATTTTTTCAGTTAATCATATAAATTAAATCTAGGATGGGACCACTTTCCATGGGACCCATTGGGATCGAGTCTTTAAAAAGTGTATGATTGTGGTGCAGTCAAATTCCACCCAAATACTTCTATAGTTGTGATGAACCACATATTTAATGGGCTTAATAATTTCCCATAATTCTATATCAATAGCCAAACCAATGTCAATATATTGATAAAAAAACATACCTATATAAATCCATGATGCATACAGAAGACACCACCACAACGAGATGGACCCGGTGCACCCTATGCCGCATAATCCACATTCACCTTCAACCATGTGGGAATTGGGTGTATCCATATAATTGACTTGAGAAAGAATAGTTTTATGATACTACCAAAAACACTCATGGATTTTATAATCACAAGATAATAAAAAGAATTATTCATGGTACCCATTTGGACCTTAGAAGTAGAAAAAAAATCCATGTATATAGCAGTAATTCTATCTTTACGTGATGGTATTTGGTTTTAAAAAGCGAGAGAATTTATTTCTCTTCATATGAAAGTTTTGAGGATAGCGATTGCAGTGCACAAAATTTTCTGAATTTGTTTTCTGCATTCAATGTTACAAATGTCTTCAATTGTGTCTTCAACATTTTTTAGCCTTATCATAATTTAATATACCAACTAGATGTGTATCCATATCTGACATGAGAGTGTGAAAGAAGTGAAAACATGTTCCAATGTTTCATCCGAGGACAAGAAGAGGAAACAGATAGGCGCCAGCTGAATTCCATTTCATTGAAGATTTCTTTTTAGTGGAATCCTAAATTTCTAGATCCTCTATAGTAGAAGTATGATGGTAGGTGTAATGAAGTGTTGCCTAAATTTATTTTCCACAATGGGATAACAGTACCCTCATCACAATTGTTTCTATAAAATACATTTGCAGAGAAATACCCAACATGATTTGGGATCCACCTTAGCATGTCAAAATCCAAAAAGATATAACACTATATTTCTAGTAGTATAGTAAGAGGTAAAAAGTAATTTAGAAATTTATCTAGTATATACTCATGAATAGATACTTTTTTTATGTGATTAGGAGTAGTGAAGAATTCACTAATTGACTTATATAGACATGTTGTATTCCAGAAGTTCAAGGTTGAGTGCCTGATTAAACCCATTTTGAGCACCCCATGACATCTTTGTAATAGGATTTAATGGATTTAAAAATTGAATATGAAATATAAAACGATTAATCACTCTATAATTTTCTTATCAATCTACTAGAGTGGTATTCCAAGGAACTGTCACTTGATGTCCAAAGGTTCCTAGTGAATTTTATAATGAGGGACTCATTGAAGAGACCCAAATCCTTGATACCTAGGCCTCCCATTTCAATTTTCTTAATTCAATTATTCCATTCCACCATTATAAGATTCCTTTCATGTATTGATCCTATCAAAAAAAAAGTCTCTAATCAATATATTACCTTCTTTAAGGATGGATTGGGACATTTATAAAGAGAAAAGTCATGAACAAACATTGAGGATATAACTAAGTTAACTAATAAAATTATTCCTACTTGAGACATGGTCATCCCTTTTAGGTTTTCATATGACCAATTATTCTAGATATAATGTTTTCAAGATAACACATTTTGACTCTTCCCCAAAAAAGAGGCACTCCAATATAGGTGAAAGGAAGAGTTATCCTTTTCACTCTAAGAATTCTAGCCACCCAGTTCTTTTTTATGTAATTATTCCATCACCAAACACCAAAAAAGACTTGTTACAACTAAAAAACTGGCAAAATACTTCTTCATAATAAGAAAACATCTTTAGGATGTAGGAGACTATTTTTTTGGTTTCCTATCCAAAGAGAAGAAAATCATTGTCATATAAGAGATGTGAATGGGTATAAAGATCCCTTACAACCCTAATTGTTATATACATACTATCTTTCAAACGTTAATTAATGTAGACAATTAGATAATTATATTCCATAGAAAATAGAATCCCAAAATGTGGATCACCTTTCCTTAATCCTTTAGAATAGTGGAAAATTCTTTAAGGGAACCATTAATAAAAATCAACAGCCTCACACTATTGAATATGGTGCTAATTAATTTCATGAAGTCACCTGAAAATCAAACCATCTGATAATTTCCAAAATAAATATCCACTTAATTCTATCAAAATACCTTCAGATATCAAACATTAAAGAAAAGTTCTCATGGATATATTTTTTCTTCATGATGTTAACACATTTAGAAGCAATAAAGAGACAAGTCTGAATATTCCTTCCAGGGATAAAACCAAAATAATTTCATGATATAATCCCTCTAGAAATAGGTCCTAACCTCATGGAAATAACTTTAGTAATGTTTTTTGGAACTGTGATCCTAATATAAATGAGACTAAAATCCTTGACATCCACTACCTTTTTTTGGAATTAGGGAAATAAAATTGGCCTTGATTCCACAGGGAATCGATGAATGGTTAAAGAACTCCCTCAAAATATTAAGAATCTATACCCGTACAATGTCCCAGTAAAACATAAATAATTTATTTGTGAACCCATTAGGGTTAGCTACACTATCAATATTGAGAGAGAACATGGAACTTTTTACCCCCTTCTCATCTGGGTCTCCAGTTAAAAATGTTTTATGGTGGTTATCAACAACACAAATGATGTTATCAATCATTTTTTAGGTTCTATCTGCCCCCTGATCTGACTAAAGTCCATTAAAATATCTAACCACAACATTGGAGATTTAATTTTTTTAACTGTATAATGTACCATCAATTCCAATGGTAGTTATCCCCCTTCCAATCCTCTTTTCCCAATGCAAATAGTGGAGAAATATGGTGTTTCCTTCATCATTCTGTAGCCACCTTATTTTATATTGGTTTTGTTCCAACCTTTAATTTATTCTTAAGAGTTCATCCTGCATGGTCAAGCCATTAATTTCATCTCTTTTTGGAGAATTTTTATTGTGCTTAATATTCTGGTAGTGCGGAAAACCTTCTTCCACCTCCTTGTTGTCATTATCATGATTGGAGAAAGAAGGTCTAAACCATTTGAGATTTATTGGGCATTCTTCAAAATTGCAGCCATTACATGGTTTGGAATTCCAATAGTTTACATATCGCATGCTTTGATTACAAAATCCCTGTAAAGAGGCATACCAAGAGATGATTTAATTTACATAAATGGTAGAGGGTCTGTCCTAAATTGGGTGGTGAAAATATCCACTATAATGGGATTGTCATGAGAGTGAAATTTTAGTAGCATCAATCCTGAGATGTAAATGAAAAAATTATCTTCATCAATCTGAACAAAGAATCTATCCAGTTTTTTTTCTTGTAATCCATTGAAGGTGTATCTATGCCAAGTGTAATATCCACCCACAATAGGGACCTCAACCATGATGCACTTTTCAAAAGAGGATGAGAATTTTGTTGCATAAAATTTATTGAAATGAGAACCTGTTTTTCCCTTAGGCCATAGAATAGTGTTAAAATTACCCAATATAACCCAACACTTTTCCTTATTATCAAATATCCATTAAACATTGTCCCAAAGCTCCCTTATTCAGATGTAAGAGTTGGAAGCATAGAAAAACTTTAGAGAAATAACCATCCCCAAGATTCCATTATCAACTGATATGTATCAATAATTTCTTGTATAAGAGTGAATGATGATTCTATAATGTTTTAAGACCCAAATATTCTTCGAGTGATTCTGAATTTCATTTTTTTGAGCCAAAGTAATTTCAATGATAGGCCCATTTTAAGGAGCTCCATTTATCAAATTTTATGTTAGGTTCATCATGATAAATAATCATCCGATTATTGGTTATAATAAAATGTATCAAGTCTGTGACATTGGGATCATTCCCAAGACCTTAAAAATTACTAAAAATGATCTTCATTTATGTGATGATGCTTTGGCCCTTATTTGTGGGCATTCTTCCCTTAATGGATGGTAAATTTTCTTCTTACCTGTCCCTTTTTTTTCACCCTTGTCATTCTCCCCAACCATCAGACCATTATCCTTATCACTATTCTTAGAGAGAACTTCATTCATGGGAGGAATTTTATCTCCATCCTCATCCCTTGGTTTCCCACTGGGAGGGTTAAATTGATTTTGGGAGTGATAAATTCCTAAGGGTGTAGTCCTAAAACATTTATTTTTTGATGATTTTTCAGGATTTATGTGATTAAATAAATCCCCTTTGTCATGTGGTACCTGTTTATCCATAGATCCATTTGTGGGTAGTACAGGTTCATTACTAGGGTCAATGCCATCCAATTTTGTGTCTGGAACATGTTTATCCATAGATCCACCTATGGGAAAGGAATATGATTCCCAGGTTTAGATCTAAGAAATTGTGAGTCAGGGGCATATGTCATAATCATATGTGGGTCTACAACATTTTCAAGATAGCCATAGAGGTCTATGGAAGCAATAGAATTATTCATATTCTTATTAAATTTCTGGTCTAGGGTAAAAGAGTACCTATATAAGACCCTTATAGTCTTCTCACAATGTTGTAGATCAGAAGTTTTAGGTATAAAATCATCCCTCACAAAAAGAACATGGCAATTATCAGATGTAGTATGGTGACTCGGTTCATTATTATGACCAATCAAAGCATTTTTTGGAGATTTTAGAAGTCCACAATACATTGGACCATTCTTGGTATCACCCTCCTGGGCCAAATCAGTAGTAAACTGCCTGGAATCCATATTCTCCTAAGATTGGGTATCATCACCTATATTATGTATGTCAACCACCATAAGGGAAAGGAAGCAATGATGAATAAAGATATCTTTATTAGGCACTTTGAACTAAATGTTATCAATAGGTTAATCTATTTTGGGGTTTAGTACAATGGACTCCTTATAAGCATAAGAAATTAGACTATTAAGGGTTTCCATGATTTCACCATCAGTCATGTTGGGGCCTGTACTGGAGTTCATGATGGGAAGGGAAGCTTTCCCATTCCCAATGCCCAGGACTTTTCAACATGATGATTCAACATGTCCCTTTAAATTTCATTTTTCACAGATCATAGATCTATTGAATTTAGATGAAAGATTCCTAAATAAGTCACAATTACCACAAAATTATGGAATTCTTTCAAAAACAATATCTAGATTAAATATATCATATATTTTGGTGAGGTACAACTCCGAAAACCAGTTTATTGGACATATCAACTTCAACAAGAACCCAAGAAAAGTGACTCTACCTTGGGTTTATAGTTTTCTTATCAATTTTTATCAGGTTTCCAACTGAATATGAAATATCCCCTAAAATTTTAAGATTCCAATACCACAAATTGAGTTTAAAAATGTGAATCATCACTTGAGTATGTGTGTTACTCACACTAAATGGATCAAAATTATGATACCATTCTTAAATTCCTTGGATTCAAGGAATTAGAGATATGAAGACAAAGATCAATTCCCTCTAATAGTGCCCATCTGAGGGAAAAACAATGTGAAAATATCCCTTCCCTATTATAGTCATATGCCAGTCACCAAACCCCCAAACCATGGAAATTCAGCCAATCATATCATTAAATCCTAAAATTCGCTCACCCTTAGGGGCTAGTACATGATCAATAATTGAGAATCTATATATCATTAACCTATTATAAAATCCTATTGATTGGATGTAAGATGAGCCATTTTCCATTTCATGATGACTATCCTTGGAGAAGGACCCCCCAAAGTCCATGAAAGTCATGATCGACATAGATCTAATAACATATGCAATTTTTTTCTTCAAATGGGATGACTCTGGAGGAATCACATGATCTGGAATATCATTCTTTGGAGGCACAAAGACGGAAAACAAATCCTTGGGTCCAGGAATTTCAGATTTTTTTGGCTCTAGATGTGCCTTGTTACAAACAACATCATCATCATGCACACAACTTCCATCCTCGTAGCAAAGACCCCCTTGCTCTTCCATTAGAAAATATTTACATTATATTTACGATATATGCTTTATATTTATGTTATACTTATGTAATATTTATACTATATATCTATTATATTTAGTTTATAATTTCATTATATAACATTATTCAATGTTATATTTACATTACATAATGTTTTGTTTATGTTATACAATATTATATTTACATAAATATAATGTTATATTAACATACATATAATGTTATATTAACATATTATAATGTTAAATTCACATTATATATTGTTATATATATATTTTATAGTGTTGTATTTGCACTATATAAACATTATATAACATTATTTTAAGGTTATATTTCTGTCATATTTGTGTTGTATACATTATATTATATAATGTAAATATATTGTTATATTTATATTATATAACATTGATTTAATGTAAATAAAAAACTATCTAACATTAATATAACATAAAAACAATGTTATATAAAATTTATATAACATAAATACAACACTATATAATCTAAATATAACATTATATAACATAATTATTTACATAATATTTGTGTTATATGATGTTATATAAAGCTATATCTATATTATATTTATGTAACATCATATAATACAAATATAATATAAATATATAGGTTATATAATGTCATATTTTTGTTATATAATGTTATATTTAAGTTATACAGTGTTTTATTTACACTATATAATTGTTATATGATGTTTTTATATTATATTTATGTTATATAGTGTTGTATATTTGTTATAAAAACGTATGTGATGCTATTTTTATGTTATATTTACATTATAAGATAAATATTTGTGTTTCATTTTCAATATAAGACATTAAAAAAATATAACATAAATACAACATTAGGTAATATCATATAACACAAATATAACACAAATATTTTTTATACAATGTTATATATACATTATATAGTGTTGTATTTATGTTATATAAATGTTATGAAATGTTCTTTTTATGATATATTTACGTTATATAGTTTAATATTTTCATTATTGAAATGTTATATGATGTTATTTTATGATATATTTTCATTATAGTTTCATTCAAAGATGTTACATATACCTTATATGATGTTATATAATGTTATATTTACATTACGTAATGTTATATTTTCATTAAAAAATGTTATTTTTTATATAATGTTATATTTGTGTAAATATAATGTTATATATATGTGTTATATAGTGTTGTATTTATGTTATATAAAAAATAAAAAATGTAATTTTTTTATTTATGTTATATAGTGTTTTATTTACATTATATAAATATTTATATAATTTAAATAAAATAATATATAATGTTAATATGTCCTGAACCAACCGCCCCGAGTCATGAACCTGGTAAACTGACCCCATGGGATTCAAAACAAAAATGCAGCACTATATAACATAAATATGTCACGACCTGACCTCCCCTAATCATGAAATTGGTTAACTGGCCCCATGGGTATCTTGTAATACCTTGGAGGCATTTCCAACACAAAAGATGAAATTAACCAGATGGGGTTAATTATTAGGTCAATGAATCTACCAATAGGATAACATGTGTTTTGTTATTTTGTTTTGTCCTTACTCACATGCACCATGTTTTATGTTATAATAATGTCATATTGGGTTTTATTTACATTATCTAAATGTTTTTAACATAAATACACCACTATATAATGTAAATATGTCACAAGCTGACCTCCCTAAGTCATGAACCTAGTCAACATACCCCATGGGTTATATAACATAAGTACAACACTATATAACCCAAATATTTCATGACCCAACCTCCCCAAGTAATGCACATGTTCAACTAACTCCATGGGTCTCATATAATACCTTGGTTTCCATTCTAGTACAACATAGAAAATTACCCATAGAGGTCACTTAGTAGACCAATAACACTCCCCACATGCAAACATATATTTTTTAAGTGTGTTTTGTCCTTACTCATATGTACCCTAAGAAACTTTTTAAGAGGTCACCCATCCTGACACTACTCAAGGCCATATACGCATAGCTCTAGAATTTTAATTAGGTAGAATTCAAATAAGAAAGGTTCACCTTGTTCACATTATTAGTAGCATTTGGTATATTAATCTTCACTTTTTCAGTTGTGTTACCCCTTTGAATCAGAACAAACTCATTTTGTACCCCACACCTCAAACCTAGTAATTTCCACTATACTTATTGATAGGTATTGGCTTCGATTCTATTTGTCACAACCCGACCACCCCATGCCATGAAACTAGTAAACTAAAATTATGGGCATCTTGTAATACCTTTTTTGCGTTTCCAGTACAACAGAGGTAATTACCCACTAGGGTCACTTACCATACTAATGAATGTATCTATAAGAAAGTACCTATTCTTTCAGTGTGTTTTGTCCATACCCATACACACCTAGAGAAACTTCCTAGGATGTCACCCATCTCGACACTACTCTAAGTCAGGCACACTTAAATGTGATGGTCTAATTTTCTAATCTCCCAAAAATAAAGGTTCAAAAGGTTTACATGAGTAGTAACATTTTTTCTAATAAGTATCAACTTTCCATTGGTGTTCCCATATATAACATAAAAAAAACATGGTTGAATGTTTATTTAACATAAATATTTATGTTATATTTAAGTTATTTGATGTTACTTAATGTTATGTTTATGTTATTTAATTGTAATGTTATGGGATATAAATATTTATGTTATGTTTTAATTATATTTTGTTACCTAAATATTACACAAATATTTACATTATATTTTCATTACATTCCATATATAACAATATTTATGACACAATTATATTATAAATGTAAAATTACAAAATATAAATTTAACATACATATTTAAGTGGTATAAAAAAATAAAACAATATATAACCTAAATATCACATAAAAATAACATGATATAACACTTATATAACACAAATACAACACTATATAAGATAAATATAACATTATATAACATAAACATGACATTATACAATGTACAAATTTACTTTATATTGGTGTTATATTATTCTATATAATGTTATATTTATGTCATATAATGTTATATTTATGTCATATAATATTATATTTAAAACGTACAGTATTGTATTAACATTATATAAACATTATTATTTTGTTTTATTAATGATATATAGTGTTCTATTTGTGTTATATAAAATTTATATTTCATAAATATAACATTATATAACAAAAATATAACATTATATAGTGTAAACAAAACATTATAATATAATATTTTCATTATACCTATGTTATATAATGTTATTATAATGTTATATTTACATTTTATTTATGATACATTTACATTATATTTGGATTATGTTTATGATATATTATTGTTATATAACATTGTATTGATGTTATATTCAAAATATATAATATTATGTTTATATTATATTATATAAATGAAAAATTATGTTTGTCTCATATAATATTATTTTTACAATAAATAAAATTATGTTTAAATTATATTTATGTCATATAAATTCACAAGAATATAAATATAATTTCATATTCAAATTATATAAAGTTATATAATATTATTTTTATATTATATAAATATATATTTAGAATATATTTATATTATATTTACATTATATTTATATTATAAAATGTCATTATAATGTTATATTTACATTAAAGAATTTTATATTTTCATTATATTTACATTATACAATTTAAATACATTGAAAATATAATAGGAAAATAAAATACATGTAATATTATATAAAGTTATAATATAGATACAATGTAACAACCCTAAATTTTATAAATTTAATTTCTACCTTCTTATAATTAGGATATATGGTATAAAACACATACATAGAATAGAAATTTTAATAAAAACATTATTTTCATAAAATAAGAATGAAATACATGAAATTCATAGAATGTAAAGAACCTACACCGATGTAATATTAACTTGACCCTTAAAAAAGTAACATGACCATTGGGAATAGTAATCTAGCCAAAAGAATAGTAACCTCATCTATGAATGTATAAATAAAATCTATGCATCTTATAAATGATATTTTGATATAATTATATTATTGTATGAGAAAATAATGTTTTTAAGATTGATAAATTAAGTGTAGGTATTTTTGTAAAACAAAAATGATTATTTAAAATTTTATAATTAATATAATGATTAAGAGAAAATTATTTTTCATAAATTATATCCATAAATTAATATTTTTCTATATTATGATTATAAGATGATTTTATAAGACCTTAAATAATTTTGAAATTGTCATAAAAGGAGTTATAATTTTAGAATATGTATTTTTCAAAATAAATGAATATTTTAATTAAAAATTTAACATATAATATGTATAAAATTATTTTCATAAAATTGAGTTCATTTTTGAATTATACATTTCAAAAAATGGTTAACGTGGATTTTTGGGATTTTTCTAAAATAGTTTATTTTTTGGTGAATAGTGACATACAGTAATTATGGTATATAATATTATAAGTTAAATACACTATTTCATGAGTCAATGTTGATTTAAGCACAATAATATCCAAATATACTTACTTATTTTATATATTTAGTGGTATGTTTCAAACTGTTTATAGTATTGAGACAAAATAATAAAAAACACTCCTCTCCTACCCTATAAATACCACGCTTCAACACCTCTTCTCCCCACACGTTAATGATTTAAATATTATCCAAATTCTTCATAATACTATCACCCCTAATATTTCCCATGTTCATGATATTTTGGTATAAACTGAATACCAAATCTAATTTCCCAATAGAGGTTCCCAAGGAGAAAAATTCAAGAGGTAAAATCCCCTTTCTTTTTCTTTTAACATCATTTAAATTTCATTTATTTTCTTATTATCTCATAAAATCTACTTATCCAAGTGTAATGATAACCCATATATATTATATAAACTATAATTTTATTAGTTTAATGGAATAATCCATCATCAAAATTCTTTTTCACTCTATTTTATTCTAAAAGTGAGAATATCATTCGTGATGTGTTGATTTAAAACCATCATGGATGATGCATTTTCATTTTCCATTCCATCCTTAAAGGTTGTTCATAAAACCATTATAATGGTTGAAACAATTTTGAAAATTTATTTTATAACCATTTTTAGGTTATGTATATTACATATAAACATAATATTAAATAAAAATACTAGTTCATGGTGATTTAAAAACTGCCAAATCATTCTAAATAGTTATCGTTGACATTTTATCTAATGAATAATACTCATATATAGAAAAAATAATAATTTATAATAACATTTGACCATATGAAATAGAATAACATATAATTTCAATTCTTTATAATTATTCTCATTTTACAAAATCTTCCATACATATTACAAGTGAACAAATCATGAACATCAAAAAATGAACACTCTCGATCAATGAAATTGAACTCTATAACTCATAATAATAGACATAAACATACATAATTAAATTATAACGGATAAAATAAATTTATAATAGGTTATTTAATTATTTATTTATTAAACTAATATTATTATCCTATATATTAATGTAATTAAATCGTTCACACATTAAGTAAGGGAATTCTAAACCCCCCTCATTTTCTAGGGGGTTTCCCCATTAATACTAAATTTCTGTGTGGATATTCTTTTAATATTTTTAAAATACGATTTAATTTTCCTTACCATTTCTTCTAGGATATAGATGATTCAAATATGATTTTATGACAAATTAAAAGATTTCTCCAAAAGAAATCTTCCTTCTATAAACTTATATTCTACTTATATTTAGATTGTTTCTTATTAACTCATTATTGATGATTCTTATACCAAGTATGTTGTTAAATTTTTAATTTTGGGAACCCAAAATTTTATTCCTGAATTTATTTTTTATGAAATTATCATGAAACTCATTTCCCTTCCATGTGTTATTTTATAGAAAAGATTGTTAAATATGTTATATGACATACATGATTATATATATGTTATAATGTGACTATTGAACCTAAATTTATATAATTATCTAATGTATTCGGTAATGTGATGTATCTTATTAGGTAATGTAAAATATGTGTGAATATGAAGGAAGATATTTTCAAAATAATGAATATGTTATCATTATGAACATAGGTTTTATGTGAACATGATGTTGGATTTGTTCAGAACAATGTGAGTTATTTGACCACTAAGACATGATGTTTCATTTTTATGCATTTCTAAATTTCATGAATTTATAAATATCTTCCTCTAATGATTATGATGATAGAACTACGATTATGTTATGATGATAATGATTATGCTCACCTATGTTATATTGATTTATTCCTTTCTCTACCCTCTAACTGGGATTTTAGTTGACCATTTTTTATGATGCATATCCTAAAGTAATTACTTGTACTAAAGAGAAAATTATGGCCACTAAGAATCTAGAGAATAAGGAATTAATGTAATGTTTTTTATTATGTAAAAGTTGTGTATGGTCCTAATTTTCCAAAGACACTAAACATTTGTATCCTGGTTTTATAACACTTTTATCTTTTTATCATTTAATTGAAGTAATAGACATGTATGAAATCATAGGTTCACTACATATAACATAAATATATACTAGTTATTTATTTTTAATTTCAGTAATTTTTGGAAACTAATATTTATTATTGATAATTATTGTTATTTATTTTAATTATTATTAATTATTAATGATTATTAAAAATTATATTTAATTATTTAAATCTAATTAACAATTTTTAGTTAATATTTATTTTTTATAATTCTTTCATTATTAATTATTTTTATTTTTTATAATTAAATTTAAATTATTATTTATAATTTTTTATAACTTATTTTTCTGATTAATTAATAATATGAAAAATATATTATATAAATAAAAATAGAAATGATTTTTTTTAATTTATACTAAAGGTTAATGAATGGTCTAGGATCATTATTTTAGCTTGAAATTAGGAATGTGTTATTAGGGATCACACCTTCCTACTGCAACACTTTAAATTCCATAGGTGTAATATTATTTTGATATATTTTAATCTTTTTTAAAATTGATTGAGAATCTAAGGAAATTATAGAAGAAAAATTGGTGATTGATGTTTATAGGTCATCAGTTTAACTTATCATATATATGTTTTGTTTCCCCTAAATTATAACTATCTATAATATTTATAATTATAATATGTGATCACTGGTTCACATATCACACTCCCCTTATTTATATTTCATGATTATCTTCTAATCCCCACCATCCCCACATTTCAAACCCATATACTTTCATTAATATATACCTTTCCTCTTCCATCACATCCATCAAATCCCTGTTGGGGTAAGAAGAACATCAAGATGATGAAATTCACACAAATAGAAGAAAGAAAATGAATAAATTAAATGGTCCAATGATGTTCATATATCCATAGGATAAGGGGGTTGTTCATTTTTGTTAATTATCTATATAAAAAATAATAGGATATAAAATGATATTTTTTTTATATTACATTAAAGGTATTGAAAACCATTTATAATGGAAATAAATTGAGATGTTTTAAGGTTCAGTTCAAAAGATTTATCCACTAATGATAATTCCCCCTACTAAATACTATAATAATGTTCATTATAGATGGAATCCATTTTTCCAAGGCTTCTACCAATATTTATAGATCTCCTCTTGAAATTTTATCCCTATGTTCAGAGTTATCCCCACAAATCTACCCCTCATAACCAATTTGGGGTTGAATCTAGACTAGTGGTATCCTCACAGGCTTCCCATTTCTATTTTCATAAAACCCAAAATTAAGTAAAAGACTCACTTATTTTTTTAATTATGGTAATGACAACACACTTAACATGAAATTTAATTTACATGAAATTTTTTTATTTGTTGTGTTTATACCGAATGAATTTCCAATAACTGAAATACAAAATAGTTTACTAATGTTTGTGAAAATCTAGTAGTATGGACATTACTGACGGAATAAATTCACCATATTGGAGAGAAGTGTGGAAGTGATAGATTAAATCATTAGTAGATAAATTGAAATGTTATGTTTATCATCGTGTGTTTAATCTAATGATGTTATTACAACTGAATCATTTTTTTTTCAAAATTTGACCACTAAAGATTGTTATAATTCCTTTTATAAATATAAGAAGACCCTTCAACATTGGAAGAAGGATTAAAATTTTAAGAAAATGACAAATATTTAAATATCAATTTGTATTAAATATATTTTTAACTATGTTTACATCCATTTTTTTATTTCTATAAATTTTTTAAGAGCTATTACTAATGAGGCTTTATTGTTAGGCTCTTAGTATTTCTCTTGTAATATTTCTTATCGATCCTATGTGATCGATGAATTATGAGAATAGGAAAATAGAGTATTTAGAAATCATAATTTATAAAACAATTTATAGGATAGGAATATAGAGTGTTATGGTCTATGACACTATTCCCTCCATCATGTTTATTCGAGTGCTTTTAAGGATATGATGGGAGAAGTTTTGATTTTTTTTGAAATCATAGATACCTTCAGATATGTTTAATATAACAACCCAAGTTTTGGGTATCCTTTTTGAATAAATTAATTTTATTTTATGTCTTTAAATTAATGATAAACTAATTCAAACATTAATTATAATCTTCACCAAGATAACTTTGCGCTATATTTATCACTTACTTGTCTTGTGTTACACAGAACACAATCTTTCTATAAAACAAAATTTTATTATTATAATTATTTAAATAAGATAGTCATAACATAGTCATTAAATTTAGTAATATGAATTATAATAAATATTCTTTTAATATTCTTTTTAATTTTCTATATAAATACAACATATTGATAATAATATATATTTTAATAAAATATTTATATGTTTGAAAATGCTATTTTCTTAAAAGAATTGTTTTTATGTCCTTCTATGAATAATTATAAATTTCATTTTAGAAAATTTTAGTATTTTAATTTTATAAAATAAAAATAATTTTTGAATTTATAATGTAAAAAATATATTCGGGTGAATTTTAGAGATTTTTTTTGGAAAACATAATTTTTGGATGAATAGTGAAAATACTGAATTTTAATTCAAAACCTATCATTCATCTAATTTATTTATATATTGAAATTATATTTTAATTCAAATTTAAAGTTTAATGAGATTAATTTTAAATAAATTTATCCAATTTAAGTAATAAAAAACCAAATTCACATTGAAATTGGATATCAAAACATTCCAAACATTAAACTGTTTTGGCTAAAAAACATGTTGTCGCGACACATCTATGGGATTAGTATTAAATGAATTTATAACACTTATGTCATTATAATTTGTAAAAATGGATTCAATATTTGGAATCATTATAATTTATATTTTTGATATGGTCAACTTAGTTTTTTTCCAAAAAGTATTAGTGAAATTGATTAACATTACTTACAGCGTTTAAGAGAAAAATTAGTGTAATGAAGGACTAAACCCAAAACATAAGGCCCAAAAAAACCTAATTTTTTTTGAAATCAATAATATGGAAATATTTTGACCCCATACTCCATTTTTTAAAATTTTATACATTATTTGAGCCACTTTCCATTGGAAAAATGTGGGTGAAATTCCCTTCTAAAATATTTACAAGAATGCCACTCCTCTGCCACTATAAGAAGGAAGCCACCCCTACAACTTATTTAAAACTCTCAAGACCTTATTATCATACAAAATTATCTCAAATGTGATCCAAAAATATCTTCCTTACTCTTTGAATCATCACATTTGTTATAAATCCATCCATGAAGCCTTTTCGTGTAAACCAAAAGGAGTTACCAGAATAAGTGGTACTATCCTCCCTCGAGATCCTTTGTTTTATTTTCATTATATAACAAATAAAATCATATTATTTCATGATTATATAATAAAACATGTATCCTCAATATATTAGTATGTTTTTATTATATGGTTTTAACCTTCACATACACACACTTCCATATATGTGATATATATTATTTATTTATTCTTCGATAAATATTATATAAAACGTAACTTCCAGATTTATATTTTCTGTAAATATAATAATTTCATTTGGGGATTTTTGGACTACCGTCTCCTCAAAGCGACACCATTCGATCAAAACTTATATGAAATGTATTAAAGATTTATTTAGTGAAATATTATGTTATATATAAAATAATAATTCTATTTTAATAATTTTATATACTAATATACATATATGTCATTTACTTTCTTTCTTTTAACACGATAATTAAACAGAAACAATTTTAATGCATACGTATGACCTACCATATCTTTGAATGGTATATTCCACTTCATATTTATATATTTAATAGATACTTTTAAATGAATATATAATTACAATTAAAAATATTTTTATCATGTATTAGATTCTGGAAATCTTAATATAAGAATGATGAAAAAAATATGACAAATTAAGACACATGTGAGAAACAATTCAGATATTACCTGAAATGTAACCTTAACATGGAAGTGTTAGTAAGTGGGTAATATAGATCCATATATCATATTATATATAAGAATATGATTCTATGTTATATATATAATAACCTAATATTTATTATATAGGAGTTTTTAATGATTACGATGAGAGTGAATACAAAATGTTAGGTGGATTTGTTTTCTCACTTTTATTTCTATGAGATTTATGTCTTATTCTCCCCTAATTACTTTAGTGTGGTGTATTTACTAACCAAAAATATATTCTACCAATATTATCCTTACTTTTATGGTTATTTACATATTAATTTTTTAATCTACCATTCATGAGGTTTATGTTTTAAATGTTACCAAATCGGTAATGTAGTTTTGTCTCAATTGGTCCTTTTTGAGACATATGCCATGAATTTAAAAAACTATGTTTTCAAAATTGTTTTTAAAGTGGATATTTTATGATAATTTTCAAGGAAAAATTGGTTTTATTTTTTATTGTTTTAAAATTATCTTTTATAAGTTTTAAAGTTGTTTTCAAAGAAGTGGTTTTCAAAGTTTTCAAACATCCATTTTTTGTCTTTAGTGAAAATGGTTTTCAAAACAATTTATGTTTTAGAATAATTTTTTAAAAAAGGAATGATATTTTCATCAATAATATTTTTAAAATTATCCTTCCAAATTATTTTTCATATAAGATTATATCTATTTTTGTTTCTCAAGCCTTTATGGGAAATGATCCAAAGGCCCCATTCATATTATTTCTCTGAATGGTTTATGTATTGATTACATGATGTTTATGAAATCCATTTCTCTTTAATGGGTTATATGTTAATGAAACCCATTCATATTTTATGAGTTTTATTAATTTGAAACCTTATTATTTTTATGAGTCATTATTTGATGAAATTATTAAGAAACCTGTCTCTTTTCCATAGGTAATGATATGATTATATGTTTATGAAACCCATTTAATTTAATAGTTAATTATATGATTGTTTATGAATTTTTGGAAGATGTATGTATGATTTCATTATAATATGGGTGGTACCTATATCTACCTATAAATCACTTGGTAAAGATTTATATCTCATTATATAATGATGTGATTCATGTCGACAGGCTTGATCCACTGTGGAAGATAGGGAAACCCGATCCACAGTGGGAAGATGGGGGAAACAAATCACTTACAAGGAAAAAACTATGATAGTGATGGTGGTTTGTTCCTCCCAATAGTTGTATTCAACCTAAAGATGGAATATGGGGAAAATTAATACACTGTGGGAATAATGGGAAACTTAATCAACTATGGGAAGATGGGGAAACCTGATCCCTTATAAGGAAAGGACTTTGACTGGAGATGGTGGTGTGTTTTTCCTCAAAGGTTTAGTCCGCATGAAGTTCCATGATAAGTTTTAGAAATGTGTCTTGACATATAAGGAATGATATTACATGTTTCTTTGTATTCCAAAATTATATGTCTCATTTCATTGTTATGATTTCATGGATTATGCTCTTGTTTCCCTTGTGATTTATGTATTATGAATTTCCAATATTTATGCTCTGATAAATTTTTATGATCTTTGATATATACATTATGACATTTTAATGTCATGATCAAGTTCTCATACCTTTATGATCCTTTATTTCTTATATATCTCACTCGTTTACTGAGCATCTGAGATCACCCATTTTATGGTTCCATTCTATAGGTTACAAAGATATGTATTATGTATGATGTGTCTAATATGTTTTATATTCATAAAGAAACCCGTGTGAGATAATTTATCTCACTTATGTATTAGTGTTTATGTTTCAATGTTTCCAATGGAACTGGACTAATACAGTATTTGGGAATCTGTTTGTGTAATGTTATAATTATTCAATAAAAGTGATGTAATGTTAATGTATAAAAAATGAGTGTTTCTATATTTAATATCTCAGATACCTAAATTCATATATATAGATTTAATTATCGGCTATGTTTAAGGAATTCGGTTTTATAATATTTTTTTAAAAGGAGTATTTGGGGTTTAACCAATAATCTATTCATTTATTTATTGTTTTTTCTATATATGTTTTATGATTTTTCACTGGTTTAAATTTTCTATTTCCACTATTTTGTTTACTACTGTTTTATTTTAATAAACTTTCAACAAAAAATTTTCCACTATAAATACTATACATCATACAATTTATATTACTGTTACATGAATTATTTTACTCTAATCTTTAAACTGACTAGAATTTCATATATACGGTCAAATTAAAACCTATGTGTTAGAAAATTGTATTTTTTTAATTTATATTAATGCCCTATTATAGGTTACCTATATTACATAATTGGGAAAATATTTTGAATCTATGCCTTTATATACTAGGTTATAATATTCATTCATCTTTTTGTATGAAACTAATATTTGGATAGTATTTTTTTTAATTTTATTTAATTAATTAGAATTTAAACTCAGTTTCATTATAATAGATTTTTTAGTAGAGTAAACATTTCTTTTGTACTTCATTGTTTTATAGTAGGAATGGTTAAAAATTTAAATTTTAACAAATTTTTTTTTTATAGATTAGATTATGATTTTAATTATGATCGAATAAGTTCATTTTTTTATCAATACTAGAGTTGATAACTTTATTCAGATGGCTGAAAATTAAAATGTTCCATAGAAATAGAGTATTAATTTTTCACATGAGAAAAACATAGAATATCAATAAAATCATAAAGTTTGAAATACTTTCTATGAACCCCATATATAACCAAATATCATCTTGTGAAATAGAAAATAGAATTTGTAAAAAACCATAAATTACTCATTTTGGGAATTCTATGGTTTTGGAAGCAAAAAGACCTATTTTGAGAGTGGATTATTAAGAATTTTATTTTCCCCCTAGTGAAATAGCAACCGAATTGCATCAATATTTTCTGATAATTTTGAATTGTTTATCATATTTTGTTGAGAAAGGCCTTTCAGATGACCACCATATAGAATTTATTATTGATATTGTAATTAAGGAATTAGAGTCATATAAGACAATAATAGATGTTTACAGAAACATTAATATATTGATTATTGATTAATTAGTTGGTACATTAATGAAATATGAGGTTAGGATGAAGATAGATACTATGAAATAAAAGAGTAAAATGAAGATGAATTTTCTTCTACTTTTAGTAATCATTCCTTCCATACATTTTCTTATTTTATGAATGCTTATAAATATCATATATTTTAATAGAAATAAAAGTAAACATTCTATTAAAATTTGTTTATAAGAAAGTTAAAATGAATTTTATCAACTTGATATATGAATGAATAATATTTTCAGTACTGAGAACTTCTAATATAATCATGAGAAAGATATAGAAGGCTAAAATGATATGAATGATTCATTAAAAGTTATAGGTTATTAATTTAAGAAGACATACTATAGCTGAACTATTTGACCTAAATTGAAGAATAAATAAAGTAAAATAGGAAAAGTAAATTTAAATAGTAGAAAATATTAAAAGAGTTGTACACCTAGTGTGAAAATGATGTTGACACATCTTCTGATATTTTCTTTTGAAGATAGTTGAAATGAATTTGAAAAAAAAATTGGATTCTATATAGATTTTCCAATGGAGAAAAAATTATTCATATCTATGTTAATTGATGAATATTTTATAAATTTATCTACTGATTAATAATTTACTTCTACTTCTAATGTTGATTATTCTACTTCATCAGATGATCAAAATTAAAATGAATCAAATGATAAAACAATTAATTCATTGGAAGATGTGTAAGATTTAATTATATTTGATGAAAAGTTTACATATGTAAATATTATTTAAAAATAAAATATAAAGTCAAATGAACTATGATTTTCAGGAAACTATTCTTATTGAAGTTGATAATAGTATATCAAAGATAACCTCCAATGTTTTAAAACTTTTATCAATTTTTTTCCAAATTTAATTTAGAATAAAATATTGATGATAAAAATTTCATCGAGAGGACTGAATATGAAGTTATTAGTTTTAATAGACCCTTGTATAATATTACTTTTGGGGAATACATTTTTGATAAATTATATATATAAATTAAACCCCCCAGAACATCAAATATAATTGGTTTTACTGATAATAAATCTCATTTTCAATCAAATTATTTTGTACTTAAGATTGAAATGTTTTTCACTAAATCTTATTTGGGAGGTCACTGAAGTAAATTTAGTTCTTTAAATAGAAATTTATCTTCTTGTTTTCATAAACATTTTTTTTATATAGATCCAAAAACTTTTTAACATAAAAGAGTTAGTAGGATGCATGTTCTTAAAATTTTATTTTCTAACTCAACTAGACACAAGAATATTTTTGTACTAAGAACATAGTTTTATCCTTTTGAAGAAAAAGTGGATAAATACCAATAAATTAAATAAATGGTATATGAATAGTGGTTATTCCCAACACACGATTGGATACAAATTCAACTTACAAAATATAAAATTGTTGAACGGAGGATGAGTCACTTTTGGAGACAATTCATAAGGTGAAATCAACTCAATTATTTATGTTTATTTTCTTATAAAAAAAATAATTTCAAATATTTTATATATTTTATATATTTGTAATTACCTTATAGAATCAGTCAACTATGATATAGGGGTTATCATGTGATCTTTATGAATGATAAATTTATTATTTAAAGTGTAGAATGTACTTTTTTTATATTGACCAACGGGTTTAATAATGTATATACACTTGAAATAGAGGACTTAAGACATAATAATTTACCTTTTTTATGTGAAAAAAATAGATTTCTTGGTTCTGGAATAGTATATTAGGTCACTATAACATTTAGACTTCATTCATACTTTCTATGAAAGGAAAATCTAGGGATCTACTGAAAAATAAAATTTTCTCAACCAAAGTTTGTGATCCTTGAAAATTTGTTAAGTAACATAAGTGTAGTTTTAAACCTAAAAGTAACATATCAACTTCATAAGATTTATATTCAGTGAATAATGATTTTCCCCTATATAATCTGGAAGTAGTAGTGTAAAAAACATTGGGTATGTCTTGGTTTATGATAAAACTATTTGTTCCTTAATTCATTTTCATAGAAAAAATATATAATTCTTAAACTCTTTATGTTTTCAATAATTATATTTTAAATGAGGAAAAAATACCTTTGATTAATATCTGATGTAATCATATTTGTGAGTTCTTGACCATAAATTTTGAAACTTTTTATATTAATAAATGTATTGCTCATTATTTTTCAGCACTGATAACACTAAAAAAATTGTGCAGCTAAATGAATGAATACAATAATTTTTAAAAATAATTGAACTTTTATAATTGAGTATTCAGTTGAATGAAAATGTTGGGTTGAGGCTATTAATTATTATTTTTATAATATAAATAAAGTTTCACTTTGGCATTTTCTCAATTAAACTACTAATGAGTTATGGGCTGAAAGAAATTCCAACATTTCGTACTTTAGAGTGATTGGGTGTAAAGTATTCAGCCCCAAAACTAAATATCAATTACATAAATATAAACCTAAAAATTATGAAGTAATATATTTTGGTCACTCTACAACTAATTATGATTTTATAGTTCTTAATAAAAGAGAAAATGTTATTGATATAATAGTTTATGTAATGATTGATGAAACTGATTATTTTTTTTAAAAAACCACGATAATTATATCCACTAGATGTGGTTTTTAAAAAATATACCTTATTTTTACGATAATTTTATTCACACCCACTGATTGTAAATCCTTCAAAATAAGATCATCATATTCTCAATATTAGTAAATTAATATAATGGAAGATTCGTAACTGATAGTTGATAACCAACTTAAAACTTTACCCAAAAACTATTTGATCTTTAAAATTTATCCATCTAATATTATTATTGGAGATGTAAGTAAACCAGTTAAAATGAGAAGTTCCTTGAAAAATCAATGTGATCATCATGCATTCTTGCAACGATTTGAACCGATAATTGGTAATGATGCCTTGGGTGATGAAATTTGGATAAGGTATATGAAATAATAACTGAATATATTTGAAATGATTAATGTTTTTCACCTAGTTGAATAACCTAAATATATTTAACAAATTATAGTAAAATGGGTTTCTATAAATAAATGTGATGGAAATGGTATTATTGATAGGTATAAAACAAGTCTTGTTTCTACACGATACTTTTAAGTGGAAGGAATATATTAGGCTGAAATTTTTTCACTAGAATAAATATTAGAATCTACCCTAATATAAGTAGTATTTTAAAATAAAAATATGGATTTCACATTATTTAAAATGGATGTTAAATGTATTTTTTTTTAAAATACACATTCAAGAGGAATCTTATATTGATCAACCTCCTAGTTTTATTAATAATAAATTTCTAGAAAAAATATTCAAACAAACTTAAGAACTCTATAAAATTAAAAAATACCAAAGAGTTAGGCATAATATAGTTACTAGATAATTGCATAAAAATAATTTTGTTAAAGAATCTATTAATCCAATTAATTTTATAAAGAAAATTTTCTAGGACACTATGTTTTATTACCTTAATTTTGATGCCATTATTTTTGGATCAACTCAGAAATCTTTGTATAATAGCTTTGTAAAACATACACAAAATTAGATTTAAATGAGAATGTTGGGTGAACTTAATTGTTTTTCATCATTTCTAAATTTCCTAACAAATAGAAGGAAATATATTAACTCAGCATAAATATATCAACAATTTACCCAGATATTTTGGTATTGAAAATAATTTGAGTATATGTACTCTTGTAGAAAGATCTAACAAAATTTATCATGATGAACTTGATCAATAGGTATATAAAAAACATTATACAAGTATGATCAGAAGTTTACTCTATCTCAAAAAATGTTTACTATGAATTATATTTTTAGTATGTTTATAGGTGATTTTTAAATAAATATATAATGAATAAAATTTTATAGATGTAAAACTTATTTTCTGTTACCTTAAAGGAACTTCATAACATATATTATTTTATTCTTCTAGAAATGTTTTTTTCTTAAAACTCACTCAGAAGGTGATTTTTGAGTTTGTGGATTATATAAAAAAATAATTATTGGAGTTTTCATTTATTAGGAGAACCTTTAGTTTCATGTTCTATTAAGAGGAACCATTTCGTAACACTTTTCATTGTTGATGTTAAATATGTATTTGTATAATGTTTTTATGCTTGAGTGTTTTGGATGCAACACACAGTCATGGATTTTGGTTTGATTTTCGATTAAGATCCAATCCTTTGTAATAATATTAGTGATGTTTCTTGGTATATTAACACGACACATAACTCATGATAAATAATATATGCAAGTAACTATTTTCTTATGCATCATATAGAAAAATGAGATAAAATTAATGAATTTTTATGTAGTAAAAATAATCTTGCTGATATTTTTAAAAAACATATAAATTCTAATAAATAATAATTTATTAAATATAAGTTAGTAATGATCAACCTAAAGTTATATTCAATTCATTTATTGATTAATTCAATCAACAAACATTGAAAAACACTTTTATTAAGAGGGATTAAATTTTTATTTCATAGTTATCCATTTTACTAGCTTTTTATTTCATCTATTTTATATATAGTGAACGTTATGAGATAACTTGAAAATATTACTATTGTATTAAATATTGATATAATTTATTGATTATTTTTAATCCTATAAGATATTTATAAATTTAATATCAATAAATTTAATCTTTTGGAAGGTAATATTTCTTAAAGTTTTATTAATTTTTAGGAATAAGTTATTATAGGGGGTATCAATTATCATATTATTTTATGTTTAAAATTTTATTAGGTGGTAACCAATATTTTTACCGAATAAAATATAAATTTAATTCTTAAAATGAATCCATATGATTTTTTTGGCCACATATTTTTGGGAGAATAATTTTGTTCCACTCATACAGTAAAAGACAAAATTTTGGAAGATAACATCAAAAAATGCCTATATATGGACTATTATCTTAAGGATTTTAGTTAAAATAAATTTTAAATCTCTTTTATTCTCTATTATATGATTAAATTAATTTAAATGGACGATTCAGTGGTAGAGATTGTCAGAATAATCCCAAAATTCAAACAATAAAGATCAGAATTTCATCTGAAAAAATAGTTACACCATTAGATATAGATAGAGCATTCTAATGAAGTAATAGTGAAGAAGGTGAAGTTTGATAATGTAGAAATATGTCTAATATTATATCGTGATTCATAATTAAATCTTAAATCCTGGTGTAGTATATGAAGTCCAATATATGAACTCATCGTACAAGATGAACTTTCAGATATGAAACCATGGATTATATTGAATCAATATTAGAAAATATGATTACATCTACCATATAAAGAGGATTTCTTGAATATTAAAAATCTAAAGAGGAATAAAAAATCCAAAACATATGATTGTAAAATTAATAGTAGGATTAAATTTTTTATTATCAGTTTTATTTTTTTCAATATTTTCAAACATTTTTCTATTCTTCCCAATATTAATATTTTTTCTTTTCTATCTCTCATAAATAGAAAGAGGGAGAAATTTATGAAAAATTGACAAAGAAAATTTTCTATTATTTTTTAATGTATCTAATCATATGTATTGTCTATTGTTAATTATTTTTCACCAAATGTGCTTTCAAATAGAAGAATGAGTATTTCAAAATTCTATAATTTTAAAACCTTTATTAAAATCATAAGGAGGATTTTTTAAATTCAATTGAAATTTTAATTTTTTATAAGTGTTTCGTGATTTTCAAAATGGGGGAGAGAATAATTTCAATTAATAAATTCCTTTATTCATTTTGGAAATGAAAATACACTTATCATGAACATGATTTAAGTGGAACATTATTTTAGTTTATTTTATATAGAATGTATTTCTGATATATAAAATACTAAATTTCTTAACAAAGTTTTTGAATATATGATATTCTAAACTTTCCTGACATAAACAATCACTGGATTTGAGAGCACTATAGTGATGCTAGATTAAACCATCATATGGTAAATTGAAATTTTAAATTCATCAGTAGATAATGAAGCTACTTCTGATATTATTATAGTTGAATGTTCTTTTTTTAGAATTTGACCATTGAAGTTTCTTACAATTTCATCTATAAATATATCTCAAACCTAGATCATGAGAAAAAGGATTTATATATTGAGAACATGAAAAATATTGATTGTTTAGTTCATATATTTTTTCATGGGAATAAGGATTCATATATTTAGAATTTGACCATTGATGTGTCTTTATGTACTCAATAACTTATTTATTTTTTGTAATTTGGATTGTTTTACTTTATAAGTACTTAATTATATCTATGTTTCGTGAGGATTTATTGAAAATCTCATTGTATTTATCTTATAACTTTTCCTTTACTAATCTTGTGTGATTTAGTGCTTTCGATAATAGGAATAAAACATATTTACTAATCTTTCATGATAATGTACTTCTATTATAGTGAAGACAAAGTGTTTGAGTTTTATAAACTATAACCACCAACATGTTTAGTCGAGTGATTTTAAGGATATGAAAATAAACCTTTTAGAAGGTTTTAAATTTAAGGATAACTTATGATATCTTAAAAATTGGGGATACCTAAAATCAGGTCTATATAATTCATTACTACTATGGTTAAATGGTATGGTTTTATAATATCCATTTAAAATGATTATTTGGTTTTTTAACCAATACTATGTGTAATTTAAAAAAAATTATTTTAGGTTCAGTTTATGAATCTTTTTTGGTTAAAATTTTTTATTTAGGTTGTTTGGTTTCATACAATCATATTTTCAAAAAATGTTGAAAAACAAATTTCTTTTATAATTAATATATTTATTAAAATTTTAAATTTAAATTCATGTACTATTTTACCCTGACAAAATAAAACTGATTTTTATATTGTAAATATGCTCAATATAGAACCTAGGGGTTTTTAAAAGAAGAATATTTTAAAACCAAAAATCACCTCTATTTTACATTACTTATACTAATTACTTGGGACAATAATTTAATCATATTTTCTAACCAACACTAATTAGTGTGGATTTCATCAATTTTTAACAGTTTACATTCCAAAACATTATGGACTAGTGATATCAAACATCGACGTGGTTGGAACTAAATGATATATTGGGTTTCTACTAAGATAAATAACACTATAACTATCATAATATAGAAGATATTTATCCTAAGTCTATCCCATCTCCAATAAATATTTATTCATTTTTAGTATCTCCTTGAAACCTTAAGTGATAGATATATACTTCTCTTCTATGGTAAAAAAAAGAAACCCACTTCTAAAGTCATTAATTTCATGAGATTTATCCCCTTTATATGGCACAAGGAATCCATATCTGGATTTACATATGTATAAATCCCTAACCATATCTATATGTGTATATACTTCTAAAACATGTTTATCACTTCCAAAATAAAAAAAAATTGACTCAATGTTCCTCATATATACCTCAATATTTATTTAAAAATTTTCAAATTCACCTTTCATGGATTTGACAAGAAGCTTCTCAAAACACCACCTTGTTAGCTATACATAGTTTAGTTCACAACATATCATACATGAGTCAACAAACTAATTGATAATATGAAACTTTTTCCAATTATATAATTATCCTCTCGAGTTGATGGAATTAGGATTTTTGTGATCCTAAAATGAATTAAAAGTGAAGTACATGTCGTTTTCTCCATACTTATGAAGAATTATTTTGTAACCTTCTCAATTCAGTGTTCCAATGATATTCAAATCTTGTTATTACTTATATCATGGGTAATAATCATGATAATGAATAATATATATTCTATTAATTCTTTTTTAAAAGGGTCATTTAACTCATTCTTCAACCTATCAATGTTGGTATATCTACAAATAATCATCACATCATCAACACAAATAAATAGAATAATGGTATCACTTTCAGAAAACCATTTGATTAAAATAAAGTGATCAATATTCATTATTATATACTAATTTTTCTCCATGAGTGAGTCAACTTTCTTATACCGTTTTCTCATTATATATTTAATACCATTCAAACTTTTCCTATGTTTACGTACCGTGTTTAATATTGTTTTCTTTCACCTAAAAAACTTATAGATAATCCATTTAGATCTCACCTTCATGATTACTATGCAAGAATTCATTATTTATATCATGTTTTTCAACCTCTAGGTTGATATTATCCATCAACCCATGAACAACATTAATAGCATACATTTTTATCAAAGAAGAAAAAATATCATGAAATTTAATGCATTTATTTTAACCCAGACCCTTCCAAACCATTTTTGATTTATTGCATGGTTATGAGCTTCCATCTTCACATTTAATTATGTATACTAATTTTCTATAGAGTTCATTATTTCCATGTGTTAGCACCACCAAAAAAATGTATGTTTATTGTGAAGGATCACTTATCCTCTTTATTGTACCTTTTCATTCCAACCCCTTCTAAATCACGATCACATTATCACAACTATTCAGATCTCAATAATTAGTGAGAACCAATTACTCATGTGGTGATTATCTATAACTCAAATTTCATTCACTAATGGATATACTCAACTATGATTTGGGTGGGATATATTTTTCAATATCAAATTAAATAGAAATATTAATAAAGAGAGACATTTAAATTGGTAGTGATATATTATCATTTTCAAGAATATCTCCAGCATAACTTGGAAGTGATGGTGGTGGGTCGTATCCCAAATTGACTAGAATTTTTTGTTTTTTGGTTTCAATGGATTTTTTTATCAAAATAATAAATTATATTATATTAATGAAATAAAAAATCACTATTTTGGTTACTCTCTAGCTGATAGGATCCCAGATTCAGTTTCCAAACTCCACATGAATGTATCCTAAAAATATACACTAATTTTCCTTTCTATCTTATTCCTCCCTTTAATCATTTGGGATGTAAGAAACTACTATATAATAAAATAATATAATGTATTTGTATGGAAAAAATTTACCAGCCTAAACCCTTTATGGAATGCCATAGTTCAGTGTAGTTAATTCCAAATGGTTGATAATAATAAATAAGGTCCTCATTGAATCCCCCTTAAAAGAGTCTAGTACATTTGAATTAACTAAAATACACATTAATCTCTCACATATGAGCTTTTATATCAACCCAAGACATTTTACACATATTATTACTTGATTCATAATATAAATATCAATTAAATACAAAACATAGATCGAAAGGCCCGGTGTATTTAGAAGATAAGGAATATAAAACATCGACAGGCAAATGAAATGTATTTATTTTAACCTCTATAGTAGTCTATTCAATCCCATTGCGATACTAAAACTACATGGGATGACCTGGGGAATATATAAACAAAAGGGGTGTTTTAAAAATCATAATATGGTAATAAACATGATAAATACTCATTACATGTGAGTCAAACATTTAACCTGATATCATAAAATATAAGGCTCATGAGTAATCAATTTCGATCAAGAAATAATGAACATTTTGACACAATAATTTAGAAACATAAGTAATGTGTTAGAAACACAAAAAATTATATAATCATATGTCCTCGATATTTTATAGGACAATATCACATGATGGATAGAGTCCCATCATGTAATAAGTTTAGTCGCAAATCTCATACATAATATATCATGAGAAAATGGATTTACCCATATAATTTGTGTATCATCTCGGTGCACCCATTATAACATGTTCATGATTATATATGCACAAAAGTAAATAAATCAAGAGGAATAATCAAAATAATTACCCATGGAAAAAATGGGTCTCATATTCTTGACTCATATCATAATCAAAGGGAATTGAGAAAGTATTACAAATTAAAAAATAAATTAAATATTATGGATGTTAATATCTAATTGAATAATATTAAGTCCAAAAATTTTGTGTTTATTTTTGAATAAAAACATTAAATGGGCATTATATAATTGGGTTAAGGCAAAGAAATGTTCCCCTTAATTAGGTTTTCTTTTAAAGAAAGAATTTGAGAAATGAACTTTTGGAATGTATTACCCCATAAAAGGAATGGATAATGTTCTAGGTATATATGTAAGAGACATATATATATATATATATATAATTTAGTAGAAATCCATAACATAAAAGGGTGATATAATGTTCTTTAGAGGGAGAATGGATACAACATGATGAAAACAGGTTATTTAGAGAGATCCCTTATATTAAGTCTCATATGTTATCATACACATTAGAAAATAAAATATAATAAATATATATTTATTAAATATGTATTATAGAACCATAAACATATATATCATACCATTTATTATTTTATTTTAACATCTTACTCCCCATTTGTTAAAAATTCTTTATTAAAATCATCATTCGTGGTGATAAATACTTCAATTTTCAGGCATGTTTTGGTTCTAAAATATATGTTTTTGGAAAATTGATCATGGTTAAAACAAATATATAATTTTAATAGTAACATCAATATAATATCTATTATATATATATATATTTATTTATTCATCTATAAAATGTATAGAAAAAAGTAAATTTCTTTGTTCATAAAGAATGTAGGCCATACGTATGCATAAATTCTGTTTCCATATTCGATGGATGGAAAAAAATAATTTTATGTAATAATAATACTATAAATAATAATAAAAATATCATTAATAACATATAAATTTATTAAATCAATCATTATAACTATTTATGAGAGGCGGTGTCCTGACCCCTTCCCTAAAAAGATATAATAGATTATATATTAACAAATATAAATATCATAATTTTGTTACCATAACATTATTCCAAATTTTTCATAAGTTTAGTAAAATTTTCATTCCAGTTCTAAATAAGTAAGATTACAATATAAATTAATATGTAAAAGATAAGTGTTGGTTATAAGAGTTTTTTAATTATTATTAATTTTATATTACAAATTAACATACCGCCCTCGGAATTAATTAACTTCAATTATTAAATTTTAGGAGTATATAATCTATAAATTTATTTACATTTAAATAATATATCACCACACATAGTAGAAATGGATAAAATTTTATGTATTAATAATGACTTGTAAAGTTGAAATCTTTTTCCATTACCAACTATCTCATTACATGGTTTGTTTAATTTTTGTTCCCTCATAATTTTTTATTCCTTTAATTGACTATGTCATTAATTAAAATATTATTATTTTAAATAACTAATAACATTTAAATCAACACACTAAAGGATATACTCTAAGCCTGTATATTATAATTACCAGAGTGAGTAATGGGTTAATATAGAATGTTCAGAAAAATATATTTATTTCATTTAGTTCATAATTATTTTCCAAATATATCCATTAATAAATAATGTAAATCTATTTTTTCATTTCTTTTGGGATCATCTAAATATATTTATGTAAATAACAAGACTCCCATTACTGGAAGAAAACTTGAAACCTAGGATACTTACCAAATAAATTTATCATTAACCCATCAACCATGACTTTATATAATGTTATGTATGTTTCATCTATGAAATTGTTTATTTGTCCACAATTCACAATATTTATAGATCCTTTCAGTAAAAAAAAGAATCATATAGTTTGGAATATTATCATAGTATTCAAATCCTCCATTTAACTAGGCACACATTAAAATTATATCTTTATTAAATTATACACATTTTACCTATTTATAATACCCCTATTATCTTATTTCTAGATACTAAACAAAGTGGATGTTCATTTATTAAAGTAAAAACATCATTATTTCAGCTATATTTTTACTGAAGGTGTCAGAATACTTGATATTATATCGATAATTTTCAACAGAATTTTATGTTTTTTGTCATCATATAATCCATTATATTTATTGTAGTGTCATAGAATGGTTCGTTATTTACATTTTCCATTTATAATTTATTTTAAATTTTTTTCTTTTAAATTTATATAATTAAATTTTATTGGTTATAATGTATTTCACATTATCAATTTTTTATAATTATAGTGATTTTTATACCTTTCTTAACATTTTTATCATCATTATGGGAGACATTTAAATGATTAAAATATTTATTTTACCATGAAATGGAGATGAAAACTTTGTTTAAGGGTTCAAGTGACCTTTTATCAGTATTTTATCCCCATGGTTCTATTCTCATACAATAATTGAATTATTAATAAAATTTATTTTTATTTTCACATTGATGGTTGAATATGTTGTGCTTAATCCTATATATTTTTAGTAAAATTTGATTAAATTGGATACATTCTGAATCATAATGTTTTTTAATTATTGTACTGTTTAATGTATTTTTGATTGACCAAGTGAAAGATCCCAATATTAGGCTCTAAAGTAAATTAATATAAAAATTACCCATTATTAATTTAAAACTTCTTATAACTTTTTTCTTTGTGTTTTTTACTTAATATCTAAGGTTTATAAAAGATTAGTTTGGTTTTTTGGTGGATTTTAAACTTTTTAATTTTTTTTATTGACTAATGTTTTTTGGAAAATAAGGAAACCATTTTTGCATTTTAATTAATTTTATATTCTTGTTCCGTTCCACTTAGTAGTTTATTGATTTTACATGAGAGAATATCATTTACTTTACTAATATTTTGGTGAATATGTACATGGAATGTCAACCTAGGCTCTCAGAATAATTTTTTGGAAGGGTCAGTACTTAAATATCTAATTGGGCCCAATTGTTTTATATGTTTTTATCCACTATTCAGATTATACTCCAAGAATACATGGTATACGTAATTTTAATTAAAAACTTTATACTATCAATTATTGGGAAACATGATATTTTTTATCAATGATAATACTTGCAACAAATTTCTTTTTCAATAAATTATTTTTAGAAGAAGATCAAACTAATTGTTTTTTTATGGTTATCTAAAATGTATTACGGGTAAATAAAGCTCTTTGATTTTATGTTCGAGACATGAAAAATTTATGTTCGAGACATGAAATTTTATAAATAATATTCCCATTGTGATTTAATTTAATGTATTTTTATGTATTATTGTTATAGAAAAGGCATGAAGTTAATTGGTTATATTATATCCTATTGGATTTAAAAGACCATTAAGAATCATAACCATTTATAATATATATTATGATCATTGATCATATTATTATTATAAATAAAGGACTTTAACAAATACAACTCATATAGACAATGGAAGTGATGGCTTCCATCAATAGTAATATACCCTATAAAGACCATTTATCAAAGAATCTGAAGGAGGTAAAATCACTGGAATTTTTCCTTGACCAATCCTAAGCTAAGATCTAACAACTAAAGTAATAGATATTTTTTTACGAGATAATCCCAAGCTCACCAAGATAATGGCCCAAGCCATGTACACTGAACCACCCATTGAAAGTATCATTATCACACACATTGCCCTTATTATTTTTTCTAGTGCAATAAAGGCATATAATTCAAGACCATAATAATATGAATATTTATATTATATTTTCAATATAATAATGGTGATATTTACTTATTATTATTATGATTATATAAATGATTTTTTTATTCAATAAAACACAAATTATAATTTTGGGTAGTATTAAATTTCAATTAAGAAATTTATTTTTCTAAATTAATGTATTTTTGAAATAAATAATATTTAATGAAATATTTTTATTAGGTAATGTTTTTAAATTATATGTTATAATATAATTTTTATGAAGTCAAATGTAATTTGTATAAGGGTTCGAAAAATGTTATTGTAAAAAAACATATGTTTTGTAAATAAATGTAGATTTTATTTTAAATGTAAAAATTAGTATATTTAGAAAATTATTTTTTTAAAATAAATATTATTTTTGGAATCAGAATGTTGAAATTATCCAATTTTGAAATTTTCATAATTTTCTAAGGCTGTCGAATTTTTGAGTAAATATTAATTACATTATAAATATACGATAAGTATTATGACATCATAATGTCCCAAAAGTGATTTAAAAAATACTATTATGTGCATCGAAGACCAAATCTATATTTCCCCTCATTAAATTATGTTATTTAGATTATTTGATTGTTTTTATAAATATTTTATGAAGGCTCCAAAACCTATATTACATTTTAATGATTCAAAATCATTTCTTTATAAACACGAATAACTTCCACATCATCAGAGGTATTATTTTAAAAATTTATTTCATTTAAATTATAAAATAATTAAAAAACCACTATTTGGTAGAAAAAATGGGTAAAAACCATGGTAATGTTTGTGGTTTTGGATATTTTATTATATAGAGTCAAAAACCCAAGTTTGGGAAATCAAGAAGAACCCCCTCTCTTTTCCTACGTAAACCCACCCATGATCCCATTCCTATATACTCAAAAACCATGGATCATGTATTAAATTTTCTCTTACATCTATAGAGTCCTACCAAGGTGCCCCCAAGTTGTCAAAAAGCTCCTCCCAAGCTTTTGGAATCACACTCTCTAGGTAGGGGATCCACTCCTCATATTTATTCAAGAACCTTCATTAACTTATGCCTTTTATCACTAATTCCTAATGTTGTGATATTTTATTTCATATCCCCTTACTTAAATTATGATTTTTAAATGATTATATACCCACTTCAATCCCATTATTAACATTTATAAACATTTATATTCCCCATTATGCTACCAAAAATTTCACTATGATTTCCCATGCCAAACAATTGTGTAACGATACCAACACCCAATTCCCATCAAGAGTGTTCACATTTATGAAATTAATATTAATTTATCATGGACTTATATGTATTTTATCCACAATTTTTTATTAGGGAATAAAATTTAATGAAGAAAAAATGATTCCATATTGTATGATCTATGTGGAACACTTATGAATGTACATGATATGAATGTGATGGGTGCACCCATAATTATATATCACTCCAATGAATTTTGTAATGTTTTAGTATCATGTGTCATAATTCAAGGGATTATTTAGTGAAAATAATCCATCAAAGGTATTTTTCCACCATGATGTCTTTTCCATCATCCTTAACCTATGTTTATGTTTCCATGTTTAAAGTCGTTTAAACATTTCTCTTGTTTCCTTTATCTTATCAGGTTATATCATGCATCATTGTTCATGTTTATGATTATCACCCCATTTATGTATCATTGATATGCCTATTTTATAAGTTTTAGTTATTTCACCATTTTATTCCATGTTTATTGCCGAAACGGGATTTATAGCTCACCCTTTTCTTATGTATGTCCCCAGGTTATCCCATGTAGTTTTAAGTACAATGGAATAATATGAGCATGTAAATGATGTTTTCAATAATGTAAATGTATTACCTATTTTATGTTGTTATGCAATATAAGTAATTATAAAATATACTATACTTCCTAATCTTGTGGGTTGTATTATATGTAACCTTATGTAATAAAGAACGAATTAATGCGTAACAAAGATAAGGGTTTCCATAGTTGGTATCAAAGTAATGTTAAGTTATTTTTATGATTATGATTATAAAACTGCAAACAAATATTTAGGGATAAGACTCAATGGAATAAAAAATCCCTAAATTTTTGCAATATAGATAGTATTTCATTTCAAAGAAAATACATCCCTCTTTGGATACAACAAGTGGATATGGCACTGACATAGACGTACATAGAGGTAAAACCCAAAAACAATGCACTGTGCTATAAATAATTTGGAAAATGTTCATGAACATGGTTCTTGATGTATAATTTGTTTGGAAGTCCTATGATATATGATTTATTAAATTCACAAGATCATTACAAACCGTTATTAAAGGAAAAATTCCCGTAAGTTTCTATGTAAGAAAATAGATATTGGATAACATATATTGATGCCTAGAAATTCATATGTCAAGGAAATAAATGTCATTTATAAATTATACCTCTAATTTAAATAGATACCCCTTTATGTGTTTAATAGTTTAAAATTAAATATCCATAATTTTTCATTTACTATATCCTATGGTAGATAATAGGAGGAACCGAGTAAACAACCAATGTGAAGGGAAATGCGATGACTGACCAAATGAGATGTCCAACCTGATGGGAGTAGGAATTATAAATTTTTTTATTATACTCACTCAGTTGACTCAGGTTCTAAATAAAATCCTAGATCAAGAGGAGCACCCAAATCCCCCAAACAATGAACAAATTTCAATTGAAAACTTTATGTGATAAAGGCCTTTGAATTTTAATTCATTATATAATCCCTTATTCATAGAACAGTGGAGAAACTCTATTGAGAATATATGGTTCATCCTTTAATGTTCTGAGAAAGATATGGTTATATAATATGTTTATCATATAGAGGTGGAAACTATTCAATTGTAGAAACTGGCCAAGAAAACGAAGCGTGATGAAGAGATCGAAGCGATGGGGTGGAAGGAGTTACATTAATTTTTTATTGATAAATATTTCCTCAAACTCTCCGGATTAAAATGAAAATGGATTTTCTTAACCTCAACTAAAATGAAGAAGAATCCCTTAGAGTGTATGATGAAAACATTACAATACTATCTTGATACACCTACAACTTTTTCATTACCCCTGAACGCAAAGCTTACTGCTTCTATGGTGGGATAAAATCTAGTATACAGAAATACCTAGAAATATTTTGACTTTTATATCTATGAGAAAATTGTATGATGTGACCTGAAAGTCAAAATGGGGTTCAGAAAATCTAAAATGTATCATGGGGATAAGAATCAAAAAGTGGAGTTTAATTCTAGATGTGCGATTGAGAAATATAACAGTACAAGGGAATTTCAACATCCAACTTTTCAAAAGTGTGGAAAGAAGAACCTTAGAAATTTCCTAAGGGGGGAAATGAAATGCATTAGGTATGTGATAAAAGGAAACCTACCTAGAGATTGATTATGGGAGAAACCGACTAATATGATGGAGGAAATGAACGTTCCAGTCAACCGTCATCACATTTCTCATTGTTTCAAATACAAGGAAGAAGGTCACATTGAAAACCAATACACTAAGACAAGGATTTTTAGAGACAATCAAAAACCACAAGGGAAGAAAAGGAGATCTTATTAGATCAAAACCACTAATGTGGATCACAAATATAAATTGGTGGTAGGTACGATATTTATCTATTTAAGAATAGAGAATATAGTTTATTATTAATGTTATACAAATTCTTTAATATCATCTAGGTTTAGTAGAACTATTAAGACACCATGAAAAATCATAGACGTAGAGTTTTCAGTGAAAATAAAAAATGGGGAAATTATTTCATCCTACGTATATAACTCTTACCCTATAAAAATTTGTGTTTTGAACTTCATAGAGAACACAATGGTACTCTCTTTATTGTAATTTTATGTAATTCTTGTTATAAATTATCTTTACTTATATAGAGCCAACATAAATCACCATAAGAATGAAATCACTCCCCATATCATGAATTGTTTTCCGATTCAGTATAAATTAATGAGAGGGATGAATATTATTTAACACCAATATATCAAGCATGAAAATTATTTCACTATGAGAAATCATATCTATATCAAATGATTGAGTCTAAGGAAAATATCATCCTTGAAGACATGACCATTGTGTGGGAATACACTGAAGTGTTTCCTAAAGAATTTCCTGGTCTTCCTCCTCGAAGATAGGTTTACTTTTCAATCAATATTTATATTTTTGGAATTTCCATTATGCAATAGTCTGTATAGAATAGTTTATGTGGATCATGTGGAGATAAATAAACAACTACAACAGAATTTGGATAAAGGGTTTATATTCCAAACAACATTACCTTGGGATGCACGAATTCTGTTCATCCTAAAGAAGGATATTTTAATTCACCTTTTCATTGATTATCATGATCACATTAAGATAATGATAAAGAACAAGTATCCTTTACCATATATTGATGACTTGTTTGATCATCTACGTGTATACCAATACATCTCTAAGGTAGATCATCGGTTAAGATGTTATCAATTAAGGGTTAAAAATTAGGATATCCCCATGAATACTTTCTATAAAAGGTATATGCACTATGAATTCATTTTAATTCCCTTAGGACTAACTAATGATCTAATGATCTTCATGGAATTGATGAATATAATATTTATAGATTACCTTAAAAAATTGTTGTAGTATTTATAGAATACATTTAAATCTTCTCGAAAATCAAAGACCAACATGAGTTTAATTTAATCATTGTGATAAAGACCTTTTTAGAGGTTATTTATGAAAATTATAGATATTATGAGTTATGGATGAAGGAAGTCTCATTATTGGGGTATATTTTAACATTTAATGGGATATTTATGGTCCCTTCAAATATAAAAGAAATTAAAGGATAGATGATCCCAACATATATGATAGAAATTCGTAGTTTTCTTGAATTATCTCGGTATTATCATCATTTTTGATAAATTTATATTGATTCTAAAACCATATAACCAAGATAACTCAGAAGTTAGTTTATTTTTTCTAGAATATTGATGGTGAATACATATTCAAGGAGTTGAAAAAGAAACTTATCACTGCACCTGTACTGAAGCAACCCACAAGTGACGAAACATTTGTTATATACAATGATGATTTGAAGAACAGATTTGGATTCATGTTAATTCATACTGATAATGTAATAGCCTATGACTTAAGGAAATTAAAATATCATGAAAAATACCACAGAAAAAATGATCTAGAGTTGGATTTAGTGATCTTGGCAATGAAAATACAGTTGAATTATCTCATTGGAGAAAAATATAAGATATATATTCATCATAAGAGACTAAAATATATATTCAAACAAAAAGGGTTGAATATAGACCAGTGAATATGGTTTGAAATGATTAAGTAGTATGAACAATCAATCCACTACTATGCTAGGAATGTAAATATAGTAAAAAATTCTCTAAGTTGGAAGGATCAATCAATTTAATCAGTTATGAGAATTGAGAAGGATTTGATATTATTCTACAAGAAAATGTTGGACATGTTAATCATAAAGTAAGGAACATCATAAATAATTTCACAAATGATTGATCAATCATATCTTCTAGAGAGGATAAAAGATGATCAAAGAGATGATGTGGAGATTCAGAAGAAAGATGATGCTGTAAAAAAGAGAAATGCATAGAGTACAATGTTAATGAAGAAGGATTTTTATGATTTTGGTAAGAACAATGTGTTCCTTAAAATCCTAATTTATATAAGAAGATTTTGGATAATTCACATAGTTTCACCTTCTCTATCCATCCACGAATCACAAAGATGATTTGAGATCTCTTTGAGAACTATTAGTGGGACAATACAAGGAAGGAGGTCATAGAATATGCATAAAGGTGTCTTGTATGTAAGTAATTGATGGAAAAAGGAAAAAATCCAAGGGGATGATGCAACCATTACCCATACTTACATGGAAATGGGAAACAATTACCAGGAACATTATAACTATTCATACAAATAGATCAAGAAAAAAATAAATCTATATGGTTTGCGGTGGATCATATTACAAAGTCTTATCACTTTTTTTTCAATTTGAGAGGAATTTTCACTTGATAAAAATGCAATTATATACATTGGAGAAGTGGAGAGGCTTCATGAAAAAATCAATTGATTATATCTAATTGAGGCCAAATATTTCCTTCTATGTTCTGGATGATTCTACAACTTTCTCTAAATACTGAGTTAACCTTCATCATAGGTTATCACCCTAAAACAGAAGGAAATTTGGAGAAACTATCCTAACACTTGAGGAAATGTTGAAAGGGTGCTCAATTGACTTAAAATGAGGATGTGATAAACATCTTCATTTGGTCAAATCCTCATACAATAATAGTTTCAACCGGGCATCACAATGGATCCCTATGAATCCCTTTATGGGCAGAGATGCAGAAAACATACATGTTAGGATGATGTTGGATAAGATAAACTACTAGGTCCATAAATGGTTGAGGAAATGGTTGAAAATTTCAAGACTATTCAACAACAGATCAAGACTAATCATAGTCAAGAAAATAAATATACTAATAATCATTGACGAGACAGAGTCTGTGGTGGTAGATAAGGTATTAATTTTCATATCTCTATGGAATAAATTTATGAGTTTTTGGATGAAGGGAAATCTTAGTCCAAGATACGTCGGTCCCTTTGAGTCCCTTGATCACATAAGAGTGGCGAACTATCGACCAGTACTTCCATATGACCTATCTCAAGTACATTATGTGTTCCACATATCAATATTTAGAAAGTACATACCAAAATCCTCACATTTGATAAATCTAGGGGTGGTTCTATTGGAGAATGATATCTTATATGAGGAGCATCCGGTGAAGAACTTAGATCATAGAGAAACATTTCTATTAAATAACACAATGTACCTAATCAAAGAGCTATAGAGAAACCAAACATTTACGAATAGATGTGGCAACCAAAGGATGTGATTAAAATGAATTACCCTCATCTATTTTTGTGAGTTAAATGAAAATTTCAAGTGTAAAATTTCGGAAGGGGGAAGATTGTAATGACCCAAACTATTATAAATAATTTCCCAAATTTAATTTAATTTATTTTATTATTATGTATTATAGTTTTAGAAAACACAATAACTTTAGAGGTTTTATTATATATAATGAGATTTAAAATACCTTTAAGAATCATAACCAGTTATAATGTAGTTGTTGAACAGTGATCATATTATTAGTATAAATTTAGAGTTTTAACAAATTTAGTATACATAGGAAAAGTACGTGATGAACTCAACCAGAAGGATCGTACCACATGAATCCCATTTATTAGAAATTTTGTGGGAGATAGCATCACTGGTCTTTTCCTTTTACTAATACCAAGTTGAGATCCAATAATTAAAGCACCTTAAAAATCATTTATGAGAGAAGTTCAAGATCATGAATATCACGACCAAAACCATGTACACCAAACCACCCCATGAATGTATCGCAATCATGCACCTTACCCTTAGGGTGTCTTCTGGTGTAATAAAGGGATATGTATCATGATAATAATAATAATAACATTAATATTATATTTTAAATTGAATAATGGTTATATTTACTTCTTATTATTGTTACTTTATAAATGATTTTGATTTTGATTCAGAAAAAAAAATTATAATTTTGGGTAGTATTAAATTTTAATAAAGACATTTATTTTTAATAAATAAGGTATTTTTTAAATTACTAATATTTTAATAAAATATTATTATAAAATATTTTTTTAAATATAGATAATAATATAATTTTTTTGAAGTCAAATGTAATTTTAATAACGGTTTGAAAACAGTTATTGTGAAAAAAACATCATTTTTTAATAAATGTAAATTATATTTTAAAACTTAAAATAATATATTTATAAAAATATTTTTATAAAATGAATATTATTTTAGGAATCATAATGTTTAATTTATATAATGGTTAATTTTTCTTAATTTTCGAAGACATATTTTCATGTAGAAATTAAATATGATACAAATATATTGTGTGTATTATGAAATCATAATGAACAAAAAGTGATGTAATAAATACTATTAGGGGTATCTAGGACCAAATTTTTTTTTACCTTCTAAAAAAAATTTCTTTTTAGAATATTTGATTAATTTTATAAATCTTTTATGAATCCTTCAAAAAATATATTATATTTTAATGTTTTTAAATCATTCCTTTACAAACATGACACACTTACACATCAATAATGGTATTATTTTTATAAGTTGGAAAGTTTCCTTTATAAAATAAGGAAATACACCTATCATGTTCAGAAAATATTAGAGAAAACCATGGGGTGGTCTGTGGTTTTGGATAATTTATTATGTAGAATCTAAGACCTATGTTTGGTAAATAATAAAGAAATACCTACTCTTTTCCTATATAAAACCACCCATGTACCCATTCCTCTACACTAAAAATAATTTTATAACATGCTTACTCTTCCATCACCTCTATATAGTTCTCTAATGGTTCTCCCAAGCTCCCAAAAAGCTCCTCCCAATCTTTTGGAATCACAATTTAAAGGTAAGGGATACTCTCATTTTCCTTTTTATTCAAGAGTTTTCATTAAATTATGAATTTTACATCAAATTATTAATTTTGGGATATGTTATTCCATATCACACATACCTATATTATGATGTATAAATGATTAGATACCACTTTCTCTCTCATTAATTCCTCCCATGAACATTTATACACCCCTATTATGTTGTTGAAATTTCACCACGATTTCCCATGTCGAACAATTGTGATGTGAATACCCATACCAATTTCCTTTAAAGGGTGTTCACCATTATAAACTTATAATTCATTGATTGGTGAACTCTATTTTTTACTCCACACTCCATGATGGTGGAATAAAATGTGATAAAAAATGATTCCATGTTGTATGATCTATGTGGGACACTTATGCATGTACATGATATGAATGTGATGGGTGCATCCAAAATTATACAGCACTCCAATGCATTGGGTAATGTATCAGTATTCTGATATATCATTAAAGGTACTAGGTAGTGAACCTAATCTGTCACAAGAATTTATACACCCTGATTTCTTGGTGGTTATCATTGTCATATGTTTATTATTCCATGTTTAAAGTTATTGCCACATTTTTCATGTTATTTATATGTAATCATGCTATATCATGCCTAATTATTTATGATTATGATTCTCACCCCTTTTAAGTCTCATTTATATGAATATTTTTTAACATATAATACTTTCTTCATTTTAGGCCATGTTTATTCTCTTACTAGGCTTTATATAACACCCATTTCTTATGTATGTCCCCAGGTTATCCCATGCAGTTTTATGTACAATGAAATAATATGATAATGTTAAGGATATTTTCAATAATAAAGATATATTAAATGTTATTATTATGTAATTTACTTAATTACCTAATACACTAGACTTATCAATCTTTTTTATTATATTATGTGTAATATTTTGTAATAAATCATGAAATAAGGTGTATTAAAGACAAGGGTTGTCATAGGCACCAAGAATTTTTTTGTTTAAATTTTTTATTGAAAAAATTCGACAGTAAAACCACTGAAATATAGAATCACAATATTTTCATACATAAATATTATATCTTTTAGATGAATACTACATACATAACATTATGATCCATGCTAGAATTATAATGGTTTAGTTTCTTTGGAGACTTTATACACAAACATATTATATATTACATTCTATAACATCTATCAAAATGTTCTTCTCAATTTTTAAACTTCTCGAAATACCCGACATAGAATATTTATTCATAATCAAGGGAAATGAATCATAATAAATGGTGATATTAGAATCTTAGTATGGGTAAACATGGGAGATATAAATCTATGGTCATATTAAAGCATAAGATAATCATAAGTGTCTGATTTTATGATCGTTACATGAAAAGTTCATACCCTATCATGGATTAAAAAAATATATTCCTCATATATAAATTTATCATTTTAAAATACTTGAATCATAAGATTAATAAATCATCATAAATCAATCGTGAAATATAATTTTAGATCAAAATCATGTCATAAAAGTGTGGCACCATCATAGGTAAAGAAACCATTTTATATTTAAAGGGTAATTATAGAGACCATCAAATCATAGCGGATTAAGAATCAACACTTATTCCTCATATCATAATGGATTAGTCATTATCACTTATTTCCAATTGTGGATCAGGAATCAACACCTATTTCCCATAGTGTATCTGAAATCCCTACATGTTTCCGCATAGAGTATTGAACACATAAACTCATATCCCATCGTTATCTCATGAGATATAAAAATTTCCACACTGAATTATATGGATATAAAATTCTGGGCCCAATCACCACATAATTAAAACTATACATATGGGTTCCACAAGATCACAAAACATTGATCATATCATCAAATCATAACCCATGAAAAGAAATCAATTTTCATAAAAATTTCATAAATTCATCATAGTAAAATACGTGGAAAATAAACGGGTTTCATAAAAATATCATTATAATAATCCGAAAATATCCATAGAAATAATACAGGTGGTATCATTGGATCATATCCACTGTAATGAATAAGTAACATCAAAGGATATTTTTCTATATGAAAAATGAATTAAGAAGATTAGTTGAATATTTCTTTAGGAAAATACCCTTTTCATTTTGAAATCACATATCTAAAATAAAAATATTTTTTAAATATTAAGGAAAACATTTTCATTGAAAATATCTATGGAAACATGGAAACCGAGCTTCAAATCATTGAGTTATCATGATTTAGGTAAATTCCATTCATTCCTTGTACATTGAAACAATGATTCCTTTAACATTTTCAGTAAAAGTCAAATTACTACATTCATAAAATCAAAAGAAGATTCATTTGAATCATATTTATAGAAATTCAATCATGGGTAAAATTGACTTTATAAAATCTTTATAGAATAGTCAAAAATATTATTGATAACATTTTAATGAAAACATTGAAATTGAAGAAAAATATTTAAAAATGAATTGTAAAGCGTAGTAAAATTTTATCAAAAGCATTATTTCAGTCACATTATTACTTAAAGTGCGGAAAATTAAATTAAAATAATTTATTCCCAAAAAATAACAAGTGGATAAGAAAAATGAACGAGATTTATCAGATGAGGATCATAAAATTTCCACAATAGAAATTCAAGCATAAACAATACCTATTAAAATGGGGTTACAACATAAATTCATTCCCTGAAGTATCTTATTTATTTGTAAAAATTTAAACCTACTTTATAACAAATATATATTTATTATAAATGTATTAAATAACTATACTCATATATATATTGTAGCATATAAGATTCACTTATAAAATCTTATCACCCATTTATTAAAAATTCTTAATTAAAATCACTATTCCAAGTTATAATTTCCTCATTTTTCATACCAAATTAAACATGAAATATTATATTGAAAACAATTTTAAAAAAATAGATCTTTTTAATTACATAAAAAAATGATATATTATTAATAAAAAATTACATTTTAACTATTCACTATAAAATCAAACTTTTTAGAAAAATCAAAAAAAGCCACCTTAAGCTAAATATCATATTTTGATTTTAAAAATAATATTATACCTATCATATAAAATTTAAAAAAAATTCATAAAATTAATTATAATATTTATCCATAAAATTAATAAAAATTTGTTTTTTAAGAATGCATATTTTGAAGAGTAATATGACTTTACTATAAATTAAATTCTTATTTACTAAAAATTTAGAAACATGTCATTATTAATTATAAGCATTATATATATTTCATAATGATAAATAATTTTTTGGATGAAGATATTAACAAAAAATTATATGTTATAAATAGAGTTTTAATACGACTGAATTTTAAGAAGACACTATATGGCCTAGGGAATAATTGAAATCCAAAGTTCAGATACTTTAATGATTTTTGATGCAAGGTTTATATATTTAACAACAAGGATGATCTTGGTATGTTATATCCAAATGATGATGATAGAATATTTCATGGAAATTATACTAATTCTAAATCCTAAAGAGTTTTTAAAAAAAGGTCAAGGATAATTGAATAACCAAACCATGTGAAATTTTATGAATGTATTATATTTTATTATAAGAAAACTAAAATTGATGAACAAGGTTATTTATTAGATAGCTTGTTACTTAATTTTACTTTTTAAAACAAAAGTATGAGGATTTATAATATAATAAAGAAAAAAATTCTGAAAGGTTTGAAACTAGTGAACTTAAAATTTTTCATTCTAGATAACTTATAATTTTGAAAAACCATCATTTATAAATTTTTATAGGTAACCTAGAAGATGGATTTAGGACAAAAATAAGTACTATAAATATTTCTCAATTTTATTTTTCTCTTCTTTAAATTGATCCCAAAAATATAGATGGGTCCTTGAATGATGATATTTTGTATTCTATATGTAAGTGGTATTAAACTACTTCAAATGGAACAATGTTTGTGAATTAGTTGATAGGGTCTAGTGTAATATCCCTTCCCTAAGATAAGGTACATCCTAATTTAAATTTTTGATTTATGGAATGTTTCCTAGGATTATTACATGCTTTGGTGTGCATTAGGGGTTCATGGAATGAAAATGTAAAAGAAAAGTCTAATCCATATTGAGAATATGGTTGGATCATGCTTAGTAGTAACCTTGTTCCATAAACATGTAGTCTATAGAATATATGTTAATGGTTAGTGAAATTGTGTTTTGTGGCCCAAGAGACCATGTGGCTTGAGCTCCCCTCAAATAGTTGTGAACACATATCCCCTGCATGGTTTTTCAAACTGTGCACATGACCAGGAAAACCATGAAGCTCAGTTTTCTCTTGGATAAAAGGAACTACACAGTTGGTGCATGGTTTGGAAAATCATGAAACCAAACCATGTGCCTCATTAAAAGTGGGGATTTTACTAGTTTTTCCTCATGAGGTTATTCCTTCCTTCCCTAAATTTATTCAATATTTCACCTGATACATCTATAGTGATGATCGAGAAGCCTCATTCTCCTCCAAGGACATTTCTCCTTTTATTCATATGAATTTGGAGTTTTTTTTCTGCGAATTAACGTTATGAGTAAGTATTCAACTAATTTTACATAAATTTTATAGAATAATAATTGTTTAATGTTTTATATCCTTCTAAATCACTAAAATCGCATTTTTTATAGTTGATTATAGGTTAGGATGATGAATGTTATTTGGGCTGGGATTAAGGGCAAAGGTTTGATGAGTGGTTGCCTAAGAGCATTAGGTAGGTGGTCTTTAAGATTTTTTCACATAGTGTTGATGTTTCCATATGTGTATGATGTTTTTAAAAGTTACTTCCATACATTGTTTTTATGAAATTGGATATGGATTGTAATTTTGGAACAAATGTGAGGTGTGAGACCCTTTACATATCCCTTTGGTTCGGTTGATGATTGAAAACCAGGCCTAGGGTCATCCATGGGGTATGCCAAACCCTTGAAAAAGATGAGTTGATTTGTTAAAATTTGATATAGGGTAACTATGAAAGTGAATGGGTTTTAATTTCTAATTTGGTACATGGGCATGATTAAATGGATAATTGAAATATTTAAATGTCTGTTTTTTGTTTGTAATGAACAAGAGGATTTTGAAATGGTTTAAATGATGTGTTTTTTGTTTTGATTTGGTTATCATGTGTGAATTGTGTGAGTGGGTTATGTTTCTAAAAATTACATTATAGTGTTTTAAATAATGGAAGGTAATGGGTGTCCTTGGTTGTGTTTTGATGTTAAAACGAGAGACCCTTGTTGAATGATAGACTCAAAAAGTTTTAATATGCGCTTTTATGAAATTATAAATAGGGTTTGGGTATCAGATAGTTGTTTTGGTTTAATGGTACATTTTGACATTGGTAAATAATGAATTATTAAGGATAATTGGTTTTTGTTAAATGATGTCATAAATATGGAAATTATTCATAATAGAATGTTTGGGTATGGTTATGCATGATGTATTGAATCATGGTTGGATTAATTGACTGGTGCTCCATGTTTTCTAACCTATGAATAATAATTTTTGAACGTTGGAATGACACTTTTCTACTAGATTTTGGGTGGGAGAGACTGATAATCTAGGGACCCCAATGGAATATAGTTTCTTAAGTGAAATACTAATTCTCTTGAACCCAAGGGTGTGGTAATGAGGTTCCACATCAATGTTGGTATGGTAAAACCTGGAGTTTTGATTCCTGGTTGGATAGTTAGACTAATTATTCTTATTTTAGATCATTTGACCTTATGTTTTGGATTTATAGACATGGAATTTTGAGTCTTTATTGTATACATGGACTAATGCTCCATGTTTACCGACACGTGACCCCTATGATAAATGATGTGGGTACCCAAACATATGCTATGAGGTAAACTGGATTAAAGTCATTGAATATTGAATTCCCATATGAAATAAAATGGAAGGCCCCTATGGTTAATGGCTTGGGAACTCGGTATAGCTAGGGTAGTTTGGGTGGATGAATGACATGATAAAACATATATATTTAAAGTGTAATTATTAATTTTTTAAAGGTAAAATATGTTTACCTTCGATTATATATTTACTATATGTTTGATTATTTGTATAACCTATTGTATGGATTCAATATTTCTTTATTTTCTATTTGTGACCTATTAGGATGTACTCACACCCTTCTTGAGCTACCATAATACTTGGTTACTCAAGCAGAAACTACATGTTTTCTATCGCAGGTCCATAACAAGGACCAAGTGTTTTGTTTATGCATGGGATAATGGATTGGAACACGTGATGAAAGGACTGGGTTGTTCTCTGGACCGTGTTTGGGGTTTTCCATTGTTTTTTGAATTTGGGATTTTATTTTATGACTGACTAATATATAGTGTACACATATCATTATTATATTACATTTCACATTGGTTTTCTCTATTTTTCCATTACTAGTTACTATTTTATGTATCTGTTTTATCTATTCGTATTATTTCTCCTATGCTTTTACTTTAAATAGTGGATATAGTTGTAACAACCCGAGATTTTATGAGAATTATTCTTTTTTAATTTCATTGACGTCTTTTGTTGTATGCTACACCAAAATTATCTTGCACTATATGCAACACCTTATTAGCTTTCAGTATACGCAAAACTATTTTTGTCTCTTGTTACACACAATTTCAAGATCGTTTTGCGGAAATTATTTTATGAAACATTAAGTATAGATTATGTTTAATGTATAAAATAAATATGTTTTGATTATGTTATACGCAACACCAAATAGAGCTTTAACTACACGCATCCGTAACTTGGCTTGCATTACACGAAATCAAGACCTTCCTCAATAGTGTGTGTAGTACGCAATACCGAGTTTCACTAAACAACGATATGCTATTAAAATATTATTAAAACTAGCCGTTATGAATAGTAATACCCACTTTTTGAAATTTTATAAATTTCATCTTTCAAAATAGACTTCATTTTTGGATTCAGAATATCGAAATTAGCCTAGTGTGAAATTTTGGTATTTTTCTGAAAACATTCAATTTTTGATGAATAGTGAAAACACTAGGTTACTATTTAAAAACCGAATATTTATTTAAATATTTATTTATTTTATTTAAATTTATTTTAGGTAAAAATTGATACATAATACCTATATAAGTTCAAAGTAATTCATTGGAATCATTTTATAATAATTTTAGATATATAAAAATTTTATTGAACTTTTCACCGTCTTTTACCTAGCTCCTAGGAGCTTTTTGCAAATTCACATAAAACTTAATTTTACCGCTTCTATGAGTGGAATTTCAAAAATCCAAGAGACACAGTTAATAGCAAGGACTAAAATGTGGTTCAATGAGATGAATTTTTTTTGGTGAACAATAACTTTTTACTTTTTTACCACGGTTAAAAGTAAATAGTGTAATTAAGGGTAAAAATTATATTATTATTACCCTAACACATGTCCTAATTCTATTGGATAAATTTAATTCGACCAAAAACAACCTTAGGAATAAAATATGACCATTTATGCCCACTTGGATTAGATTAGGACATTTAATATTATTTTATTTAAAGAATAGTTAAAATAGTTAAAATGAATGTTTAATAAATAAAACATTTTTAATATAGAGTTATACATAAGATAAATTAGACATTAAATATTCATTAGAAAGAAAAAAATATTTCCTACATAATGGTATTTTATTTATAATTTTTAGACATTATATAATTTAATTTTTTTATGACACAATGATGATGTAGTAATTATCTTATTAAAGAAATATTAACATAATTGATGTTATAAATAATCAAATAAATGTAATTTGAGAATTTTTATGAATTAAACTAATTTTATAGGATACTATGACATGTTAGTATTTATTTAATTAACTTTTTTTCAAACTAATCATTTTTTTATTATTTTCACAAAAATCAATTACTAAATAGGGTCAAAATCGACATAAAAGAGTTTAAAAAAAAACATATTATATTATTAATTGTTATTTTATTCCTAAAAATATAAGGTACAGAAAAATGACTTAGATAAGGTTATATATATTAATAATAAACAACTTGAGGTTCGTTTGTATTTTTATAATAAGTTTATTAACCTTATAGTGTAAGAAAACAAGAAGACACAGTAAAAGTTAAATTATTTAACTTAAAGGTAAATCTAAATGATAAGGTTAAAATAGAAACCTAAACTTGTCTAAATTATATTGGATGAGATTATTTCGACCCATCCAAATATTAGCTTCCAAATAAATTAATTTTAAGCTATTAAAAACGGAATATGACTTTATAATAAAACAATATTTTTAGTTTTTCCTAAGGTGCCCCTCTCCTCCCTTATAAAAGGGCACCTCCTCCCTCTCTTCCTCACACCACTTGGAGCCTTCAAGCTCGGCCAAACCCAGACCATTACTCCTATACACCTCCCTAGAAACATCCTAGAGGTTATTGTCTTCTTCAAATACCATCTTTAGTGCCCAAAAAGGAGGTTAAGAAGAGGCGCTTCAAAGAAGAGGTAATGTCCGTTACCGATTGTTTCAACTTTATTTCTTCTTATAATTCTTATTGTTTTGTTATTTTATTATGAATTAATAAAATCAGTATCACTCATATACTGATATGTTATTATAAATATGAAACAACCCTATTTCACCTTCTATCCATCCTACGGAAAATGAAATCATCGCGCGTACGTACATACAGAATACCATCTCCACGCTGTGGTGTAATCTGTTTTTGACCACCACCTTACTTGGATGGGTATAATGGTGTAAATAAATAACTATATATGATTATAGTAAATTGATATTGATTCTTAAATATTATACATACACTTCAATACAATTCCACGATCAGGGAATGATATCATCACTCGTGCGTACGTACGGACTACCGTCTCCACGACGTGATGAGATTCATTCTCCATGTTAACCATTCATGAATGATTATAAAGTATATATAATGAATAATAATTAAATATACGACATAATAATGATACTGTATTTATTTATATATATATATGTATGTGATCTAGTTAATTCCATTCAATTAAATAAGGAAATGAAAACAGCGTTCATGCGTATGTACGGTCTACCATCTCCATGAACGATTTATTTCATTCCATTTATTGATCTATCATATATATATGTATATGATGAATATATATAATATATATAAATCTTTTTTTTACATCCTGGAATTAATTAAATAAGGATATAAGTAATAATATCAAGAACAACATGTCGAAACACGCACGACAAATGAAACGATTTTACCCAAAATGCTGCTTTAACATGGAATTTACAAAAGATCTAGTAATATAAAGTCATAAGTGAACCATATATGATATCATAACAATGAATATGATTCTATAATAAGTCAATGAAATTATTTAAATCATTATACAGGAGGTTTGGATACATACGAAGCATTTCAGACGTAAGGTAAGAGATAACTATTCCAATCTCGTTCTTATCCGAGATTGTTATTCGTATGTATTTACTGGAGTTATTGTTATCATCCATTACCATGTTTTGTAAAAATGTTTTCATGTATTTTTAAAGTCATTTTTACCCATTTTTTAAATTTACCACATTTTATGAAATGAATATTACTTTTGTTTAACACATGGGGAACTTTTTGACTTTTCCTACAAAAGTACGAGAAGAATGTTATTTTTAACTTATAAGGCATGAAAGGATTTTTACGGTTTCATAACACCTCATTTTCAGGAAGATTACTCTAAAAGATTTTAGGACTATTATCAAAAAAATACTTTTCTTTTAAAATTTCATGGCATTTTGTAAAAAGAAAATGATTTTGAAGAAGAAAGGATATTTTCCTCAAGAATTCATTTCAAGTGTTTTATCAAAACCATTTTCCATCTAAGATGACATTATTTTATCTGTGTAAATTTCAAGTATAATGTCTCTATGATTTACATGGTTTGAATTTTCTTATGATGAAATATCTATTTGTTTTATATGGATTATGTGATGATGGGATGATGTTTATGAAACCCATTTCATTCTTTGGGTTATGATGAATGTTTTAAGTATATTTTGTGGCACAAGTAAGAATGATTTCATTATGAGATGGGTGGGACCTATATCTCTCTCCAATGCATTGGGTAAAGATTTATATCTCATGAGATAGACATGGCTGAAACGGTAAGTTAATCTGATTCAGTAATACAGGACTGGAACGAGGAGTGAACTCGATTCAGAAAGAGACTTTGTCCACTAAGATGGTCTTGGCAGCAATGCCTTGGCTACTATGGAAATCATATCATGTGATTAATGGTTTCCACAATCACATGTTTTATTCCCACGTTATTTTATCATGATTAATGTTTCTTTATGATCTATGCCTTATGTACTACCATGTTTTATGTCATTGCTCAAGGTTTTGATGTTTAAACATTATGTTCACGTTTTTAAGTTCAATTTTATATGATTTGTTTTATTTTATCCATGCTTACCCTTACTGAGAATTTGAGATCTCCCTTTATATTTTTTCTTTTCCCTAGGATTTATAGAAAGGTTTTAGGTAATAAAAGAAAAAGGGAGAGATATTTATGGGAGATGTTGAAGATCTTTCACCAAGATTAGAAGATTATATTCCGAGTTTCCAAAGACACTAAACTATTACGATCCTTTGGTGTCTGTTTTTGTTATGTATTAAGTATTCCACAAAAGTAATGTATTGTCCATGTACTTCAAGCTTAGGGTCTCTACAGTTGGTATCAGCGGAAAGGTTTAGTAAACCTTTGGAAACTAGGATATGAGAACTTTAGTGAGATCCCTAGATAAATTTCTATGGTATGACTAGGGATGTCCCTAAGGATAAGTATAAGTATAGGTTATAGTCCTAGAATTACGGTAACAATATTATAATTTAACCTAAGATGTTAGATATTGAAGTTACTCCCCCTTGATTATGATTTTGGCCTCTCACACTATTCTTTTTGGGTTTTAGAAAATGGCTGGAAACAAGAAGATTCACAATAATGGAGGATATAATGGACAGTGGAATGATATTCTTCATGAGCAACAAAATGAAATGGGATTTGGAAGTCCAAACATCATTATTATGCCTAATCAGAAATATCACAATATGATCAATAATCTCAACTTTGGTAAGTTTTCCGACTTAGCTAATAAGAGAAAGATAGAGTATCATGATGATCACAGAGGAAAGAAAGTTCAATTTCACTCATGTAAATCACGTGGGAAGAGGCATCATGGAGAATGTTTCCAAGGAACTAGAAGATTCCTTACGTGTGGAAAATAAGGATACAAAGCTAGTAATTGTAAAGGAAAAGGTTTAGTTAACACCATGGACATGGATAATGGTATTGCTACGACATCAACAATGATTAAATGTTTTCAATGTGGAATGTATGGCCATTATGCAAACCAATTCCCTAAGAGAAAGTCTCACGAAGAGAGTCAACATGATCATATGGGTAGTATTTCTGTGGATGATGATGAAGAGACTAAAAATGATATATGAGATGGAAGAAATGATGAAGCTTAGTAAGTGGTTTAAGAAGGTAGTGTAATGATTGTTTGCTTATCAAGAAGGACGTACGGTACTATGGAATAAAATAAAATCTAAGGATTGTTACACTGTTGCCTTTGCTTGAGTTTTGAAAGTATATGTTGAATGGTACCGGTAACCATGAAAGGTTATTCAGATATTTTTGGAAAGCACCTAATATGCGTATAAAGAAGGGATAAGTAGATAATTAAATGTTTGATAGTATTAATGAGCTCATGATTGATATAAGGACTAAGTGATATACTGGTTTGAGTATATAGAATTTTTGGGATTTTGGTAAGTGGAAAGAGTTAACTTTTGACAGCATTCATGTTTTCACTAGGGTTATATGGTAATTCATGTTTCAAAAGAATACATGATTAAGGTATTCACATGTTTGTAATGTGACCAACATGATATATCTTATGATATATGGGGGATAAATGATGGTATTCATGTGCTTGTTATGTGACCTTTCAAGTAACCATTTTTTATACTATGAGCATGGACAAAATTATTTTAGATAAGACTAAAGATTGAAATGAATTAAGTTATATATAAGATAGTATTGTTTAAGGCTAGAAATATTTTCTATTTTATTGTAGGAATGTTATTATAATGTAGTTTTAGAAAAAGGGACAACCTGTAGGACGGGCGACAACCCGTCGAATCAGACAAGGCTGTGGAAATCGAACCCACAACCGATGTGCAACATGACTTTATTTCCTTCCACTGGCCTACCGAAAGTCCCTGTTTAGTAGAAACCAGTTTTATTATATTAAGCAGTATGATATATGAAGTATAAGTCCATTTTAGGAACCATATACGATTAACCTCACTATAAATGGACTTATCTATTTTTGATAACTTTTTCCAACGTTTTGTTTGAGACAAAAGGAATGACCCATCATTCTATTACATGATCTGCTAACACTTCAAGAATGACAAATTCAACTTCATTTCTTTAAGAGATGAAGTGGAAATTGTCCATGGATTGACCAACGGTGAGACTGTACCAAAATCAAGAAAGTATTTCTTCTAAATCCAATTTCATCAAATATATGGAAATGATCTTGAGAACCAAAAATTTTGTCCTATTGTCCTTATATCTGATGAATCAGATGGTACCTTATATCATCACAAATCTATGGCTTTGTGATTTTTGGATTTTTCATAGTCATGTTCTCTACCACTCTCCATCAGAACATGATGGTTAGATTTCTCTTCCATATCCATATTTTGACCTATGTTCTCCTATATGGAAACATAGTGATTAGTTAATTTGGGTAACCGTTACATTTCAAACTTTAGTTTTTAAAGATTGGTTTTCTTATTCCCTTTTACGATGTCGGTTTCTATGAAAGAAACTTTCATGTAGTAAACCATTTATAACCCAAACGAATTTCGGGGGCGAAATTGATTTTAAGGGGGGGTAGAATGTAACAACCTGAGATGTTATGAGAATTATTCTTTTTTATTTCATTGATGTCTTGTGTTCTACGCTACACCAAAATTATCTTGCACTATACACAACACCGTATTTTCTTGCAGTATACGCAACACTATTTGTGGCTCTTGTTACACACAATTTCAAGATCGTTTTGTGGAAATTATTTTACAAAACATTAAGTGTAGATTTTGTTTAATGTATAAATGAAATATGTTTTGATTATGTTATACGCAACACCAAACAGATCTTTCACTACACGCACCCCTGACTTGGATTTCATTACACGCAATCAAGACCTTCCTCGATAGCATGTGTAGTACGCAATACCGAGTTTCAGTAATCAATGATATGGTATTAAAATATTATTAAAACTAGCAGTTATGAATAGTAATACCCACTTTTTGAAATTTAATAAATTTTATCTTTCATAATGGACTTCATTTTTGGATTCGGAATATCGTAATTAGCCTAGGGTGAAATTTTGGTATTTTTATGAAAACATTCAATTTTTGATGAATAGTGAAAACACTAGGTTAATATTTAAAACCCGAATTTTTATTTAAATAATAATTTTTTTTAAATTTATTTTAGGTCAAAATTAATACATAATACCTATATAAGTTCAAATTAATTCATTGGAGTCATTTTATAATAATTTTAGATATATAAAAAATTTATTGAACTTTTCACCGTCTTTTACCTACCTCCTAGGAGCTTTTTGAAAATTCTCATAAAAATTAATTTTACCGCTTCTATGAGTGGAATTTAGAAAATCCAAGAGACACGGTTAATATCAATGACTAAAATGTGGTTCAATGAGATGAAAATAATATTTGGTGAATAGTAACTTTTTACATTTTTTACCACGATTAAAAGTAAATAGGGTAATTAAGGGTACAAATGATATTATTATTACCCTTACACATGTCCTAATTATAATGGATAAGTTTAATTCGACCAAAAACAACATTAGTAATAAAATATGACCATTTAGCCCCACTTGGATTAGATTAGGACATTTAATATTATTTTATTTAAAGAATAGTTAAAATAGTTAAAATTAAAGTTTAATAACTAAAACATTTTTAATATAGGGTTATACATAAGATAAATTAGACTATAAATATTAATTAGAAATATAAAACTATTTTTTACATAATGGTATTTTATTTATAAATTTTAGACATTAAATAATTTAATTTATTTATGAAACAATGATGATGTAGTAATTATCATGTTAATGAAATATTAACATAATTGATGTTATAAATACTCAAATAAATGTAATTTGAGACTTTTTATGAATTCCACTATTTTTATAGGTTACTATGACATGTTCATAATTATTTAATTAACTTTTTTTGAACTAATAATTATATTATGAGTTTCACAAAAATCAATTACCAAATAGTTTCAAAATTAACATAAAATAGTTTTTAAAACAAATATTATATTATTATTTGTTATTTTATTCCTAAAAATCTAAGGTTCGGCAAAAAGACTTATATAAGGTTATATATATTAATAATAAACAACTTTGGGTTCATTTGGATCGTTATAGTAAGTTTATTAACCTTATAGTGTAAGAAAACAAGAAGACATGGTAAAAGTTTAATTATTTAACTTAAAGTTAAATCTAAATGATAAGGTTAAAATAGAATCCTAAACTTGTCTAAATTATATTGGAAGAGATTATTTCGACCCATACCCACCTTAGTTTCGAAATAAATCAATTTTGAGCTATTAAAAAATGAATATGACTTTATAAAAAAAATAATATTTTTAGTTTTTCTTAAGGTGCCCCTCTCCTCCCTTATAAAAGGGCACCTCCTCCCTCTCTTTCTCACACCACTTTGAGCCTTCAATTTCGGCCAAACCCTTCCAATTTCTCATCTCCACTTCCATAGAAACATTATATAGGTTCTGGTCTTCTTCAAAGTCCATCTTTAGTGCCCAAAGAGGAGGTTAAGAAGAGGCGCTTCAAAGAAGAGGTAATGTCCGATATCGATTCTTTCAACATTATTTATTCTTCTACTTCTTATTGTTTAGTTATTTAATTATGAATTAATAACATCAGTAGCACTAATTTACTGATATGTTATTATAAATATGAAACAACCCAATTTCACCTTCTATCCATCCTACGGAAAATGAAATCATCGCGCGTGCGTACGTACAGAATACCATCTCCACGCTGTGATATAATCTATTTTCAACCAGCACCTTACTTGGATGGTTATAATGGTGTAAATAAATAACTATATATGATTATAGTAAAGTGGTATTGATTCTTAAATATTATACATACACTTCAATACAATTCCACGATCATGGGAATGATATCATCACTCGTGCGTACGTACGGACTACCGTCTCCACGACGTGATAAGATTCATTCTCCATGTTAACCATTAATGAATGATTATAAAGTATATATAATGAATAATAATGAAATATATGACATAATAATGATACTGTATTTATGTATATATAAATGTATGCAATCTACTAAATTCCATTCAATTCAATAAGGAAACGAAAACAGCGTTCATGTGTATGTATGTCCTACCGTCTCCATGAACAGTGTATTTCATTCCATTTATCGATCTATCATATATATATGTATAATATGAATATATAGTATATATATAAATCATGTTTTACATTCTTTAATTATTTGAATCAGGATAAAAGTAATAATATCAAGAACAACAAGTCGAAACACGTATGACAAATGAAACGATTTTACCCAAAATGCTGCTTTAACATGGAATTTACAAAAGAAAGGGTAATATAAAGTTATAAGTGAAACATATATGATATAATAAAAATTAATATGATTCTGTAATAAGTCAGTGACAATATTTAAATCATTATACTGGAGGTTCAGATACATACGAACCATATCAGACGTAAGGTAAGGGATAACTACTCCAATCTCGTTCTTATCCGAGATTATTATTCATAAGTATTTACTGGGGTTTCTATTATCATCATTTTTCATGTTTTCTAAAAATGTTTTCACGTATTTTTAATTTCCTTTTTACCCATTTTTGATATTTACCACATGTTATGAAAGAAATCTTAGTTTTTTTACCACACGGGGAACTTTTTGACTTTTCAGACAAAAGTATGAGAAAAATGTTTTTTTAACTTATACGGCATGAACGGATTTATACGGTTTCATAACACCTCATTTTCATGAAGCTTAATCTACAAGAGTTTATGAATATTTTCAACAAAATAATTTTCTATTAAAATTTCATGGCATTTTGTAAAAAGAAAATGATTTTGAAGAAGAAATGATATTTTCCTCAAGAATTCATTTCAAGTGTTTTATCAAAACCATTTTCCATCGAAGATGAAATTATTTCATATGTGTTTATTTCAAGTATAATGTCTCTATGATTTACATGGTTTCACTTTTCTTATAATGAAATATCCATTTGTTTTATATGGATTATGTGATGATGGGATGCTGTTTATGAAACCCATTTTATTCTTTGGGTTATGATGAATGTTTTAAGTATATTTTTTTGCACAAGTAAGAATGATTTCATTATTAGATGGGTGAGACCTATATCTCCCTCAAATGCATTGGGTAAATATTTATATCTCATGAGATATACAAGGCTGGAACTATATGCTACTCCGATTCATTAATACACGACTGGAACGAGGAGTGAACTCGATTTAGAAAGGGACATTGTCCACTAAGATGGTCTTGGCAGCAATGCCTTGGATACTATGGAAATCATATCATGTGATTAATGGTTTCCATAATCACATGTTTTATTCCCATGCTATTTTATCATTATTAATGTTTCTTTATGATCTATTCCTTATGTACTGCCATGTTTTATTTCATTTCTCAAGGTTTTGATGTTTAAACATTATGTTCATGTTTTTAAGTTCAATTCTATATGATTTGTTTTATTTTATCCATGTTTAGCCTTACTGAGAATTTGAGCTCACCCTTTATATGTTTTATTTTCCCTAGGATTTAGAGAATGGTTTTAGGTAAGAAAACAAAAAGGGGAAGATCTTTGTGGGAGATATTGAAGATTTTTCACCAAGATTAGAAGATTATATTCAGAGTTTCCAAAGACACTAAACTATTACGGTCCTTTGGTGTTTGTTTTTGTTATGTATTAAGTATTCTTCAAAGGTAATTTAATGTCCATGTACATAAAGCTTTGGGTCTCTACAATAGTCTCCAAAATGTATCCGTATAGACTCATGCTACTTGTTGGAAGCCTCTGGTGTACAGGGAGGTGCGCCTGAGTTCATGTGGTAACCCAAGTTAGGGAACGAGCTATAGTGGCATCCTGGATTGGGCATCAAAAAGTGTTATCAGAGTAGGTGTCTTTAGTCTTACTATTTGGGGCATGGTATATAGGAGACTATAATCCTGTCAATTCTTGGTAATGAACTCGTGCCTTCAGTCCCACGTATGATGGAAAACCCATGTTCCTAGGGTTGGGAATTTTTATTCTATTTTTTGATTTTATTGTTTATTGATACTTAGGAATAAAGTGGATAACATGGTTGTGATGTTATTTATTTATGAGGATTTATTTCTTGGCCTAGTATGGAAATAGAGGGTGTGTTTTTTCATGCATAATTCTAGGAACATAGGATTAATAGGTCATCCATATGTTTCTGTTGATTAATAGTTTCATTGGATGTATATTATAGTAGTGTACTATCTATCTGTGGATCATTCTATTCTATCTTTATTTGAAATGTTTGTTAATGAAGATTTTTTAAAATTATAATTTGAATAAATCTGAGATTTTTTAAAATATCGTGTAATAAAATATTTTTAAATATTAAACTCACAAGATTTTAAATCGTAAATTTTATTAAAAAGGAATGTGGAATGAATAGAAATTTAGGGAAACTGGTATGGGTATACCTAGTGTAGTGATCCGACCCTGTGTATGGGTGGTTTGGGCAGTGAGAGTTCTCTAGTGTTGAGACATTTGGTTATAGGTTGTGAGACCTTGGTTATTAGTTATAAGGTTTTTATGTGTTTTGATGTGTTTTTCAAGTAATATTCTTGTTATAACTTTAGTAGGAATTTGGCCTTCAAGTTGGGAGATGATATCTTCTAATGTGGATGTAGTATCTCTTGTGGAATATAAAAATGTGGGTTCGTTTTCGGCCTTTAGAATGGGTGCCTAGATTTGTGATTCCATTCATAGTTGTTGTGTTACATTGTTAATGGAACATATAATAAGTAGTTGGATTTTTTTTCATTAATAATTATGTGTTTAAAATGGGGATAAGACTGTTTCCCATGATCAGCGGGTTGTTTGAGGTCCAATGTGTATAAATTAGAGGGATAGATAGTTTTCTTACTATATATGATTGAATTTTAAAGATTTTCCATCCTTTGACCTGTGAGGGTGAATTGTGAGATGGTTCTATTGAGTTTTTGTTACTTTTGTGTGCATATTGCACAAATGGAGGTTTTATTCTTTTACAAGTGACACACATAGAGTACTATCATATTTGGTTTTTTCCTGGAGGGATTAGTGATAAATTCAATGGGTATGGATATGAGACTTGAGCTATGGTCATGTGCTGGTGGTTTAAGGAAATTGAGGGTAACCTCATTGAATGTTAGCCCAGTGATTCATGTGACTTGGGATGTAAAGCATGAGTGGGTACTTCAAAGGTGGAATTGATGCACCATGGGTACCATCATGTTTTGGTAAATTACATGGTTACACATTGGATTCTTCCTCAAGAAAGAACTGGAGTTTTTTTTATTGGTTGTAATGTTGGATTTAAAATGGTATTGGTTACTTTAATAATCGCGTGTGTGGGACTAGATCCGTTGTTGTACACCTCATGGGATCTTGATTTGAGTTCAATGAATAACTACATGAAAGAGCATTACCTCTAGGGTTCCGATGTGGATCGAGTGTTGGGAACATGATATAAATTCACAATACTATTTGAAATATGTAAACTAGTGTCTCAAAAATAATCACTTCTCCATGACATTGGTGATATATTGGTAGTGGTGGTACTCTTAAGAAACATATTAGTGTAATTGAAGACTTGATAAAATCATTTCCAATATATTGACATCATTTAGGACACACTGAGAGATATTTTTCTATACATCAATCTTTTTAAAGGGTTTTATTTTCGTAGAATGTAAAACCTATTATAGGTTATTCATTTGAAAAAGTGTAATTGGTGTTGTGTAGTGAGAGGTGAACCAATGGATGTTTCCATATGAGCATCGAGGGATGGTATTCATGTCAGTGAATGATAAAGGTATCATTCTTAGAAGTATGGTATGTGTGATGGTTAAAGTTTTTCTGGCACTCAATTGAGGGTGAGATGGCCACATGCACATGTTGGTATCTTTAGTGACTGAGGAATGATCTTCAGTGGTTGTAATTTCTTTAGTAAAATGGTGATAATGACACTCTTATGGCGGGGAATTATGTGTTAGTCATGGGAGTATTCCCATCGTGTTGGTGGGATTACATGTGCGTGGGACATGCTGTGATTTGGAAATGGTGGCATCAATATACTAATTAGAAACCTTTGAGGTATGTTTAGATTCCCTATTAAATACATGTGGTACATTTATGTGATGGTTGATCATGTCAAGCATTGTACTCAGGCTAGGAGTGGTTCTAAAAGAAATCTGGGGTGTTTGTGTTAGAAAAGTATATGTGGCTCCTATAAGGAATGAAAATTATTATGGGAAATATATTTTTATTGTTGTACTCTTACCAATAGACAAGTATAGAATATAGTATCTGTGTTTGGATGATCATGGAATTCCATTAAGTGTGAAGGCATCTAGTCCAAGTAAATAGGCAATGCGTCAATAGTGAGAGTTAGGAATTCCCCAGATTAGTCATCCTGGGATGGTTTCAATCAGTTTGGTAAAGGAATGAAAATTGGAGCATTGGAAACTGATTTCAGTTAATGTTTGGAAATGGTAAGTTCATTTTTGGTAATAGAAATAGGTCTTGAGGAAGAACCATGTTGACTTTTCTAATATATGGGTGACATAGGTGCGTCGTCTTTCCACATTTTCAATGGTAAAAAAAGTTGTCAGTGTTGGATGGAATCTTATGGATGTTTTGGTATGATGATTTGGAAAACATGTTGGGTGTTTTGTGGAAGCTTGAGTTTGAGTTTTTAGTGGTCCTTTTCCAATTATGGAGGATTCAACTATAAAAAATTGGTGTTTATGGGGCTAATCCTATAATGGGGATCACCATAGCAGGAAAGTGGTTAGTTAATAGTGTGACTGGTGTTTTGTGTTAGACATGCTTGTGTAAATGATATCTTGGTGTTCAGTGTTGGAAACATGAATTATCTCAGGTTTTGAACTGCTAAATTCTTTAGATGAGTGTTATGATTTGGTTGTGTTTTGGATGTTCGAATATGGAGTGAGGTCATTCAGGAATGATTTATGGATCGATGTGGGTTAGTGAATTTGTTCAGTTAATCATATGTTTATTTGGGTGAAGTCATGTTTGGGTCATCATCTAGTTTGGATGGTAGGAATGTTTCTTTGGTAAAAGTATTGGGATAGAATGTCCATTTTCAAAAGGAAACATGGAAGCCAGAGGAAGAATAATAGGCCTAGTCGCAAGACAATTTGTCTTGGAGGCTTGGTCATAGTAGGGAATATAGTTTTAGGATGATCTATTATAAGGTGGGGAGTATATAAGATACCAAAATAGAGATAAGGTACATCATAGATTAAAATTTTGGTTTATGTAATGTTTAATAGGAGTGGGACATACCTTGGTGGTGCATCGGGGGTTCTGGTCATGAAAACGTAGGAGAAGAGGTTAATCTATACTGATATCACGATTGGCACACAATTATTATGAACCGTTCACCAAAACCACACATCCTATAGTAGGGGTTTGAAGAATTATAGAAACCATGTAAGGTGGCCCAAAATACCGTGTAGCTTGAGATCCCCTTGGATAGTGGTGAAATCATGACCACTGCATGGGTTTTCAACCTGTGCACCTCATTAAAAGTGGGGTTTTACCAATTTTTCTCCCCAGTATTATTTATTCCTTTCTTGAATTTATCCCCCATTTGACCCATCCAGCTAGGGTGATGAACTAGATGCCTCCTCCTCCTCCATGGGTGTTTCTCCTTTGATTATTTGGTGTTTGGATTTCCATTTGGTGTTAATCAATGCGCCAAGTATGTCTTCAACTTTGTTTCATTCCATTTCCTGAAAGAGGTACGAACGTATGTTTTCGCTCCTTAATAATCCATAAACCTTCTTTTTCTAGTAAATTCTAGTTTTGGATTCTAATGGAAATTTGGGCTCTGATTAAAGGCCAAGGTTGAATGATCGGTTATCTACGATCATGAGGTATCTGATATTTTTTATTTTTCCTAGAATATTGATGTTTTCTATGTGTATATAGTTGTTTCAAGTTACTACCTTACTAAATTTTTATATTTTTGGCTATAAAATGTAGTTTTGGAATTAGTGTGAGGTGAGAGACCCTTTAGGGACCCTTTTGGGTTTTTTATTACAATGGACATAGCCTTACCCATGGGCTATTCCAAACCCTTGAAAAAGATAAATTCATTTGGTAATATTTGAGATAGGGTAATTATAAAAGTGAATGTGTTTTAATTGCTAATATTAAAAATGTGCATAGTTAAATGTGTAATTGAAATGTTTAAATGTCATTTTTTTATAAATTCTAAATATTATTTTTGAAATGGAATAAATGTTGTGTTCTGGATTTTTATTTGATTATGTTTTTAAATTAAGTAATATAATGATATGAAATAGGTTAATGTTTTAGAAATGAGGTGTTGAGCTCAAAGTGTTTGAAAAATGGTTATTATTAGACTTGAAATGGTGTTTTTATTTTGTGTGTGGTTGATATTTGTGGAAATTCCAAGATGTTTTCATTTAAAAATATAAGGGAAGGGGTTATCCTTGGCCATGTTTTAATGTTAAAAGAAATAACTTTATTTAGGGGTAGCCTCAAAAAGTTTTAAGTGTTTTTTATGAAATTTTAAAAAGGGTATTGGGTGTCACTAAGATGTGTTTGTTTAAAGGTATGTTGAGACCATGGTAAATGATGAATGATTAAGGATATTGGGTTTTTGATAAATAATGTAATAAATATGGTAATAATTGATAATGGAATGGTTGGGGATGGTCATACATGATTTGCCAAATAATGGTTGGATTCATGGAATAATTATCCATATTTTCCAACCTATCAATAATGATTTTGGGATGTTGGACTAACTCTCCACTCCTAGGTTTTGGGCTAGCTAGACATATAATCTAGGCACCCCAATGCACCTTAGTTTTATGGGGGAATGACTGATTCTTATGAAAACAAGAGTATAGACATAAAATTCCATATTAATGTTGGTATGGTTGAACATGGAATTCTATGTCCTAGTTGGGTACTATGACTCATGATCCTTGTTTTATGACCTCTTACCTTATGGTTGGGATGACCATACATGGAGTAAAAAGTCTTGGTTGGATATATATTGATTCTCACTGTTTTCTAACCTATGGCCCTATAATATATGATGCGGGTACCTAGACTTATTCTATGGGGGACATTAGATTAAAATTAATTAAAGTTGTTTTACCTTGTGAAATAAAATGGTATCCCCCTATGGTTTATGGATTAGGCTCTCAGAATAGCCGGGGTGGTTTGGGTGGTGGAAGATATGACAAAACATAATGTTGTAAAGGGTAATTAGTAAATTTTTAAACGTAAAACATGTTTCCATTTTCTTATTTATTTATTTTAACTTTGATTATCTTGATAAAATATTTTAAAGAATAGGTATTTCTATATAAACTATTGTTGGTGGCCTAATGAGCTGTACTCACACCCTACTCGGGCTACCATAGAACTTGGGTACGTAAGAAGGCACTACATGTTTTCTATTACAAGTTCAGGATATAGACCCGGTGTCCTATTTATGTATGGGATGATGTGTTGAAGAATAGGAAGATAGTGATTGGTTGTACTCGATACCATGTTTGGGGTTTTTCATGGTCTTTTTCATTTTTTGTTTTATTTTATGACTATATTACATTTATAGTACATGTATCATCATTGTATTTTAGTTCACTTTGGTACGTATCTATTGTTCCATTAATGGTTATTGGTTAATGCATCTTTTTTATCTATTTGTATTATTTCTTCTATATTTTTACTATAACAAGTCAGTATAGTCTCCCCAATGTATCTTTATATACCCTTTCTACAAAATGGAAGCCTATGGTGTAAGGAAGGTGAACCTGAGGTCATGCGGTGAACCGGATAAGGGCATAGGTTATAGTGGCTTCTCAGATGAGTCATTACACCTAAGGATACCTTATAATAGAAAAAAATTAAGTATTTAAATATAAAAAAATGACCATGGAATAATAATTTTAAATAAGTCTAGGTAAGTGGACAAAGTTTACAATATATAAGAGAAAAATTATAAAGAATCATTTTTTACTGTTACTAAACTAGAATCCATTAGAATTTTTTTATCTTATGTATCATTTATGAACAATATTTTTTTTCACAATATCCTGAAATTCATTTTATAAATAGTTTTCTTATGGAGGAAGATTATGATGAATGACATAGAAGATTTGAAAATTATCAATTACCAAATTATATTTTCAAATTTACTAAAGTTCTTTATGGTTTTAAACAAGTACCAAGAGGTTTTTAAAAAATATATTGTTCATTTATTTTATTAAATGGTTTTACTTCAGGTATGGAAGATCCCATATTTCTTAAGAAAACATCATCCTACAGTACATTAATTATTCAAATCTATGTTGATTATGATATTTTTTGGTTCAAAAAACTAAAAAATGTGTAATAAATTTTCAAAACTAATGTAATTTTTTTAGATGAGCATGATAGTTGAGTTAATTGTTTCCCATGAATTCCATATCTATAAAAACGTTGTTGGGAATGTTGTAAATGAAAGTAAATACATACACAGATTACTTAAAAAGTAAAAAATTCATGAAAAATATATCTATGGAAATCTTATTAGTTTTAATATAAAAATTTATTTTCATGAAGTTGAGAAATTAGTGGACAACATGTTTTATAGAGGAATGATTATGAGTATGTTATATCATACACCTTGTAAACTAAATATTATACTCGTTATAAATTTATGCACTATATTTCAAGAAAATAATAAAGAATCTCATTTTACTACTTCCATGATAATTTTGAGATGTTTAAAATGTTAAATTTATTTATCTTTACATTTACCTAAAACCTATGGATTTGATTTAATATCATATTCTGATTCTATTTTTGGAGGGTGTGGACATGATAGAAAGTATACCAAAATAATTTATCACTTAGGAAAATATATTGTTTCATGGTCTAGTATAAGGTAATATTATATTTCATTATAAACTATTGAATATAAATTCATAAAAACTGGTAGTTTCTATGAACATATGTTATGGATGAAACATACCTTGATAGAAAATTGATTCCAATTTGAACCTGTGATAATAACATGTGATAACATAAGTGCTATAAATATTTTAAACAATCAAAAAGGTCATTAAAGAATGAAACATCTTGATATAAGTTATCAAATCTGTATAAATCACAAAAAAAAGGATGATATAACTATAAAATATCATTAATACTGACAATAAATTAGAAAATATATTTTTTATGACCCTTATGGATGAAAGTTTTAACTTTATTAAAAGAGAATTGGGTTTATTTAAATTTCGGTATGCTTATTATATATTTTTAATATTTTATTTTATTTAATTTTATTCTAAAGTATTTATATATACCCATTATTTTATCAATATATATATATATATATTTAATTTTCACATCACTAAAAGTGACCATTAGTTAAGTATTTATCATCCATATAGTTTTAAATCCACTCATGTGTGAAGCTATAAAACTCTATCATTATCTATTTATCAATTTATATTACTTTCAACCCTAATCCAAAATCTACCGAACCATTGAAGCTCCAACCATCTATTTAAAATGGGTATGAAAATGAGAGATGGGGAAAGAAACTAAAGAAGTTTAATTAAGGTAAGTTTGATAGGGGGAGAAAGGTGAGTCTTTCTAGGGAATTTTATTTAATTTTTTTGGATCAGTTGTATGAAACCTATTATTGAGTAAAGCATAATGTTTTCAATAATGGGAGTACGATCTTGATGAGAAAATACTGGAATTTTTTTAAATAGTGGTTTGAAAATTTTAATGAAATTCATAATCCAAGTTGACCTAGAATATGGACTTCATTTCATAAAATGATAATGGAAATGATATTTAAATTTCATTTTTAAAAATGGAAGATGTTTTCCACTATTCTCATGAAGGAAGATTTCATTTCATTCGGTCCATATTTAGGGATGATTATGTCAATCCATATGACCTTATTAATTCTCTATTTAGATAAATGGAAATAGAGTAAAATATTACCTAGAACATAAAACTTTGGAATAGGGTTATTTGACAATTCATTCAAATAGGGATAATACAGAGTTGGGGAGTCTGAGAAAGTAAACGTAGAATATATCTACATATTGTAGCTCTTTCTAAATGTGAATAAATTTAACCTAAAAAGATATATATTTTAGTTCATGCATCACTGATACCATGTAAAATGAATTCTGAATTATTATCCCTATTTTAGGATACTATCCTTCTATTTATGAATAAATACATAGTGATTAATAAAGTAAAATATGGTAAATATCATGAGAGTAACACTTTTTATATCATGATTTTTAAAAAGAATTATATTATACTGGGAATAATATTTTAATAATATTGTTATTATTATAAAGGAAAAAGTTTTTACTAAAAAATATGAAACAATTCCTCATGATTTGGAAGATCCTTCAAGGAGTTGGTGTAGAGTTACCTTTTGGTGTTTAAGATGAATCAACTAGAGTCTAGGTTCTCATAGTTCGATGTAAATATATTAATATTCATTCTAAGATTCAAATTACTTTTTGTGAAATTGATAATTATCATAGGTATGATGTTAAATAGGATATAACCATATTATCAAAGGGTTAAGTAAGACATGATGAAGTTTCAACAATTAAACTTTTTAGGATTTGGGATCGTCCTACTAATCCTATAGTGGTAGAGTCTAATCATATGAATAAACCTAAGTTAGATTCTAATATTACAGATATTCATACTAGAGAAGAATATTAAGATATTTATTCCTTGAGAATATAGTATGAAGAAGTAGAGGTTTGAGAAATTTACCAAGAGAATTGCGTTGAAACTATTGAAAATATTGGGGAATAATTTGATGATTTAGGATAATAAAATACTGAACTCCCTTTGACAAAAAAATTTATTTTATTTTTGAAGAAAGTCCCAATCTAGTTGGTGGTGTTTTATTTGATAAAAATTAGAGTTTGGGATTTGATGATCAAGTTGGAAGTTTATGTGATGAAATATTTTCTTAGTTTAATCTCATGAAAAGGGATATAACTAGTTATAAGATTGATTTTAATGAATATAGAGATGAGTTGAAATAATTGTAAGATAATTAAATTTTAAATATGATTCTAAAGATATGAGATGTTAAATTTTTTCTAAAACACATTTTCATTACCTAATGAATGATTTTAAAACATAAAATAACAATCTAGTTTCTAAATTTTATTTTTGATGAGCTAAAATAAATGAAGAAAGATCAATAAAAATAGATAAGGAATTTGTCCCTTACCCTATCGAACATATCATCTTATGTTTTATAGGAAACTAAAGCTATTATAAATTAATTAAGGATTGATTTTTAAAATTAAAATAATAGGATGAAATCATAGTTTTTATCCTAAAAATAATTATACTCTCTCAAGTAAAATTTCATATTTATGTTTATAGTTAAACTAAAGATATTAATGAATAAAATGGGAACATTTATTCATGTGTTAATAATCTAGATGATAAAATACATACATTAAAATTTGATAAAATGCCTTTAATCATTTTTCAGTATTTCCTAATATAATCTCTATCTAATGTAAATTATTTTATATCGATGGAAAGGGATAAACTTTAGAACATTGATATAAATTTTATTCATTGAGTTCTAATATCCAAGTACATGTTAGATTCATTTAATGAATATCTTGGTAATATATTATATGTTTTTGAAAGTTCATTATAATTTATTAAGGATTGGGTAGAGTCATCCTCTAAAGAATAAGTTCAAAAGGAACATGAAATTCTAAACATTTTTAATAAAGGGGAAAAAATTATAGTATATATAGGAAACCCTTATATCTATATCACTATTGTGTTCAATTTATTATTTTAGAACATATAAATTCTTTGAAACATGGTTGATATTTTTTGTTAAACTTGTTAGGGGATTGTTGTTTTTAATGGATGTTTTCAAGGTAGTGATATAACAACTATGGATGATTTGTTCAAGATGAAAGACTACGTTAGATATTTTATTAAATAGTGATTCAATGATTTTAAATATTAATATGAAAATTCTCTTATTACCATATAGGATATTTATAATAAATATCCTTTTCAAACCACATAAGGTGTAATTATTGGAGATGACCATACACTCTATTATGTCTATACCCTGAAAAGGAAAAAAAATTACTTCATCATCCACCATCTATTCTAGATAAAAATATTTACACTATGGTTACTGTTAGTAATAAATATACTTATACTCTATAAAATACATTTTCTATATTTAGATTTTATTATTTTACTAACTATACATTTGATGAACAAGAGAAAATAAATTTCATGATAATATTATATCATTGTTGTGAAGGACTGCTAGAGATACCACAAGACATAGAATACCTTGTTCATATTAGTATCCATATTTACTAAACATAGGTGACATCTATATAGACCCATATCTCCACCGCAGTTCTCCTCCTCCCACTGCATGTCATCCTGACCCCATGAAAAAACCAAATCCCAGAGCCTAAAAAATTATTTTTTAAGTTTTTGTCTATTTCATTTGCTTCTCCGACATTTTTTTGGTTATAAATTTAAAGACTCTTTTTATTTATTTTATAAAATTCTATGATACTATTATTATTTATAATATATTTCTTTTAATGGGTTTTTATTACTCATTATATTTCTTCTATTGATAAGTTAATACATGTCATTTCCCCAAATCCTATTCATTCAACAATCTATTCTCAGAATTTCATTATTTTAATGTATAACATAAAATGTGTTCTCTCACTAATCCTAAGTTATTTTTTATAGGAAAAAGGTGGGAAATAATGGGAAATATAAGATTTCAATCAATTCTTAATTTTTTTATTTTACTATAAAGTGTAATATCTAAAATTATTTAAAAAACGTACTTTGAAAACTTCATCTGTAAAATTATAAAAACCTTAATCTATGAAATTTGGACTTATGAAATTATAAAAAATATTATATATTATTATTATGGGTTTTGTGATCATTGAAAAATGTGTTATTTTTTGGAAACACTAATGTTGTTCCATCATATCCAATTTAAGAAAATGTTTTAATGGTCATAAAAACCCATATATGTTTTAGTAATGAGTTGGTTTAATTACATTCAATTATTCTTAAAAATATTTATATTTTATTTTTCGATATTTTTATATATTTTACACATATTATATTTTAAGAAAAAATTTGTAAGTATAGAAGAACCCTTATTTGTAGAATTCTATTATATAGTGAATTTTCTTATGTCAATATAATTATATGATCCAACTGTCTACATGAATTCACTTAGTTGAGAATTTATCTTATACGATTGAATATTACATGAGGTATCTTCTTACATGGTGAATTATTATGTGGTGATCCATATACATGGTGGAAACTTGCATGAATTTTACCATTATGTGAAGAAGGATTATGTAAAGAATGACTGCATTGATGATTTTATTTCATGTTAAGGATAAAGATGACACTTACATGGTACTAAAATTTTAATTTTTCTAAAAATAGGAACATTACATTTCTAATATGAAATTTAACCATGGATAAATTTAATATATATTTAATATTTGTTTTGTAAGTTCCAAGTGGGGTTTGGTTCTGAGGAAGGTGAGCTGATCCGACATTCAAAATGTTACAGATTTTCATAGAAACTATTTTAGATAATGTTGAAATAATTTATCATCCTGAATATCATATATTTCATTATAGGAAAATAATAAGAGATTAAATATTTCTATAATGCACAGCCATATTTAAAAAATAAAATTCGTGATAAACAAAAATTGTGATCTCAAAACTTTACTATTGTGAATAAAAATCATTATTATTGATGCTCTTATAATATTCCTTTTAAATTTTAAGAATAAGAATAAAATAGAGTAATGATTATACTAATATGAGTAATCAATATCTCTTATAGTCCAATAATATTTTGAAAGTCACATATTGAAGATATATTCATTCTTTAAAAGATCTTAATCAATTATTAGTTACTTCTTGTAACTATGTTCTGAACTTTTCTCACTTTTTATTGATTTTACTACCAATATAAGTGCACAATTATTATTCTGAGTGTGATAGTAAGGTTGTGGATAATTATTTTAAAGTAAAATTTGGGTAAAATATCATAGAACTATTGTACCATGTAGAAATTTCTTTCATTCAGTTTTGAATTTCCTAGAAAAAATACTAGAATAAAAATCATAGAGGTTGAATTGAGAATTGGTAGAGTGCATTAAGGGTAGTTTTTTTTACCTTGAACCATTATAATAACCCATCATATACTAATAATTATTTTTATTTATATTCCCTTGAATAACTAATTTGATAGACAAAGGATAGAATTGAAAAAATTTAAAGAGGGAGGTTTTTTGTTGGAAAGAATTTAAAGAACCAAATTCACTTGTATGTTGAGTTATTGTGTAACAAAACTAGGATAGGAAAGTCTAAATGGATCTCTGATGGTGACCATAACACCAAATTCTACAATTCCCTACAAAGAATTAGGAATGTTTGTCACCCCCTTTCTTTTTATAAAGATAATAACATTCTCTATGACTCTGAGGCCGCCATTACAAATCATGTGGTCTCTCATTTTGACAATATCTTCAATGGTAACTCCATTGATAAAGATATTATTCCTGGGATCATCCCGCTTTTGGTCCAAGAGGAGGACAATCTTTTTGTTTTGATTACCCCCCTTGATCATGAGATAAAAAATACTGTCTTTAGCCTCAATCCTGATAGTGCCCCTGGGCCCAATGGTTTCAATAATGGATTTTTTCATCACCATTGGGATGTAGTTCACATGGATATCTATAAAATTGTCAAGACCTTCTTATCTACTGTCCTCCTTCCCCATGCTCTCAATGCGCAATTCATTACTCTTATTCCCAAGGTGGCCAATGCTTCAGAAATTCACCTGTTTAGGCCCATCGCTCTTATCAACTCTCTCCACAAAATCATCACCAAGCTCATGGCCAATAGGATTTCCACACTGTGTAATTTTTTTTATCTTGGAACCAATTTGGTTTCATCAAAGGTCATTCAATACAAGACTGCATCTGTCTTGCCTCGGAATCCACCAATGCACTCAAAAATTCTTCCATAGGTGGTAACATGGCCATTAAACTTGACATTAGAAAAGCTTTTAACGCAATTGACTGGAATTTCATTTTCAATGTTCTTTGAGGTTTTGGTTTCAATGATGTTTTCATTAGCAGAATCAATTCCCTAATTAAATCTTCTCATGTTTCCATCCTCATCAATGGATCCCCTAAGGGTTACTTCAAATTTTCAAAGGGAGTTTGTCAAGTTGACCCCCTCTCATCCATACTCTTTGCCATTACTGAAGACTATCTTAGTCGTCTCCTTAACTCTTTGGTCCAACAAAAAACATTATTACCATATAAGATGCTCGAAACCTTAATGTTCCGACTCATCTTTTTTTATGCGGATGACATTATCCTCTTCCGTAATGGTAGCAAACAAAATATCACCAACCTCAAAACTGCCTTATCTCACTATGAAGAAATTCTGATCCAATCCATTAGCTGAAAAAATTCATTCATTTTCTTTGGAAAAATCTTTCCCTCTCGAAAAAATTACTTCATTGAGAATCTCAGTATCAAAGAAGGTTCTTTTCCCTTAATTTACTTGCGAGTTCAAATCTTTTGGGTCCGGCCTAGAGCTTCGTATTTCAATGATACTACTGATCAAATTATTAACCAACTTGCTTCCTGGATAGGAAAATATATTTCTATGGCTGGAAGAATTTTCCTTGTGAAATATTCCATCGTTTCCAAAATGGTTTATTCCTTAATGATCTATAGTTAGTCTACCTGTCTTTTTAAGAAAATTAATTATTACATAAAGAACATTGTTTGGTCTGAGAATATTCTTGAAAGGAAGCTTGTTTTTGTTCCCTAGTCCACCTACTGTAAGCCCCTTGAGAAGGGGGTCTTGGAATCAAAAGCGTCAAGCACTTTAATGAAGCTATACAAGACAAACTCACTTGGAATCTTATTAATAACAAGGATGACTCGATTTCTTTTCATAGAAATTGATTTCTTGAAAAATATAAAAATTGAAATATGAATCATGTCAACTCTTCTATCTGGCCATCCATTTGAAAATCATTTATTAATATAATGCACAACTCCAGATGGATGGTTAGAACTGAATCCAACATGAAATTATGGATTGATAACTTGACCGGTGCTCCTCTCAAATCTATGCTCACTTCACATAATACACAAGATCATACAAACTGTACCATAAATGAGATGTTACATACTCCCAACATAGGTCTTCCCGACAATATCAAGAATGTTATTGATAATTACACTTTCACTAATATGGATGATTTATTTATTTGGGAACCAGCCAAAAATGGTGTTCTTGACTCAAAAACATATTACAACCACTTTTTCTCTTCTTTTGATAATACTTTTGCATGGTTAAAGCCTTTTGATAAAACTTGGATTAAACCCTCCAAAATTAATCTCATCTGGTGCATTTCCCATAATCTCGTTCCTACTGTGGTTTGTCTTTAGTCCTTCGGTGTCCAACTAAGTTCAAGATGCCACCTATGTCTTCAATATAGGAAGGAAATCAATCATTTATTTTTATCCTGTTCCACAGCCACTGCTATTTGGGATTATATTACTAATTTCTTTAACTGTAGATGGTTATTTCCTGATTCAACCTGCGCCTTGATCAAATGTTGTGTTGAGATGAATCTCTCGCATCAAATCAGAAATCTTTTTCTCGCCACAGTTGCTGAGCTCCTTCACATTATCTGGTATGATAGAAATGCAGTTATTCACAATAATTATTCTATAAATCTTAATGCAGGTTAGGATAGAATTATCATTTCAATAAAATATTATTCTATGCTGCAAAAATCCCACTCCGATAACTCAGTTGGCGACTTCATGAATCTTATACGGCTTGGTATCAAAGGAATTTACAGACAACCAAAGCACTTTTTCGATGTTTTCTAGAAAGCTCCTCTTCCTGGATGGTTAAAGATCAACGTTGATGGTGCTTCCAATGGAAATCTAGGCCCCACCGGCTGCGGGGCCATTTTCAGGGACTCACTTGAGCATGCTCATGGCTGTTTTTTTGGAGGCTGTGGGTTTGCCTCTTCCCTTGGGTCTAAGATAATGGAAGTGATTCACGCTGTAAACTTTGTTAAGAAAAGAGGCTGGATCATCATTAGGATGGAAATTTACTCCACCACTATTACTCAAGACATTTGGAATGGTGTGATTCACCTTTCTGGAGCTCTCATAGCACGCTGGATGAAATGCCTCAACTCGTTTCTGGAGATTAATTACATTCCCACTCATACCTATCATGAAGCGAATATGGTGGCGGATAGTCTTGCCAATAAGGGAATCAACCAGGACATTACGTAGTGTGATGATCTTCCGACTAAGCTTTATCCTCATCATGAGAAAGACTGTAATAAAATTTCCTCTTTCAGACTTTTGTAATCTCCCCTTTCATTTTTAATAATAATTTGTTTATTGGTCTTTGGACAAGGCATTGCCTTTTAAAAAAAAACTAGGACAAAAAAGGTACCCCAAAACCACTTCCCTACTAATTTTTACTCTCATTCCCCAAAATGAAACATCTTTTCCTTGCAATACCTTCCACATATGTACCGAAACACATAATATCTCATACCACAACCATATAATCCTCGTCATCCTATATCCACTATTATAAATATAACGACCCATAATTTACGTTCATGGTTATTACTTCAGAATTGAAACATACTTATTACAACATATAACAAAACCATGAAAGGACCGTATAGATATAGTGTCTTTAGAAACATGCAAACATAAACAACTTGTTCATAAATCATCAACATTGTCTCTCATTTATTTCATCATATCTAGAGTCCCTTTTGTCAAATCCTACTTAATACCCTTCTTCCTAACCTGGGGAAAAGAAAACATACAAAAGGGTGAGATCAAATACTCAGTTAGGGTAAACAAAAGAAATATCAATCATAAGAACATAACATTTTGAAAATATTAACCTGCAAAAGAGATCATAATATCATAACGCGGGATAAATCATAGTAGTGAAATGTAATCACAATAATCATAACTTAAAAATGAAACTTTGTGGAATACACACATAATCATAGATAATCATTTCATAGTAGTCAAGACTCATTACCAAGACTATCTTAGCGGACAAAGTCCATTTCTGAACTGAGTTCACTCCTCATTTCAGTCCTGTATCAATGAACCGGTTTAACTTTCCATTCTAGCCATGTCTATCTCATGAGATATAAATTCTTACCCAATGCATTGGTGGGAGATATAGGTCCCACCCATCTCATAGTGATACCATTCTTATGTGTGCCACAAGATCATAAAACATACATCATAGCATAACCCATGTAATAAAAATTGGATTCTTAAACATCATGCCATCATAACATAAATCATATAATATAAAAGGACTTCATAAAAATAATTCCATCATAACATAATCAAATCAATGTTAAAATAGGGATAGAAACAGAATATTATATTATCTTATATGGAAAATAATTTTGATAAAACACTTGAACTCCATTCATGAGGAAAATATCCTTTCTACTTCAAAAATAACATTTTACTTTCTTAACATGTTATAAAATTTTAAACTAAAAGAAGTTGATTGAAAATAAACTTGAAAACTTATAAAGGAATATTCATGGAAATAATGTTCTAGGAAATCATAAAAATCCATTCATTCCGTATAAGTTAAAAAAACATTCTTCTCGTACTTTGGCCGGAAAAGTCAAAAAGTACCTCGTATGAAAAACGACAATAGATTCCTTTCATATCTTTTACTAAAACTCACCAATGAGTAATACTGGATTTAAAAAATCTTAAGAGGAATGAAATAATATTACATATTGAGTAAACATGGATGTGGATGATAAATACACCCCAGTAAATATCAAAGTATAAACAATCTCGTATAAAAATGAGATTGTGAGATTTTCCCTTACCTTAGGTCTGATTTGATTCGTACGTGTCCAAACCTACGGTATAATGATTTAAATAATTTTATTGACTTATTCTATAATCGTAATCACTGTTATGATTTCATATATGGTCATATTCTTAGCTCCTTATTAGTAATATTTTATTGTTACTTGTTATTCGGGTGTTTAATGCTTTATGTTCTTATGCGTGTTTTGTCGAATAAATTCTTATTCTTCTTTTTAGGTTATAGATACCATATTTACAGAATGGTATTAGTGTAATATATATCATATTTATTCATTCAATTCATTTATATAATCATTATGCAATGAAGATCATGTAGAACGAGTCGCATCACATCGTGGAGATGGTAGGCCGTACGTACGCACGAGCGATGATATCGTTCACATGATCGTGGAATTGTATTGAAGTGTATGTATACTATTTTATAATAAATATCACTTTAAAATATTCTATATAGTTATTATTTACACCATTATACCCATCCATGTAAGGTGGTGGTGAAAAACATATTACACCATGGCATGGAGATAGTATTTCGTACGTACACACGCGTGGTGATTTCGTTTTCTGTAGGATGGATAAAAGATTAAAAAGGGTTGTTTAATATTTATAATAAAATATCATTATATGAATAATACTGATGTTATTACTTCATAATGAAACAACTAAATAAGAGGAAGTAGAAGAAGAAATAAAGTTGAAATAATCCGTAACAGACATTACCTCTTCTTTGAAGTGCCTCTTCTTAACCTTATCGTAGGGCACTAAATATGGTATTTAAAAATGACCAGGACCTCTAGGATGTTTCTAGGGAAGTTGAAAAGGGAAATGGGTAGGGTTTGGCCAAGATTTAAGGCTCAAAGTTGTGTAAAGAGAAGAGGGAGGAGGTTCCCTTTTATAAGGAAGGAGAGGGGCACTATAGAAAAAACATAAAATATTATTTTATTATAAAGTAATATTCGGGTTTTAAAAGCTCCAAATTGATCTATTTCGAAGATAAGGTGGGGATGGGTCAATATACTCTCAACCAATAGATTTTAGACATGTTTAGGTTACTATTTTAACCTTATCATTTAGATTTAACTCTAAGTTAAATAATTTAACTTTTACCATGTATTCTAGTTTCCTTACACTAAATGGTTAATAAAATTACTATGACAAGGCAAACGAACCCCAATTGGTTCATTATTAATATATATATAATATTATCCAAGTCCTTATTCCTAACGTTATATTTTTAGGAATAAAATATCAACTAATAATATAATATTTGTTTTAAAAATAGTTTTATGTCAATTTGGAACTATTTGGTACTTGATTTTTGTGAAAATCATAACAGCATGATTAGTTCGAAAATAGTTAATTAAATCAATAATAATATGTCTTATTAACCTATAAAATTAGTTTAATTAATAAAAAGTCTCATAGTACATTTATTGGGTATTTATAATATCAATTATGTTAATATTTCCTTAATAAGGTAATTAGTGCATCATCATTGTGTCATAAATAAATTAAATTATTTAAAGTCTAAAAATTATAAATAAAATACTATTATGTAGGAAATCTTCTTATATTTATAATGAATACTTATAGTAAAATTTGTATTATGTATTACCCTATATTAAAAATGTTTCAGTTAATAAACTTTGATTTTAACTATTTTAACTATTATTTAAATAAAATAATATTAAATGTCCTAATCTAATCCATGTGGACCTAAATGGTCATATTTTATTTCTAAGGTTGTTTAAGGTTTAATTAAGCTTATCCAATAGAATTAGGACATGTGTTAGGGTAATAATAATACCATTTTTACCCTTAATTACCCTATTTACTTTTAATTGTGGTAATTACAAGTAAAACATTACTATTCACCAAAAAATATTTTTATCTTATTGAACCACATTTTACTCCTTGATGTTAACTGTGTCTCTCAGATTTTCAAAATTCCACTCAAAGAAGTTGTAAAATTAAGTTTTATGAAAATTTTCAAACTCTCATAGGAGGTGGGTAAAAGACGGTAAAAAGTTCAATAAAATTTATATATATATATATAATTATTATAAAATGATTCCAATTAATTAAATTGAACATATATTGGTATTATATATCATTTTTACCTAAAATAATTTTAAATAAAATAAATTATTATTTAAATAAAAAGTCGGTTTTTTAATTGTAACCCAGTTTTTTCACTATTCATCAAAAATTGAAAGTTTTTAGAAAAATACAAAAAATTTACCCTAGGATAATTTCAATATTATGAATCCAAAAATGAAGTCCATTTTGAAAGATAAAATTTATAAAATTTCAAAAAGTGGGTATTACTATTCATAATGGCTACTTTTAATAATATTTTAATAGCATATCATTGTTTAGTGAAACTCGGTATTACGTACAACACAAGCTATCGAGGAAGGTTACTCTTGCGTATAAAGAAATCCAAGACAGTGTTGTGTGTAGTGAAAGATTACTTTATATAACATTATACAAAAAAATAAAATATTTCTGAGAAAATATCAGGTGTTACATTCTACCCCCCTTAAAATGAATTTCACCCTTGAAATTCGTCAATTTGAAAAAAAAACAGATGAGGATACCTCTCCCTCATCATATCCTCAAGTTTCCATGTAGCTTCTTCTAATTGGTGGTTACTCCATAAAAATTTCACCAAGGGAGTGGTCTTGTTTCGTAGGTCTTTTTTCTCTACGATCCAGAATCTCTATCAGCTGTTTTTCATAAGAAAGATCTTGTTCCAGCAGTACAACTTCTGAGCTGAGTACATGTGAAGGATCTGGTATGTACTTTCTCAGGAGAGATACATGGAACACATCGTGAACTTGAGATAGATTCAGTGGAAGTTCCAATCGGTAATCTACCTCCCCAACACGATCCAGTATTTCTAAAGGACCGATATACCTAGGGCTCAACTTTCCATTTTTTCCAAATCTCATTACTCTCTTCCTAGGAGATATTCGTAAGAACAATTTATCACCCACTTCAAACTCTTGGTCTTTTCTTCAGTTGTCGGCATAACTTTTTTGTTGACTCTGAGATGCTCTTATGTGTTTTTGAATAGATCTGACCTTTTCTGCCTTCTCATCAACAAGATCAGGTCCTAATAGATTTCTTTTTCCAACTTCATCCCAACAAGTTGGAGTCCTGCATTTCTTTCCACAAATATCTTCATAAGGATCCATCTGAATATTGTAGTGAAAGCTATTATTATATGAAAATTCCACCAAAGGTAGGTTTTGATCCCAACCACCTTCAAAATCCATAGAACAAGCTCTTAACATATCTTCCAGAGTTTTAATTTTTCTCTCAGACTAACCATCTGTCTGAGGATGATAAGCAGTGCTGAAAATAAACTCTGTATCCAGAGTATGCTAAAGAATTCTCCAAAACTTCGAGGTAAACCTTGAATCACGATCAGATATAATGAAAAGTGGTACTCCATGTAATCTTACCACTTCCTCTACATATATCCTGGCAAGTTGATAAATAGAGAAATCCTATCTAATAGCAATGAAGTGTTCCAGCTTTGTAAGATGATCAACTATAACCCAGATAGCATTATTTCCTTTGGATGATTTAGGATGTCCAGTGACAAAGTACATAGTGATGTTTTCCCATTTCCATTCGGGTATGGGTAATGGTTGTAACATACCCTTAGACTTCTGTCTCTCAGCTTTAACTTGCTGACAAACCAAGCATCGAGAGACATATTCATCAACATCTCTTTTCATGCCATCCAACCAGAAGTACTCTTTCAGGTCCCTGTACATCTTCGTGCTTCCAGGATGAATATAGAATGAAGAACTATGAGCCTCATCCAGCAGCTCCTTCTTTAATTCTGGGATGGGAGGAACACAAACCCGATTCCTGAACCTTATTATCCCATAAAAATCAAGGTTGAATTCAGGAACATTTCTCACCTTCTTTTGTAACTCTACATCTTCTTTTTTCACCTCTTTAATATTCACATGTATAGATGGTTGAACATTCATTTGAGAAAGATAAGATTTTTCCCCTTCCATTATAATTCCAAGATCCAACCTTTGTAAATCCATAAATATTGGATCTTTTGTGATTCTCACAGTGGATAAGCTAGCATGGTCTTGTCGACTTAATGCATCTTCCACCTTGTTTTCTTTCCTTGGGTGATAATGAATTGAGTAGTTGTAATCCTTAATTACCTCCAACCACCTTCTTTGGCACATATTCAGCTCCTTTTTTGTGAAAATATACTTTAAAATTTTATGATCAGTATATATATCACACCTTTCACCATAAAGATAATGCCTCCAAATATTTAATGCAAAGATTACCAAAGCTAACTCCAAATCATGAGTTGGGTAATTTTGTTCATGGATTTTCAACTGTCGAGAGGCATAAGCTATCACTATATCAATTTTCATGAGAACACACCCCAATCCTTTCTTGGATGCATCACTATAGATCACAAACCGTTCTCTACTACAAGGCAGTGTGAGCACAGGTGCACTGGATAACCTTCTTTTTAACTCCTTGAAATTCTCTTCACACTCCTCCATCCAAACGAACATAACTCCTTGTCGAGTCAACCTGGTGAGTGGATTAGATAATCGTGAAAAATATTTCACTAAACGTCGATAATATCCCACCAAACCAAGAAAACTTCGGATCTCAGTTACTGTTGTTGTTCTGGACCATCTTTTAATAACCTCTTTTTTTTTGTTGGATCCACAAATATCCCCTCTTTTGAGATTATGTGAACCAAAATGAAACTTTTTGAAACCAAAATTCACACTTGGTAAATTTGGCATAAAACTTATCCTTTCTTAGGGTCTTCAATACAATTCTCAAGTGATCTTCATGTTCTTCCTTGTTCTTTGAATAGACAAGAATATCGTCAATAAATAATACCAAAAACTGATCAGGATAGTCTCTAAAGACTCTACTTCTTAGATCCATGAAGATAGCAGGGGAATTAGTAAGGCCAAATGGCATCACTATAAATTCATAGTTTCCATAACTTATATGGAAAGCCGTCTTTGGTGTATCCATCCTTTTGACCCTTAATTGATGATACCCTAAATGAAGATCAATCTTGGAAAAGTATTGAGCTCCACGTAGTTGGTCAAATAATTCATCAATGCCTGGGAGAAGATATTTTTTCTTGATAGTGATCTTGTTTAGTTCTCTATAATCAATGTAGAGTCTCATTGATCCATATTTCTTATTAACAAACAGAACAGGTGCTCCCCAAGGTGATGCACTAGGGGGTATGAATCCCGTATCAAGATTCTGTTGGAGTTTCTTCTTCAATTCCTATAACTCAATTGGGGCCATTCTATAAGGTGTCTTTGAAATGGGCATAGAACCCGGTATGAGTTCAATTGAAAACTCAACTTTACAATTTGGTGGAAGACCTGGTAATTCCTCCGGAAAGACATCATCAAACTCATGTAAAATGGGAATATTATGAATCGTGAGTTTCTATCCAACCATTTGAGATAAATAACCTTCATTTAGTGGAATCAAGACCCATAAGATGGATGAAATTTCCACTGGAAGGTTAGGTTCATCCTTGCATCGATAGATGATCACAGATTGATCTGGAATATGAAATGTGACTTCCCTTATTTGGAAATCGATATGAGCTCCATATAAGGAAATCCAATCCATGCCAAGAATCAGATCAAATTCCACTATAGGAAGGATCACAATATTTGCAGGAAGCACTTTCCCACAAACTTCAATCAGCGAAGAATTATACACTTTTGATGCAAATGTTATGCCATTATGGTTTGTCACAGCTAACTCAACATCTAATTTTTGAGGTAATACGGTGATACCCTTAGAAAATTATTTATAAATAAAAGAGTGGGTGGATCCAGAATCAAATAAAACATTTTCTACTTTAGAGTGGATGGTAAGTGTACCTTTCACCACTTCGTTATCATACTCCATGTTTCTTTCCACACATTGAGCATAAGGGAAAAATCATCTTCTTTTGAGTGTGGTCTTTATATTTCCCTATGAATTCCATTTTATTCTTCTTATCAAATGCATATGAGTGATGGGTTACTCCAATCTCCATCTCAACCTTGAGAGCACATAGAACGATTTCCTCGCAGCTATTGAGGTCCCTTATGGCTAACGCCCTTCGAAGACTTGGTTTTAAGCCACTAAAGAATCAATCGATATTACTCTCAGGTTGGATAATAATTCTGGAAGCGTACCTTGCATGTCTTGAAAAATTTTTCTTTGTAGGTACCAATAGATTCATCATTCTTTTGCACCAGTTCAAGAAACTCCTTCTCCGTCTTTGTTCAAAGAATACGAGGGAAGTACTTGTTGAAAAATACGTTCTTGAACACGTTCCATTCCATGGATTCAATTTCATACCTTTGCCTCATATTCCTGATAAGATCCCACCATTGATCAGCTTCACCTTCCAAACGATATACTACTAAGATGACATTATCATGTTCAGAACATTGAAGAACTGAAAATATCTTTTCAGTGGTACTAATCCATTATTCAGCAAATAATAGATTAGTAGACCCGCTGAATGAGGGTGGAAACTGCTTCATGAAGGATTCAATAGAATGTTGCTCCTTCCTTTGCTCATTTGGAAGTCCAGCATGATTCAAAGCATGAGAAAGTTGAGTGAGCATGGCTACAAGATTTTGTATTCCAGCTCCCATAACGTTTGGTTGCTCAGGGGGACAATAATTGCATTTCCCATCGCATTCCACATTAACATGATTCCTTCAGGTTCCATACATTTACCAAAACCAAGAAAAATAGTGTGAGCAACAGTAATTATAATAATAAAACCACATAATCTAGAATAAAATTTCCCACTAAAGGTCTTATCATAGGTTGTTCATGGCCATTTCTAAAACACTAAGATTTTGTTCTATGCTTAGATAAAAACTTGGGGTTCTTACTAAGGCTTTCACATCCAAGTTTCCAAAGGTTGACTATACCTTTCCTCTAAAACTAAATATGAAAACTGGGTCCCAGTGACAGTACATACACCCCGCCTTAACATGGATGTTGGGTCCTAGGCCACTAGGTACCCCCAGTTGCCCCGCAGACATATGGGTCCCACCCCAAGGTCCACCCATGTGCCCGAACGGGTCATCTGACTAACGAATATCCCCACAGGCCAACACATGTCCTTTCCAGTGTGTTTTTCCTCACTAACACACACCCTGGGAAACTTCCAAGAAGGTCACCCATCCTAATCACTACTCCAGGCCAAGCACGCTTAACTGCAGAGTTCTAACCCAAGAGGCTCTTGAAAAGAAAGGTGCTCCTTGATGACATGAGTCATATCATTTATTCATTTAACCCTTTATCATTTGGGGGTGTTACAATCACCCCCCCCCCCCTTTAGAGCACAACGTCCTCATTGTGAGCCCTACAACTCTACCCATGCAGTACACCACACTTAAGGTTGGGTTCCTCCTCTAATACCAAATGTAACGACCCATACTTTACATACATGGTTATTACTTCAGAATTGAAGTATACTTATTACAACATATAACACAACCATGAAGTGACCGTATATGTATAGTGTATTTAGAAACTGGGAAACATAAATAACTGGTTCATAAATCATCTACATTGTCTCCCATTTATTTCATCATATCTAGATTCCCTTTTGACAAACCCTACTTAATACCCATATTCCTGACCTGGGGAAAGGAAAACATACAAAAGTGTGAGCTTAAATGCTCAGTAAGGGTAAACAAAAGAAATATCAATAATAAGAAGATAACATTTTGGAAATCTCAACCTGCAAAAGAGATCATAATATCATAACATGGGATAAATCATAGTAGTGAAATGTAATCAAAATAATCATAACATAAAAAATGAAACTTTGTGGAATACACAAATAATCATATAGAATCATTTCTTAGTAGTCAAGACTCATTTACAAGACTATCTTAGCAGACAAAGTCCATTTCTGAACCAAGTTCACTCCTCGTTTCAGTCCTATATCACTGAACCAGTTTAACTTGCTATTCCAGCCATGTCTATCTCATGAGATATAAATATTTACCAAATTCATTGGAGGGAGATATAGGTCCCACCCATCTCATAATGACACCATTATTATGTGTTCCACAAGATCATAAATCACACATCATAGCATAACCCGTGTAATAAAAATGGGATTCTTAAACATCATGCCATCAAAACATAAATCATATAAGATAAAAATAATTCATAAAAAAAATTCCATCATAAAATAATCAAAACAATGTAAAAATAGGGATAAAAACAGAACCCTATATTATCTTAGATGGAAAATAATTTCGATAAAACACTTGAACTCTATTCTTGAGGAAAATATCATTTCTACTTCAAAAAAAAAAATTTACTTTCTTAAAATGTCATGAAATTTTAAACTAAAAGAAGTTAATTAAAAATAAACTTGAAAAATTGTAAAGGAATCTTCATGGAAATAATGTTCTAGGAAATCATAAAAATCCATTCATGCCGTATAAGTTAAAAAAACATTCTTCTCGTACATTGGCAGGAAAAGTCAAAAAGTACCTCGTACAAAAAACGACAAAAGATTCCTTTCATATCTATTACTAAAACTCACCAATGAGTAATATTGGATTTAAAAAACTGTTAGAGGATAAAAATGATGTTAAATATTGAGAAAACATGGATGTGGATGATAAATACACCCCAGTAAATACCAAAATATAAACAATCTCGGATAAAAATGAGATTGTGAGATTTTCCCTTACCTTAGGTCTGATTTGCTTCATACGTGTCCGAAACTTCTGTATAATGATTTAACTAATGTTATTGACTTATTCCAGAATCGTAATTATTGTTATTATATCATATATGGTCATATTCTTAGCTCATTATTAGTAATATTTCATTGCTACTTGTTATTCGGGTGTTTATTGCTTTATGTTCTTATGCATGTTTTTTCAAATAAATTCTTCTTATTATTTTTTAGGTTATAGATACCTTACTTCCATAATGGTATCAGTGTAATATATATAATATTTATTCATTCAATTCATTAATATAATCATTATGCAATGAAGATCATGTAGAACGAGTCGCATCACATCGTGGAGACCGTAGGCCGTACGCACGCACGGGCGATGATATCGTTCCCATGATCATGGAATTATATTGAAGTGTATGTATACTATTTAAAAATGAAAATCACTTTACAATATTCTATATAGTTATTCTTTACACAATTATACCCATCCAAGTAAGGTGGTGGTGGAAAACAGATTACACCACAACGTGGAGATGGTATTCCGTACGTACGCATGGGTGGGGTTTTCGTTTTCCGTAGGATGGATAGAAGTTGAAATAGGGTTGTTTAATATTTATAATAACATATCAGTATATGAGTGATAATGATGTTATTACTTCATAATGAAACAACTAAGGAAGAGGAAGTATAAGAATAAATAATGTTGAGATAATCAGTAATAGTCATTACCTCTTTTTTGAAGTGCCTCTTATTATCCTCCTCTTAGGGCAATTAAGATGGTCTTTGAAGAATACCAGGACCTATAGGAAGTTTCTAGGGAAGTTGAGAATGGAAATTGGCTGGGTTTGGCCGAGCTTGAAGGCTCAAAGTTGTGTAAAGAGGAGAGGGAGGAGGTTCCCTTTTATAAGGGAGGAGAGGGGCCCTTTAGAAAAAGATAAAATATTATTTTATTATAAAGTCATATTCAGTTTTTAATAGCTCCAAATTGATTTATTTCTAAGATAAGGTGGGGATGGATCGAAATCCTCTCAACCAATAGATTTTAGACAAGTTTAGGTTTCTATTTTAACCTGATCATTTAGATTTAACTCTAAGTTAAATAATTTAACTTTTACCATGTCTTCTTGGTTCCTAACACTATATGGTTAATAAACATACTATAACAAGACAAACGGACCCCAAGTGGTTATATAACCTTATCTAAGTCATTTGGATGAACCTTAGATTTTTAGGAATAAAATAACAATTAATAATATAATATTTGTTTTAAAAACTATTTAATGTCAATTTTAACACTATTTGGTACTTGATTTTTTTAAAATCATAACCGCATGGTTAGTTCGACAAAAGTAAATTAAATAAATAATAATATGTCATATTAACCTATAAAATTAGTTTAATTAATAAAAATTCTCAAATTACATTTATTTGGGTATTTATAATATCAATTATGTAAATATTTCCTTAATAAGGTAATTACTACATCATCATTGTGTCATAAATAAATTAAATTATTTAAAGTCTAAAATTATAAATAAAATACTATTATGTAGGAAATATTTTTATCTTTATAATGATTATTTATAGTCGAATTTATCTTATGTATAACCCTATATTAAATATGTTTTAGTTATTAAACATTGATTTTAACTATTTTAACTATTCTTTAAATAAAATAATATTAAATGTCCTAATCTAATCCAAGTGGACCTAAATGGTCATATTTTATTTCTAAGGTTGTTTCTGTTCGAATTAAACTTATCCAATAGAATTAGGACATGTGTTAGGGTAATAATAATACCATTTTTACCCGTAATTACCCTATTTACTTTTAACCGTGTTAAATAAAAGTAAAAAGTTACTATTCAACAAAAATTATTTTTATCTTATTGAACCACATTTTACTCCTTGATGTTAACCGTGTCTCTCGGATTTTTGAAATTCCACTCACATAAGCGGTAAAATTAACTTTTATGTAAATTTTCAAACTCTCCAAGGAGGTGGGTAAAAGGCGGTGAAAAGTTCAATAATATTTTTATATATCTAATATTATTATAAAATGACTCCAATGAATTACATTAAACTTATATTGGTATTATGTATCAATTTTGACCTAAAATAAATATAAATAAAATAAATAATTATTTAAATAAAAAGTCTGTTTTTAAATAGTAACCCAATGTTTTCACTATTCCTCAAAAATTGAAAGTTTTCAGAAAAATACCAAAAATTCACTCTAGGCTAATTTTGATATTCCAAATCCAAAAATGAAGTCCATTTTTAAATATAAAATGTATAAAATTTGAAAAACTGGGTATTACTATTTATAACGGCTAGTCTTAATAATATTTTAATTGCATATCGTTGTTTAGTGAAACTCAGTATTGCGTACAACACAAGCTATCGAGGAAGGTTTCTCTTGCGTATAACGCAAGCCAAGATAGTGTTGTGTGTAGTGAAAGATTACTTTATTTATAATTATACATAAAAACAAAATATTTCCCATAAAATCTCTGGTGTTACAATATATCACATCTCATCTATCCACCAAAAATCTATTACAATAGTGTATCATGACCATGAAGTACACTGAACTTGATCTAACCTCTTACCATTCATAACCCTCACCATAGTTTCACATATAAAAATCTTTGCATCACACCCCATCAACACCCTTTAGGGCCTACCAGTGAAACTATCCCATCTCCCCATCTCAATACCACGTAGGGTTTTCCAGTGAAAATTTACCTCTTCATCCATATCCCACATGGTCTTACATTACATCACATAATATGGAAGTGTGATCATAAAAACTGTGATCCATCACATCCCAGGATACAACTGGAATATATTGCAAAAAAGATGGTGTAGTTAGCCATTCGTTCTCTCATTAACCTGGTTGTTTGGGGAAAACACTCGGTACCCAAAGTATGATTGGTGTCAATAAGGGTAGTTGGCTTGGGAGGGGTGAATATATAAATCAAAAGAAAAATAAACCATAAATATATATGGAACACCGAGTACCATAATAAGGGATTTTACACTAGACACCACAACCATAACCCATAGACATTGTGATACTACCATCACAACACATTGCCACTGCTGCTAACTATGACACCAAAACCATCCCCACTTCTTATAAAAAATATCCACCAAAAAAAAATATATTTTATAATTACATCATTATACTTATATATTTACTATTTTAAAATCAATTTATGTAAATTCATCCATTCAATTCCATGTTCAATGAAAAATCAGTCAATACATCATTGAGATTATTTAGTGAAATTAACAATCCAATTAAATAATCAATGTTTCATGTTTAGATATGTGTTTATTAAACTCAATACAACACCATTTTATGTTCATAATTACAAACTATATTTAATTCCATTAATAAAATTCCATATATCTCATCTTTAACCAACCAAATCATCACCCACAAAAGCCCATTCATTCCCTCTTTCCAACCATGGAAAGGAAACTACACCCCTATTGCACATTCTATAAATTGAAATATATCTCACTATTAAACCCAGGAAATATACCACCAATATCACCTCAAAAAACTTATAAACGTCCAAATAATAATTATACAAACATATAGACAATAAAAATCTTTACCATAATACCCAAAAATAATTTTCGCATCAAGTACTGCCAAATTCTCCACCTCCAAACATGATTTTTTATCAATTAATTTATTATATGTAATTAATTAAACACTTTATTTAAGTTATTATAATTTTATAAAATGTTATTATAATAGACAAAACATGGAATCAATACACTTTTCCCAATAATATTATTGATTTTCTTCAATGGTAGAAAATAATCACTGGATGTGAGAGCAATATCAGGAAGGAAGTTAAATACATGTAAATCACCCCATACCAATAAATTTTATTTTTGAAAATTCAATATATTTATTAGATCAATCTATAAAAATAAACCAAAGAAGAAAAAATCATTATAATCCCACAGTTTACAAAAAAATAAAGAATATTTCTCAAATCCCATATACCAACCATAACTTTTTGAATTACTATGTGAATCCAATGAAAGGAATAAATCAGCCAAATGTCATGGTCACACTTGGGAATCATTATAAAACCTAAATCATAACAACCTTATAAAAATTTCAACCCAACATCTACAAAATATAAGTATCAAATCTTCCATGAATCCCTATAGAAATTACAAGGAGGAAACTAAGGATAATATATGAATAAGTCACCTTGAATTACCTATACATGGTATATTTAAATAAATTATAAAATCCAAGGAATATGGGATTAAAGGTCTCCTAATGTAACCTTAGAGTCACCCAATATTCGAGTGTAAGAGAGTAAATATAATGGATTTCAAGGGATTATGAAAATTTATACCCAGTCTAAAAAACAAGAGCACAAAATTCATGGTATAAGAAACACCAAAAAACAAAAACACATCTATTTATCCTCAAATTAAATGGGCCTCAGTACAAGACCTCCACAAAAATGACACCAAATATATCCCAAAAATCTTATAAAAATATTTATGAACCAAAATTAAACACTCCTCTCCACACTGTATCCTCTAAAATTACATACCAAACCACAATATAAAATGAACACTATGATATATGAGAAACCCGAACAATAGAACCCCTAAAAAATGAAACCTCAAGCTCTATTATGTAGCAATAAAACATCCCTTTACCATGATAAACCCTTGAAACAACACCATACTATAGATTTAGGGCCATTCTACTGGAGTCCTTGAAATTGAAGGGCCACCAAATAAAACCCTTTGGATCCTCATGTTACATTTTTAATCACCACATCATAGGTAGACCCTATAACTTGCCTCTAATGAAACAACTCCCACTTATACACCATTATACTATCCAAGATTAAATTTGAGCTAAAACTCAACAATTTTTTCTTTATTCCTCTTCCAAAAATATCCAATATCCAAAACATTCAAAGCAATCGGTTGTTAAGGTATGAGATGTTATATTAGATACATATTAATTGATTCTTATCCTGAGGAATAATAACCGAACTAGAAAGAAAACATATTGACACAACCAAACATGAACTCCTTGGGAGATACCTCTCAAATGAGATGACACCACAAACTAAACCTGAAATAATAATAGGTTAATGAAATCATGAAATGAACCATAGGAAATTATATCTTTTAATACAATGAAAAATTAAGCATCACATAATAAAGGAAAACAAGGGAATCAAAACTAATTTAGATAATGAGATCATATCAGAAACTCACATTCCAATGAAGTCTCCTCCACACACTATCCCTCCATATATATCAATTTTAGAGAATAACATACTGAAGAAACAATTTATTCTGATAATCCTAGATCTCAAATTGTCACTCAATGAATTCCATAACAACCATGATATCAAACTATCCCTAATGAAATACATCATAATCATCATGATGATATTTCTGGATGTGTGAAAAAAGGAATATGTCATTTACATGATCCATTTGTAGATTAAGTGACAATCAATATTCCACCTCACCAACATACTACAACACCTCTAAAGGAAAAATAAATTTGGGGGATATCTTAATCCCTCAGTCAATCCTCCACCACATATAATGAGGTGAAATCCTCTAGAATACATGGTCACCAATATCAATATCCACATGTCTCCCCCACCAATCCTAATAATATTTATGAGTATCCTATTCAACCTTCATCCACTCTTGGGTAATTTTAATGTTCTCTCTCATGTTTTCCCCATATCTGGAAAAAGGACTATTGACTCCCTGGCATTTTTCTAGTACAATGGAAAATCAAAATTCCTTCTATAAAATGACTAATATAGGGCTATTAGAATGGTAAGGTTAAAAAACTTTTATAAGAAAACTCAACCGAGATAATGTTTAACACCCAAGACCCATAAAAATCCTAAATGTAGGATCAGAAACAAAAATGCAATGTTTGGATGGTTCAATTAGTTTTCTAATATTTTTAGGGACTTATAGCATTGTTAAGTAGTAATTAGAATCCCAAATCATGATTAAATACTCTCTAGCCCTAAGATATAAAATGGGGATCCCAATCAGAATAAATTACCCTTGATATCCCATAAATCCACATTACCTCATCCATATAATACCAAACCAAATCCTCCACAAACACTAAACTCGCTAATTTCTTAGAAGTGGACCAAATTCATCAACCACTCCATGATCACCCAAATAGTATCTCATAGACCCTAGGATCATGGTATTCCTTTGAAAAAATCTATCATGATCATCACCCCTTCAACTCGGGTACCTCCAACCACAACAACAATATCCCTAGAGCATGATACACTTCCTTCACATAGTGATAGACTAAAAATAATGAAACAAACACTGATATTAATCTCTCCATCCTCATCCACTATAGTTGACCCCTCAAAGAATGATAAATCTTATCCACACCAAGATTCACTGCCACTACAATATCAGTCATTCCTTAACCATACCTTTATAACATCACTATAGATGACACAATCCTACATGATATCTACCTCCGAGTCCCTCCATTGATACTCCTCCACCTACCAAATCAAAGAGTGCCAAACCTCCACCAGGAAAAGGAAACCTCAACCACTAGCCTCTACAACATCAAGATGAATAACCATAATCTCCTCCATCACCTGCTAAGATTATCCCAATTATTTGATAATATTTACCAAAGAATTTATATGAAGAACATGTACAACTACATTTCTCATTCCTGAGGTATAAGAGATTTGAAATTCATTATCATGTATAAACTCCATCCACTTCTATTTTTTAGATTCAAATCCCACATAGAGAAGAAATAATTTAGGATCTTGTTATTTATGAAGGAAGAAAATATCTCAATGATGAGGTAATATCTCTACAAATTCAGGTCCAAAAACACCCCCACCAACTCAAGATCATGGGTGGTATTGTTATGATTATGAGGATGTATCTTCTTACACCCATATAATATCACTAGTATCTATTTAATTAAGACAAAACTCAAACTGATATGTGAAGTATCATAAAAAAACTCAATCATAACTCCCTACTATGTTAGATGGAGAAAACTAGAACTAATCAATCTCCCCTCTAGGTAGTTGAAAGGTGATTGACCCTAATAATTACATAAGAATCCCCATTCCTTCCTAGTAAAATATGTCAATGGGGCCATAAACCAAGAGTAGTCCGATAAAAAACTCTAATAAATACCCATAAGATAGAGGAAACAACCGATCTCTAGAATATTCATTGATGATCCCCAAGAAACAACAAACTCAATATTTGATAGATTCACTTCCACTAGTTGAGGATAGATCACATATCCAATAAAATGTAAGCCCCATGTCGAAAACATACATGTGTAAATGTTTCAATAAAGGTGATGTTATCAAAGGAAATATATATTAACCCTAAGGTTATCAATATTATCCTTATCCAACCACAACTATACTATTATTTAATTGATGAACATTACCACAAATAGATCTAGAAACTCAGGGAACATAGAGTTCATGAGTCCCATAACCATGTTTGGGGAATTAAAAAAACCAAATTACATGAAAATGAACATATAGTTCCCATATCAATTCTTAAAATCGTTCTTCATGATGTCATTCTCCCTATCTATCATTTAGTGATATCCATACTGTAGATCGATCTTCAAAATATAACTAGATCCTTTCAACTATTCTGATAGACCAACATCATTGAAAGATGGTAACATTTTTGGACCATCACATGATTCAACAATCATTAGTATATATAAAACCATAGACCAGCATCCCGTTTATTAGTGAATAATATAGGAAAACCCTATAACTAATCATTGGGATAGATAAAACCATTCTATATTAGGACATACATGTGAATCCTTAACTCCCATAGATCATAAGGTTTCATTCGATAAAGATTCATTGAATTGAAATAGGCATCAGGTTGTAACTAGATCCCAAACATGATATGACTCTGGTGGGGGGGGTAAATCCTAAACTACATCAAAAAATATTTGAAAACTCTTCCATGACTATTGGGAACTCAACCACCCACACTTCTACTGAACAGAATTAATTTTTTTAATTGAGATAATAACAACTATAAAAATATATATCCCATATGATTCTCCATCTCACCAATGATCACTGCACACTGGTTCACTTCATTTCCAAAATTGAATCTCCATTGGAACCCATCAATACACACATACACATTGTATAAAAAGTCGATGGAAAGAATGAAATTGTTTGGATTTATCTGAAGTAAAAAAAAATAAATTCCCAAATGACTGATAAAACCCTATTATCAGTTCAAAAAAATGGCAGACATAATTTCGACTCATATGACCTTCAACTGACATATTCAACTCTGGGGAAAACAGATCCCCTCTACCTAGAGTTCTAGGGAAAGAAACATAGAGTGTGAAATAACAGAGTGAGATGCTCTAGAAACAAATAGTGTCTAAGAGAAGAAAATTCCATCTCATATGATCTTTGATCCCTCTATCTCTGACATATTTATAACATAAAGCTATCCACATATGGATCCACTACCTCAATGCTAATGAAATACTAGAGTTTTGTTCAAAAAACTTATTTCATTGGGTGCATGAACATCAATTTTTTTCATTTACTAGCTCCATCTCCTCATGATGTAGAATAAACATGATTTCATTACTACTGTTGTGGCCTCTATAGAAGTAGTAACTATTGGGTTTGATAAGGAACCTGACCACTGACTCCAAAATGATCCGCAATGATGAACAAGAAATTAAATCATAAATGATGATACCTCCTATATGAAAATAATATTAGTCAAAAGACCCCAATAGGAAGAAATGAATATCTAACTCTATAGAAATTGGAGGAAGAAAACTGATGAGGCTAACTCCTAGTCTACTGAAACCTCAACAACCCCAACAACTGAAATCCACTACTAAAATATTTTTTCCTCAAGGAACCATGATGGATTCAATATCAAGATGATATTTTATAGGAAAGAATCATTTTAATCACCTCATCATTCTTCTTTACCTCCATGTACATAGGAGATGTAAATATGGAGACTATATTTAGAATAATGGGACACAGTTCCTCACCCAAGAACTATGCTGCAGAGTTTTTATTCAGAAATAAATCAAGGTTAAAGTAAAAGAGGTCTATAAACATGATATTGAGATCCCACACACTTTGGATCCTCTACTAAAGGATGATCAACTCCTCCTTCCTTAATTACCAAATCATAGACTATAAAAAAGAAGATTGATATTTCCACTATAAGTTTTTATAAAGATATACACATCCTTCCACTTCCCAAGATGTAAGATCCACCACTATGGGATTTCATTATATATTTGAATAACAGCCAGAAATAAATGATACTCGTCTATAACTTCGATCAGAATTAAATTGATCTCAAGATATGTTAGAGATAGTGGTCCAGAACCAACTACTTTCTACTTTATTCATTAAATAAAAGCCTTATCACATCTTGATTGTTCTTCTGCATGAAATTTCATGTGATAATGTCCTAAGGACAGCTGTTGCATTAAAGGGTCTTAGCGGATCCCTGCTATGATGAGAACCCGGAAGTGCTGCAACACTATTCTTGAATGTATGTTCTATGGACAGATGATATTATTTGAGGGACACAAATAATACAGGTCATTAGGGGTGAGGACTCATAAAACTTTGAGGCACCTTCTCATGGTGTGCGCCCTTGGTAATATCCAGGAGGATATTATGAGAACGAGACCCGCCAGTAGGAAATCCACATTTCATAGTGTCATTGGATGTTCTTATCTGCGGACGTGTGTATTGGTCCTTATACTTTATGATTATTATTAATGGGTATTACAACTCGCGCACTTAGATGTATTGAAGAAAACTATGACGACACACTATTCACAGTGAGGTAGGATACGTTGGGTGTGTCACGAGTAATATCGCATTAATAGATAATGCGAGAAAGGATTTATCCCTTCTGTTCCATAACGAAAGTAGATATCTCAGGCCCTTTGATGGAATTGATACAGCCTAAATAAATCCATGGCCATGGTAAGGTATGTGAAAGATCAATTCTGGGAAGTCAAAGAATGAATAATCAAGCACATGGGTTGATGGAACTAGCATGCAACCAGCTTGATTGGAGATACTAAGACAAAGGGATTATATTACACGGTAAGCGTTCGTAGGAGGTGACACGTCATTGCAGCGTTAACTTCTTTCTCAATGGGTGCCTTGGCATGTTGCTAGACACTATCCTTGGACTTTAGGTAGGCTCAGCCTATTGCCACTGAGAAAGAGGCCTAGAGGGTCACACACTAAGTGTGTCCATGTATCTCAGTTAAATATTAATTTAACAAGTTAAATAAATATTATTCCCGACTATGGTTTAATAATTATTTAAGGATGCCTGATCGCATTTGTTTCGACACTAGTTATTAGAGAGAATATAGTGTGGAATAAATAATATATATTTATTAGTGAGTAATGCAGTAACATTTATTTAAGAAATAAATAGTCATTACTCAATGTCTAATAAATATGGTGGAGGAAATAAATAAAATGAAAAACTAAAAGTACACGCCGTGTATATTTATATACACGCCCTGTAGTTTGTTATTCAGGATTCGTGAGAAAATATTTTTTATTTAATTAAATTATATTGAATGTAATACATTGGGAGCATGTCAAGTAATAATGATGGTCAACTATCATTATTAAGACATGTGGTATTACTAAGAATTATATGAAATGATTAAATGCTTTCGGGCAATTGATTCATTTTATTATTCTAAGTATTATAATCCCAATTACATTATTCTCATAGAATTAGAACCATTGTTGTGCACAACGGATTTGGAAATACTCTCAATCCAAAGAGAGAATTCCCTTTCCATCAAGAACGCCCTCAAGTTACGAGAGTAAGATCTTCCACTGGATCAAGGTGGTCGAAGGCGAACATCGCAAGCGAAGGTTCTTCCGTGCTAGCACCCAAAGATCCCTTCGGCGATGTCCGGAGATACGTGACACACGTGTGGATCACCACTAGAGGAATCCTACACTTGGATTCTATGACGCAACGAAGGATCACCGAATCGTGATCGGACACATCAACGAAGAAATAATTCCAACGAGGTAATTCTTATGCAATAATTAAATTAATTATAATAAACATATGATGATCCTCCTCAAGGGTTCTGGGACTCATCTTTTCTTTTCATTCTTCGTTCTATTCCGAAGATTCGGCGTTTTATATCATGACGGATCTCGGATTGAACGTTGTTTAACGTTAAAATTAAAGTTGGGAAAACCCACCAACGCGCTTCCGCTGCGCCTGAAATCTTCAAGTGGTATCAGATCCAGGTTATATTGTGGATTATAAATTTTTAGTTTTTTGTTGGTAATTTATGCATTTAATAATTTAGTTATTTCAATTCAAGTTTAATCGTTCTGGAAATCTGAATATCGAGATCTATTCCTCCTCCCTTGTTTCTCGTTCACCTCACAGAAATGAATTTTTCTTTTAATTTTGATTAAAATAAAATAGAGGATCTCATCCGGAGGAGCCAAAAATTTATATCTGTATAACACCAGAATACACGGCATGTATTCGGAAGTACACTCCATGTAGTCCAGGTTCAATGCATTGACTGATCCGCCAAATCAGGCCATGTATTGGATTTTTTCTAAGAATTTAAGAGACCGCGTGTTGAACAGAAACAGGTGGAACACCGTTTCCAGAATACACACTGTGTGGTCCAATAAACATGGTGTGTAGTCCCTTCAGGTTAGGGTTGGGTCGTGTACTCCATACACGGCATGCCCAGCTGGAAACCGTGTAACGCAGAAACTACACGGTGTGTGTCCCACTGTACATGCCGTGTACTCCGAAAATTTCCGAAGTACATTAACACGCTCTGTCCCCGAGCGTGTACTTCGGATGGACGGTGAAGAAAAGTACACGCCATGTAGTCGGAACTACATGCCGTGTACTCACCCAAATTATGAAGATTTATTAAAATTTATTATTATATTATACAAACCCTTGAGACGTGTACCATGGTGCAGGCGTAAATCTGAGGCACAACACGTGATAGGTGTTTTATATATATGTGTTTAATTTAACATTTGCATAATAAATGGGAATTCACCGGGTTTCCTCCAAGGTACAAGTTACGTACAAATATAATTTTAAATTAATTTATTTGTTTAAAAAAATGATAGATGAGAATCTCAAGAAAATTCAGAAAATGGATTTAAGATAAAAGGATTGATTAATTAAAGATAATTAATTGATTCGAGCATGATTTATCTTAAACAAGAACGATTAAAGAATTTAATGCTAGTTTTATTTATGCGTAAATATCGTTGCATGTATGGATGATCATGAGCTAGACTGAGACCTTTGTATGCGAATGGTTTCTTTTAATTAATTTATTTAAATTAAATCAGTTGGTCTACGAGCCATCTCCTCATGAATATGTAGGGCCTACATGCCCAAGGATTCTTTTATGTAAAAACCCCTTTTACCCCTCACCTACGTGTGAGATAAATTCATATGTAATGGATGGAGCTCCCAAGATATTGGAGGCGGCTCAAGTCAGGAGCCATAGTGAAACCAATCCAAGGAGATACAAAAGTGGACAAGTGGAAAGATGTAAACACGAACCCAAAAGGTTCAAGGTGTTTCTCCCCTAGGTCTTGGGTTAGTTTATCAACCGCTAGATAAAATAACCAATAGAAAATCTCATGATCATACCATTTATTTTATTTCTATCAGTTTCATGGTTTATTTATTGTGGGTGTGTGGTCACGATCACACAATTAATGAATTAAACGAGCATGCAAGATGGAACTAAAATAAAAATGGCTTATACGTAAATATTTTCTTATACATGGTTAATCACTTAAGTATATCCCACTTAATATTAACAAGCATGTAATCAAAGATAATAAAATGGAAACTTATGTATAAGGATAAAATCCCTCAAAATAAATATTAAGTCGGCATAGCCTTCCATAATAATGGTTAGAATAGAACCATAGTTCAAAGTGCTTGACCAACCCTAGTTGGGGTGCTTTCAATTATCGGGGAATTCTAATTCAAGGTTTTGGGTTGAATTGACTTGGTTCGCATCAAGGGTTAACTGCCATAGCAGGACTTGGTGTGACTAAGAGCCAAAGGTTGAGGAAATCCAAAAATGATTTTAGGATTGGGGAGTCCACTCAGCGGATCAAGGAGCTGCGAGTTAATGCAGTTGGAATTTGGAATGACTACCTAAAACCCTTTAAGATTCTTGACCAACCCTAGTTGGGGAAATGCAAAGGGAAATATAGATCCTTTCCACTAGAATATTCATGCAATAGAATATTTCGAAGTCAATGGTGAGGGCTATTGGATTTTGATAAAATAATGGGAGACTACTAAAATTAATTAATTTGTCTCAATTTTTGTAATAAAGTACTAAACCTTTGCTCATCTTAATTTGTAGAAACGGAAAGAAAATGAATTCAAACATATCATTGTGCACCACACTCGAAAAAGAAAATCTTCTCACCGACACCAATTTCCACGAGTGGCATAGGCGTTTACGCGTCATCCTTCGCCACGAAAGGAAATTATATGTGCTGGAGGAGCCTATCCCAGTTGCGCCTGGGAAAGAGGCTAGTGATGAGGAATTATCTCTCTACATGAAACACATGGATGATGCCACAGATGTCCAGTGTTTCATGCTATCGGCCATATCTAATGAGCTCTTGAAGCAACATGAAAACATTGACGCTTATAGCATGATGTCTCACCTTAAAGATCTCTACCAAGAGAAGGCGTGACAGGAGAGGTATGAGATCTCCAATTCTTTGTTTAACACGAAGCTTGGAGAGTTTGCACCAGCTGGGCCTCATGTAGTCAAGCTGATTGGCTACATTGAACTCCTGGACATCTTAGGGATTAAATTCCCAGATGAGTTGTGTACAGATCTCATCATATCATCACAGCCCAAGACCTTCTCTAGCTTCATTGTCAACTATAACATGAGCGGAAATGAGAAGTGTCTATCAGAGCTTCTGACCTTGATTCTCCAGGTAGATAAGGACGTGGGGCGTGAAAAACCCACGGTCCTTATGGTGAACAAGAAAAGGAAGGACAAGGAAAAGGGGCCAAAGACTTATAAACAGTCTGAAGCCCCCCGAGCACCATCCCTCCAAGAAGTGGAAGATCCATAGGTAGGGAAAGGAACGAGAGGCAGTGTGTTTTGCATGTGGCAAGCAGGGCCACTAGAAGAGGAACTGCACCCAGAAGCGTGGGGACGCTAAATGTGCATTTGTTATCGAGTGGGATCTTTCTATTTCTACACATTGGGTATTAGATACATCTTGTGGGGCACAAATCTGTATTGAAATGCTAGAACCATGTAGATTTAGAAAGATCGCCAGAGGAGAGGTGGATCTTCAAGCTGCCAATGGCGCAAGGCTGGCTGTGTTGGTCATTGGCGACTACCACCTCTCATTGTCGACTGGGATAATTTTGGATTTACATAACTGTTATTATGTGTCTATTTTTACCAAGAACATAATTTCTATTTCTTGTTTGGATATGGATGGATTTGTTTTCAAATTTGGAAATAAGGTTTGTCTCTTTTCTAAGAACAGCGTATGTTATGGTATGGAACATTTAGATTATGGTTTGTATGTATTGAATTACGAAAAAAAAGTGTTGGCAATTGATAACGATAAAAACTCACATGACTCATACATCACCCAGTTATGGCATCACCGCCTTGGTCATGTGAATGAGAAGCGTTTGACAAAGCTCTACCAAGATGGCTATTTAGACTCTACTGAGCTAAAACCACTTGATAGATGTCACGCTTGTTTACAAGGAAGAATGGCCAAGCCGCCTTTTGGTGGACAAGGTGAAAGGTCCACAGAGCACCTAGGATTGGTACACACGGATGTGTGTGGACCATTTCCAGTAGAATCTAGAGGTTGATATTCTTACATCATTACTTTTATTAATGATTTGAGTAGATATGGCTATGTCTACTTACTGAGGTATAAGTCAGAGTCCTTTGAGAAATTTAAGTAATTAAAGAATTAAGTATAAAATGAGCTTGGTAAGAAGATAAAGAAGCTTCGATCGGATCAATGTGGAGAAAATCTAAACCAAGAGTTCATCGATCTTCTACGGGAGTCTGGGATTCTATCTCAGCTCACTCCTCCTTATACACCACAGTGGAATGGTGTTAGTGAAATGAGGAACCACACCTTGTTGGACATGGTGAGGTCGATGATGAGTCATGCGGATCATCCATTATCCTTTTGGGGATATGCATTACAAACCGCAGAATACACATTAAACCGAGTACCAACTAAGGCTGAAAATAGAATTCCATCCGATTTATGGAATAGAAGGAAACCCACTTTGTCGCACACACGTGTATGGGGATGTGAGGCATTTGTTAAGGCCTTCTCAGGCAACAAACTAGCACCCCAGGGCACGATGTGTATCGTTATAGGATATCCCAAGGAAACAAAAGGATATTACCTATATAACCCTCAAGACAAGAAAGTGACTATCGTCAGACAAGCAATCTTTCTTGAGAGGGAACACATCCTCAAGAAGGATAGTGGGAGCAAGATTGACTTCGACGAAGTTGATGCTCAAGATACACAAGAGTTGGTACAGGAGCAAGTTCCACAGGTCCCCATGGAAGAGGTTCCAGAAACACAAGTACTGCGTAGGATATCAAGAGAGGTAAGGGAACCAGAGAGATTTTGTTTTCTAGTCACCGAGGATGGTGAATCATCATTGTTGGACAATGATGAACCTCTCTCCTACAAGGAAGCTGTAAAAAGCTCAGAAGCTGCAAGATGGCTAGAAGATATGAATTCTGAGATGGATTCCATGTATCAGAACCATGTTTGGGTTCTGGTCGATGAGCCAGTTGATGTAAAGCATGTTGGATGAAAACTGGTATTCAAAAGAAAGATGGACATGGAAGGTCAAGTTATCACCTATAAAGAAAGGATAGTGGCTAAAGGATTTAGACAGCGTCAAGGAATTGACTATGATGAAACCTTCTCGCCAATTTCCATATTTAAATCCATAAGAATCATACTTTCCATAGAAGCTTACCATGACTACGAGATTTGGAAGATGGATGTCAAAACAGCATTCCTTAACATGAACCTTCAGGAAGATGCCTACATGACACAACCAGAAGGGTTTGTGACACCAGGTGAAGCCAAACGGGTTTGCAAGTTGCAGAAATCCATTTATGGATTGAAGAAAGCATCCAGGTCATGGAACATTCGATTTGATGAAGCCATAAAGGAATTTGGTTTCATTAAGAATGAATGTGAGACATGTGTTTATAAGTGGTTTAATGGGAATGAGGTCATTATCCTAGTGTTATATGTTTATGACATATTGCTTATTGGAAATGATGTACCAACCTTACAATCAGTTAAGGACTGGTTGAACAAGTTTTTCTCCATGAAGGACTTAGGAGAAGCAACCTACATTCTAGGGATCAAGATCATTCATGACAGATCCAAGAGGCTGCTTGGACTAAGTCAGGGTACAAATATTGACCAAATACTAAAGAGATTTAGTATGGAAATATCCAATAGGGGATTGGTTTCAGTGTCACATGGATTACATCTTTCTAAGAAAATGTGTTCCCAGACACAACAGGAGAAAGATAGGATGAGAAAGATCACATACGCTTCGGCTATAGGATCCATCATGTATGCCATGTTATGTACCAGGCTTGATGTTGCCTATGCACCAATCATGGTAGGCAGATATCAAGAAGATATAGGAGAACAGCATTGGACTGCTGTTAAGACTATCCTTAAGTATCTGAGAAGAACTAAGGATATGTTCCTGGTGTATGGAGGAGATGAGGATCTTGTCATCAGAGGGTATGCTGATGCTGGTTTTCAAACAGATCAGAATGATCTGAAGTCACAATCTGGATATGTTTTCTGTCTCAATGGAGGAGCTGTGAGCTGGAATAGTTCAAAGCAACCAGTTGTCGCCGATTCTACAGAAGAGTCCGAGTATATAGCAGCTTCTGATGCATCCAAGAAAGTCTTATGGATTCAGAACTTTGTCCAGGAGCTTGATGTGGTTCCTAGCAGTAAATATCCCATTACATTGTATTGTGATAATACTATAGCGGTGGCTCTTGCAAAAGAACCAAGGTCACATCAACAGACAAAGCACATACTCCGGAAGTATCACCTCTTGAGTGATTTCTATCAAAGGGGTGAAGTTGTAGTGAGCAGAGTGTCCACAGAAGAGAACGTGGTACACCCAATGACTAAAGGCCTATCTCAGCAGAAGCATGAATATCATGTGAGAGCTAGCGGGTTAAAGGTTTTTAGCAGTTTGCTCTAGTCCATGTGGGAGTCTGTTGGAGTTGGTTGTCTATAACAAACTACTTTGTACTTTATTCATTAAATAAAAGCCTTATCACATCTTGATTGTTCTTCTGCGTGACATGTCATGTGATAATGTCTTAAGGACAACTGTTGCATTAAAGGGTCGTAGCGGATCCCTGCTATGATGAGAACCCCGAAGTGCCATAACACTATTCTTGAATGTATGTTCTATGGCCGGATGATATTATTTGAGGGACACAAATAATACAGGTCAGTAGGGGTGAGGACTCATAAAACATTGAGGCACCTTCTCATGGTGTGCTCCCTTGGTAATATCCAGGAGGATATTATGAGAACGAGACCCGCCAGTAGGAAATCCACATTTCATAGTGCCATTGGATGTTCCTATCTGAGGACGTTTGTATTGGTCCTTAGACTTTAAGATTATTATTAATGGGTATTAAAACTCACGCACTAATATATATTGACGAAAACTGTGACGACACACTATTCACAGCGAGGTAGGATACGTTGGGTGTGTCACGAGTAGTATCGCAATAATAGATAATGCGATAAAGGATTTGTCCCTTCCGTTCCATAATAGAAGTAGATATCTTATACCCTTTGATAGAATTGATACAGCCTAAATAAATACATGGCCATGGTAAGGTATGGGAAAGTTCAATTTCGGGAAGTCAAAGAAAGAATAATCAAGCACATGGGTTGATGGAACTAGCATGCAACCTGCTTTATTGGAGATATCGAGACAAAGGGATTATATTACATGGTAAGCGTTCGTAGGAGGTGACATGTAATTGCAGTGTTAACTTCTTTCTTTATGGGTTTTTTGGGGTGTTTCTAGATGCTAACCTTGGACTTTAGGCAGGCTTAGCCTAATGCCACTGAGAAAGAGGCCTAGAGGGTCACACACTATGTGTGTCCATGTATCTCAGTTAAATATTAATTTAACAAGTTAAATAAATATTATTCCTGACTGTGGTTTAATAATTATTTATGGATGCCTGATCACATTTGTTTTGACACTAGTTATTTGATGGAATATAGTTTGTGTAAAATAATATATATTTATTAGCGAGTAATGCAGTTACATTTATTTAAGAAATAAATAGTCATTACTCAAGGTCTAATAAATATGGTGGAGGAAATGAATAAAAATAAAAAATAAAAGTACACGCCGTGTATGTTTATACACATGCCATGTAGTTTGTTTTTTAGGATTCGTGAGAAAATATTGTTTATTTAATTAAATGATATTGAATGTAATACATTGGGTGCATGTCGAGTAATAATGATGGTCAACTGTCATTATTAAGACATGTGGTATTACTAATAATTAAATGAAATGATTAAATGCTTTCAGGCAATTAATTCATTTTATTATTCTAAGTATTATAATCCCAATTAAATTATTCTCATAGAATTAGAGATATTGTTTTGCACAACGGATTTGGAAATACTCTCAAGCCAAAGAGAGAATTTCCTTTCCACTAAGAACGCCCTCAAGTTACGAGAGCAAGATCCTCCACCGGATCAAGGCGGTCGAAGGCGGACATCGCAAGCGATGGTTCTTCCGTGCTTGCACCTGGAGATCCCTTTGGTGATGTCCGGAGATACGTGAAACACGTTTGGATCACCGCTAGAGGAATCCTACACTTGGACTCTACAACGCAACGAAGGATCACCGAATCGTGACAGGACACATCAATGAAGAAAGAGTTCCAACGATGTAATTCTTATACATTAATTAAATTAATTATAATAAACATATGATGATCCCCCTCAAGGGTTCTGAGACTCTTCTTTTATTTTCGTTATTCGTTCTATTCAGAAGATTCGTCGTTTTATATCGTGACGGATCTCGGATTGAACACTGTTTAACGTTAAAATTAAAGTTGGGAAAACCCACCAACGCTCTTCCGCTGCGCCCAGAACCTACAATATACTCATACCAGTGATCTATATCTGGATAAAAAATTCTCCCCATATACTTATCCATCCTATAATTCTATAATTCACATAATGTATTCATATACCATCTATCTTACAGAGTTGGGTCAACCCTCTTATGGTCAATGGTGTTAGCCTATAGAACCTCCCCAAATTGAACTAAACATGAATGATGTCCAACAATTATCTTTATAAATAATGAACCAAACTCTCAATCTTAGTGAAATATAATTAAGTTAATAAATATACATTAATTTCCCATAAATTCAATTTTTTTTATTTCATAAGGAACCCTCTTATATTGGTTGAGAGGGTACCCTCACATTCCCCAAAGTCCATGTTTCCAGAAATTCCAAGATAAAAATAAATGCATAAGGCCTAGTGGAATGAAAGCCTAATACATGGACCAAATGCCCAAATATTACTACAATAAATCCACCCACCTTCCTTTCGACAACTCTTTCCATCCTCCCCCCTAATGTTTTCATAATTAGCTTTCTGATTGGTCTGTGGACATCCTATATACAATCCCTTTATAGGAAACATCCCTCGAACAATATTGCTCTCCACCAATAATAATTTACTATAGTACTATCCTAGAGGAATAATATTTTTTAATGGACTAGAGGACCTATTCCCTAAAGGGTCTAATTCAAGATATAAAATCAAATTTATGATGAATAGTACAAATTTTATATCACCCCACTATAATACCTACACTACTACAATGCAATAGTACTACTGCAGTACCACTGAAATTATTCACCACCTAGATTGGTACCAGGTTTGATGTAGGATTACATGGAGACTTCATAGCTCACATAATCCCAATAAATACATTATTTAATTAGATTAATTTAATTTCCCAAAAATTATCCCATTTCAAACAAAAGAACAAAAAATCCTGACTGATGTACCTATCACAGATTTCTTACACACAAGAAGTACCATTTCTATTGGTCATTTAATAAACCTAAGGTCCTTGTGTTGGATCATTGGGGGGGGGGGGTGTAAAATCCCCTGTGAAAGATGTTCTCCCTAGTTTATGTCATTAAACAAGGTCAGTTGGTATAATTTCCCTACCAACCAATGTAATCCTCATTAGGTCCTAACTCTTATAATTATCTTATCTCTCAACCAAAATATTTAATTCTACTATATCACAACCTTCCCCCAGAGGGATCCTCTCTTAGGCCTATAGTGAAGATGAGAGTTACCTTAGAGGCCCATCTCTAATAGGACATAGGTTAGGGAATAACACTGAGTGTATAAAACATAAAAAATAGGAATTAACCATATATAACCCACCAATACAAAAAAACAATCAATACCAGGACATATATAAACCGAGATCCATAATAATACCATAATAAATTAAGATGTTAGACAAATATAACTCAAAAAATAGAATACCAATAATTTCATGCACATTGACTCTATATCAAATCCAAAGATCTAGTCTATTACACTAAATATTTTTCAAGAAACACTCCTTGTAAACATTAAGAACATAATATATATATATATATATTTAGGTGAGAGAATAACATATTTTCATAGCAGGATAACAAAAAATTAACTCATATTATTATAGAATAATGATATTGATGCTTTAATAAATAGATAATTGAATAAAAAATAATCAATCCTAAAATCTAACACCCATCATCACCGAGGTAGAAAAACTAAACATCAAATCCATGTATAGTAAAATATGATCAAAAAATATAATAAAAAGGTACCCTAGAACCACTTACTTCCTGATTTTTCACTCTCATGACTCAATGCCAAATTTCCTATTCAACCAATCCCTTCTATAGTTGTGCCTCCACTAACTATATCCCATATCATAGACATACCTCATACTCCAACCACATCATAAAATCACACCATATCCACTACCAAATATAATCCACCAGAGATCTAGTATATTAGGGTATCATGGACATGAAGGACCTTAACTATATTATCTCCTCCAACCATGTATGAACCCAACATATATCGTCACATAAACATCACCACATCACATCCCATCAAAACTCTATAGGGTATTCCTATACACATATACCATATCAACATATCAATACCCACATGGTACAATAGTGCACCATACCTCCTCACCCATACCCCTTATGGATTTCCATTACATCACATACTATATTAGTATGATTGTAACTACCGTAAGACATCACATCCTATTCTACACATAGAAGGGATATAAGGGAAGAGGGAGCGTTCTTCCATTCATTCCCTCTCTAACATGAATGTTATTGGAAAATACTGAGTACCCAAGGAATTTTAGTCATCCGTAAGGGTATCATACTAAGTTGGGGTGAATATATGAATCATAAGGAAAATAAATCATAGTTATATATATATATATTACATAACCAATCCCAACCTAAAGGATTTCACACCAATAAGAACCACCATAGACCAAAACTATTTTCATACTACCATCACGACACACTACCACCATTTCCAACTATAACATTATAATCAGCCCCCTTATAAAAAAATAGTCAACAAATACATTAAAAAATACCAGTTAATCATACTATTATTCATTTATATATTTACCATTTTCTAACCAATTTATCTGCTTTAATAAATTCAATCCTGTGTTTCGTGAGAAACCACACAAGCTATAACCCACAATATTTGCAGCCATTAATCATTCATTTCTAGCAGAAATGTTTTATTTTTATCCATGAGGTTATTTAATTATTATAAACCCCATTTTTATTTTATTATTACTAGATTTATTTCAATCCACATGGAAATTACCAAACATTTCTACATAAACTGTCCAATTCATCTCCTACAACAATCCATTTATTCCCTATTAATAACCATAAAAGGAATATATATCTCTAATGTATAATCCAAAAACCCAAACACATCCCACAATACCACCCATGGTATCATCCACATCACCCACTAAAACAATAATGAACAACCTCACAATAATCATACAAATTTACCTATGAAAACAATAGTTTCCACAACAAACAAAAGAAATTTCAATATCAAGTACTACCACATTTTTCTATATTCAAGAATCCTTTAATACCAATCCTTTATTCCGTGAAACTGATTTATTTTTATCTTTAAGAGATTATCCTTTTATAAAATTTATTTCAATAGATGAAACCTGGAATTAGAACAAAAGACTCAGAAATATCAATTAATTTCCACAATATCAGTAAACAAGCACTTAGTGAGAGATAAATATTATGAAATTATGAAAACATATATGAGTCAACCCATTCCCTAAAACTCTCCTTAGTTAATATTATTATATTTTTTAGGTCAATCCATAAACTCACCCAAATAAGAAAAAAGCATGTAAATTCCAAATTTTATTCAAAACTAGGGAGAGTTATCAAATCTCATAAGTAAGAATAACCTTTATGAATAGATTCATGAAGATAAAAAAAATAAGAGATGATCCTAAGATTGTGATCACATCATATAAACCTTGAACAAGATAAATCACATCACCCTATCAAAATTTGAACCTAATCTTTCCCAAATAAAATCATCACCACTTTCATGAAGATCCATGGAAAAAAATGTGAAAAATAGGGAGAAATGATAATAAAATCACATTGGATGACCTATACTTGATCTCACCAACACAATGATTATATCCAATGAATATGGGATTGAAGTTCTCCCAAATGAATCTTAGGGTCACATAAGAGCCGAGGGAAATGGAGGTAATGGAATGTAATTTGGGGGATTAATTGAATTTATACTAGGAAGGAAAATAAAAGATCATAATATAAGGTATAGGCCATGCTAAAAAACCTTGGTTTTCCAAAAAAAACCATTACATAACCAGCTATGAAATGAAGAAATGATCCATGTTCCAACTCCTCTAGATAAATCATGCCACATTTCTCCTATTGATCCTATAAAACCATGGATGTACCACAATTATAGAATCCTATATATGACAAAACCACCATACTTCTCCACCTAACCATGGAAAAACACGAGGAACATGCTGTTGGGCCCCCAAGAAACCCAGAACGCCTAAAACAAAAAAACCTCAGGATCTATGCTATAACTAAGAAACCATGTTACTTCCCATGTACTTCTATTTACCCTAATACTCACATAGAATAATTTCATGATGTATCTCAATAGATAAACTATCAGAATCTATAAAATGGATGGTCCACCAAATCCAACCTCTCGGGTCCAGACACTACAACAATCAACATCACACTATTTTTAGGTCTTCCAACTGACCTCTCATGATTAATCACACTCCTACATGCCTCAATACTGTCCTCTATCCAAAATGTCAGCTCAAACATCACCATTCATTCCTCAAGCCTTCTAAAAATATCCCCAATACCCAAAATACAAAAAGTAATGAGATAAGAAGTTTTTATCCATTACATAACATTATATGAAATAAACACGCCATTATATTTATGTTAAATTTAAATTATATAACATAACAATAACGCTATACAATGTGAATACTATGTAATTATAATTTTTTATAGTATTAATATATTTATAATATTATATAATGTAAATATAATGTAAATATTATTAATTAAAAAATTTAAATATAACATTATATAACTTGAATATAACAGATTCCCTAAAACTCCATTATTATTTCATTTTTTATAAGATTTTTTAATTAGATTGAGGGGGAACACTTACTAGCCTATAGGCCCATAGATGATGGCACAATGGACCAAAAAACATGACCTGAAGGACCTTATGATTTATAACCGAAGACCCAGTATCAGTGAATAATACTACTATTACACTATTGTCATCTACTACAGTAACCAGATACTATAGTATTGGAAATAGTACTCTAAATTGATACAATACCTACTATAATTCCATGTGTTACTATACGCTACAATACCAACTTTTGGTAAAATAGCTTCCACAATATTGTGGAAATCACATCCACTCGGAATTGAACCTGGGTCTTCTTCACTACTAGTACACCACCCAATACCCTGAGATACATGTGTGTTAGTATGAATATAACATATACATAAGGCAAATATAACAAAAACAGAACAATATATAATGTAAATATAATGTAAAAATAACATTGTTATAATTATATAGTTGTGTTATATAATGTTATATTTATATAATATAAACCTTATAAAAAATTATATTTATATTATATTTATATTACATTTAATCAAAAAGGTTCAGGTGCTGGGTGTAGCCTATTCCTAATTTTTTTTTGTTAAAATAAAGGCAAAGAAGCATTGCAAGGGGGTTTACATAAATGACAGTGAATGGAACCATGCATGTAAAATAAACCATAGTAGAACATAAATTAGGGGTGATGAAAGACCATCTTGATAAGGTCTCTATAATTTACCTCTTTGAAAGAGCATAAACAACTTGATTGGATTAAATATACACATGGGTGATTTACAATTTAATTTTTTCAGTTAAACATATAAATTAAGTCTAGGATGGGACCACTTTCCATGGGACCCATTGGGATCGAGTCTTTAAAAAGTGTATGATTGTGGTGCAGTCAAATTCCACCCAAATACTTCTATAGTTGTGATGAACCACATATTTAATGGGATTAATAATTTCCCATAATTCTATATTAATAGCCAAACCAATGTCAATATATTGATAAAAAAACATACCTATATAAATCCATGATGCATACAGAAGACACCACCACAACGCGATGGACCCGGTGCACCCTATGCCGCATAATCCACATTCACCTTCAACCATGTGGGAATTGGGTGTATCCATATAATTGACTTGAGAAAGAATGGTTTCATGATACTACCAAAAACACTCATGGATTTTAGAATCACAAGATAATAAAAAGAATTATTCATGGTACCCATTTGGACCTTAGAAGTAGAAAAAAAATCCATGTATATAGAAGTAATTATATCTTTACGTGATGGTATTTGGTTTTAAAAAGCGAGAGAATTTATTTCTCTTCATATGAAAGTTATGAGGATAGCGATTGCAGTGCACAAAATTTTCTGAATTTGTTTGCTGCATTCAAAGTTACAAATGTCTTCAATTGGGTCTTCAACATTTTTGAGCCTTATCATAATTTCAAATACCAACTAGATGTGTATCCATATCTGACATGAGAGTGTGAAAGAAGTGAAAACATGTTCCAATGTTTCATCCGAGGACATGAAGAGGAAACAGATAGGCGCCAGCTGAATTCCATTTCATTGAAGATTTCTTTTTAGTGGAATCCTAAATTTCTAGATCTTATATAGTAGAAGTATGATGGTAGGTGTAATGAAGTGTTTCCTAAATTTATTTTCCAAAATGGGATAACAGTACCCTCATCACAATTGTTTCTATAAAATACATTTGCAGAGAAATACCCAACATGATTAGGGATCCACCTTAGCATGTCAAAATCCAAAAAGATATAACACTGTATTTCTAGTAGTATAGTAAGAGGTAAAAAGTAATTTAGAAATTTATCTAGTATATACTCATGAATAGATAATTTTTTTATGTGATTAGGAGTAGTGAAGACTTCACTAATTGACTTATTTAGACATGGTGTATTCCAGAAGTTCAAGGTTGAGTGCCTGATTAAACCCATTTTGATCACCCCATGACATCTTTGTAATAGGATTTAATGGATTTAAAAATTGAATATGGAATATAAAACGATTAATCACTCTATAATTTTCTTATCAATCTACTAGAGTGGTATTCCAAGGAACTGTCACTTGATGTCCAAAGGTTCCTAGTGAATTTAATAATGAGGGCCTCATTGAAGAGACCCAAATCCTTGATACCTAGGCCTCCCATTTCAATTTTCTTAATTCAATTATTCCATTCCACCATTATAATATTCCTTTCATGTATTGATCCTATCAACAAAAAGTCTCTAATCAATATATTACCTTTTTTAAGGATGGATTGGGACATTTATAAAGAGAAAAGTCATGAACAAACATTGAGGATATAACTAAGTTAACTAATAAAATTATTCCTACTTGAGACATGGTCATCCCTTTTAGGTTTTCATATGACCAATTATTCTAGATATAATGTTTTCAAGATAACACATTTTGACTCTTCCCCAAAAAAGAGGCACTCCAATATAGGTGAAAGGAAGAGTTATCATTTTCACTCTAAGAATTATAGCCACCCAGTTCTTTTTTATGTAATTATTCCATCACCAAACACCAAAAAAGACTTATTACAACTAAAAAATTGGCAAAATACTTCTTCATAATACGAAAACATATTTAGGATGTAGGAAACTATTTTTTTGGTTTCCTATCCAAAGAGAAGAAAATCATTGTCATATAAGAGATGTGAATGGGTATAAAGATCCCTTCCAAACCTAATTTTTATATACATACTATCTTTCAAACGTTAATTAATGTAGAAAATTAGATAATTATATTCCATAGAAAATAGAATCCCAGAATGTGGATCACCTTTCCTTAATCCTTTGGAATAGTGGAAAATCCTTTAAGGGAACCATTAATCAAAATCAACAGCCTCACACTATTGAATATGGTGCTAATTAATTTCATGAAGTCACCTGAAAAGAAAACCATCTGATAATTTCCAAAATAAATATCCACTTAATTCTATCAAAATACCTTCAGATATCAAACATTAAAGAAAATTTCTCTTGGATATATTTTTTCTTCATGATATTAACACATTTAGAAGCAGTAAAGAGACAGTTCTGAATATTCCTTCCAGGGATAAAACCAAAATAATTTCATGATATAATCCCTCTAGAAATAGGTCCTAACCTCATGGAAATAACTTTAGTAATGTTTTTTGGAACTGTGATCCTAATATAAATGAGACTAAAATCCTTGACATCCACTACCTTTTTTTGGAATTAGGGAAATAAAATTGGCCTTGATTCCACAAGGAATCGATGAATGGTTAAAGAACTCCCTCAAAATATTAAGAATCTATACCCGTACAATGTCCTAGTAAAGCATAAATAATTTATTTGTGAACCCATTAGGGTTAGCTACACTATCAATATTGAGAGAGAACATGGATCTTTTTACCCCCTTCTCATCTGGGTCTCCAGTTAAAAATGTTTTATGGTGGTTATCAACAACACAAATGATGTTATCAATCATTTTTTAGGTTCTATCTGCCCCCTGATCTGACTAAAGTCCATTAAAATATCTAACCACAACATTGGAGATTTAATTTTTTGAACTGTATAATGTACCATCAATGCCAATGGTAGTTATCCCCCTTACAATCTTCTTTTCCCAATGCAAATAGTGGAGAAATGTGGTGTTTCCTTCATCATCATGTAGCCACCTTTTGTTATATTGGTTTTGTTCCAACCTTTAATTTATTCTTAAGAGTTCATCCTGCATGGTCAAGCCATTAATTTCATCTCTTTTTGGAGAATTTTTATTGTGCTTAATATTCTGGTAGTGCGGAAAAGCTTCTTCCACCTTTTTGTTGTCATTATCATGATTGGAGAAAGAAGGTCTAAAGCATTTGAGATTTATTGGGCATTCTTAAAAATTGCATCCATTACATGGTTTGGAATTCCAATAGTTTACATATCACATGCTTTGATTACAAAATCCCTATAAAGAGGCATACCTAGACATGATTTAATTTACGTAAATGGTAGAGGGTTTGTCCTAAATTGGGTGGTGAAAATATCCACTATAATGGGATTGTGATGAGAGTGAAATTTTAGTAGCATCAATCCTAAGATGTAAATGGAAAAATTATCTTCATCAATCTGAACAAAGAATCTATCCAGTTTTTTTCTTGTAATCCATTGAAGGTTTATCTATGCCAAGTGTAATCTCCACCCACAATAGGGACCTCAACCATGATGCACTTTTCAAAATAGGATGAGAATTTTGTTGCATAAAATTTATTGAAATGAGAACCTTTTTTCCCTTAGGCCATAGAATAGTGTTAGAATTACCCAACATAACCCAACACTTTTCCTTCTTATCAAATATCCATTAAACATTGTCCCAAAGCTCCCTTATTTAGATGTAAGAGTTGGAAGCATAGAAAAACTTTAGAGAAATAACCATCCCCAAGATTCCATTATCAACTGATATGTATCAATAATTTCTTGTATAAGAGTGAATGATGATACTATCATGTTTTAAGACCCAAATATTCTTAGAGCGATTCTGAATTTCATTTTTTTTGAGCCAAAGTAATTTCAATGATAGGACCATTTGAAGAAGCTCCATTTATCAAATTTCATGTTAGGTTCAGCATGATAAATAATCATCCGATTATTGGTCATAATAAAATGTATCAATTCTGTGACAATGGGATCATTCTGATGACCTTAAAAATTACTAAAAATGATCTTCATTTATGTGATGATGCTTTGGCCCTTATTTGTGGGAATTATTCCCTTAATGGATGGTAAATTTTCTTCTTACCTCTCCCTTTTTTTCACCCTTGTCATTCTCCCCAACCATTAGACCCTTATCCTTATCACTATTCTTAGAGAGAAATTCATTCATGGGAGGACTTTTATCTCCATCCTCATCCCTTGGTTTCCCACTGGGAGGGTTAAATTGATTTTGGGAGTGATCAATTCCTAAGGGTGTAGTTCATAAAACATTACTTTTTTGATGATTTTTCAGGATTTATGTGACTAAATAAATCCCCTTTGTCATGTTGTACCTGTTTATCCATAGATCCATTTGTGGGTAGTACAGGTTCATTCCTAGGGTCAATGACATCCAATTTTGTGTCTGGAACATGTTTATCCATAGATCCACCTATGGTAAAGGAATATGATTCCTAGGTTTAGATCTAAGAAATTGTGAGTCAGGGAAATATGTCATAATCATATGTGGGTCTACAACATTTTCAAGATAGCCATAGAGGTCTATGGAAGCAATAGAATTATTCTTATTCTTATTAAATTTCTCGTCTAGGGTAAAATAGTCCCTATATAAGACCCTTATAGTCTTCTTAGAATGTTGTAGATTAGAAGTTTTAGGTATAAAATCTTCCCTCACAAAAAGAACATGGGAATTATCAGATGTAGTATGGTGACTTGGTTCATTATTATGACCAATCAAAGCATTTTATGGCGATTTTAGAAGTCCACAATCCATTGGACCATTCTTGGTATCACCCTCCTGGGTCAAATCAGTAGAAAACTGCCTGGAATCCATATTCTCCTAAGATTGGGTATCATCACCTATATTATGTATGTCAACCACCATAAGGGAAAGGAAGTAATGATGAATAAGGATATCTTTATTAGGCACTTTGAACTAAATGTTATCAATAGGTTAATCCATTTTGGGGTTTAGTACAATGGACTCCTTATTAGCATAAGACAATAGACTATTAAGGGTTTCCATGATTTCACCATCAGTCATGTTGGGGCCTGTACTGGAGTTCATGATGGGAAGGGAAGCTTTCCCATTCCCAATGCCCAGGACTTTTCTACATGATGATTCAACATGTCCCTTTAAATTTCATTTTTCACAGACCATAGATATATTGAATTTAGATGAAAGATTCCTAAATAAGTTACAATTACCACAAAATTATGGCATTATTTCAAAAACAATATCTAGATTAAATATATCATATATTTTGGTGAGGTACAACTCCTCAACCAGTTTATTGGACATATCAAATTCAACAAGAACCCAATAAAAGTGACTCTACCTTGGGTTTATAGTTTTCTTATCAATTTTTATCAGGTTTCCAACTGAATATGAAATATCCCCGAAAATTTTAAGATTCCAATACCACCAATTGAGTTTAAAAATTTGAATCATCACTTGAGTATGTGTGTTACTCACATTAAATGGATCAAAATTATGATACCATTCTTAAATTCCTTGGATTCAAGGAATTAGAGATATGAAGACAAAGATCAATTCCCTCTAATAGTGCCCATCTGAGGTAAAAACAATGTGAAAATATCCCTTCCCTATTATAGTCATATGCCAGTCAACAAACCCCCAAACCATGGAAATTCAGCCAATCATATCATTAAATCATAAAATTCACTCACCCTTAGGGGCTAGTACATGATCAATAATTGAGAATCTATATATCATTAACCTATTCTAAAAGCCTATTGATTGGATGTAAGATGAGCCATTTTCCATTTCATGATGACTATCCTTGGAGAAGGACCCCCCAAAGTCCATGAAAGTCATGATCGACATAGATCTAATAACATATGCAATTTTTTTCTTCAAATGGGATGACTCTGGAGGAATCACATGATCTAGAATATCTTTTTTTGGAGGCACAAAGACGGAAAACAGATCCTTGGGTCCAGGAATATCAGATTTTTTTGGCTCTAGATGTGCCTTGTTACAAACAACATCATCGTCGTGCACACAACTTCCATCCTCGTAGCAAAGACCCCCTTGCTCTGCCATTAGAAAATATTTACAATATATTTACGATATATGCTTTATATTTATGTTATACTTATGTAATATTTATACTATATATCTATTATATTTAGTTTATATTTTCATTATATAACATTATTCAATGTTATATTTACATTACATAATGTTTTGTTTATGTTATACAATATTATATTTACATAAATATAATGTTATATTAATATACATATAATGTTATATTAACATAAATATAATGTTAAATTCACATTATATATTGTTATATATATATTTTATAGTGTTGTATTTGAACTATATAAACATTATATAACATTATTTTAAGGTTATATTTCTGTCATATTTGTGTTGTATACATTATATTATATAATGTAAATATATTGTTATATTTATATTATATAACATTGATTTAATGTAAATAAAAAACTATCTAACATTAATATAACATAAAAACAATGTTATATAAAATTTATATAACATAAATACAACACTATATAATCTAAATATAACATTATATTACATAATTATTTACATAATATTTGTGTTATATGATGTTATATAATTCTATATCTATATTATATTTATGTAACATCATATAATACAAATATAATATAAATATATAGGTTATATAATTTCATATTTTTGTTATATAATGTTATATTTAAGTTATATAGTGTTTTATTTACACTATATAAATGTTATATGATGTTTTTATATTATATTTAAGTCATATAGTGTTGTATATTTGTTATAAAAACGTATGTTATGCTATTTTTATGTTATATTTACATTATAAGATAAATATTTGTGTTGCATTTTCAATATAAGACATTAAAAAAATATAACATAAATACAACATTAGGTAATATCATATAACACAAATATAAAATAAATATTTTTTATACAATGTTATATATAAATTATATAGTGTTGTATTTATGTTATATAAATGTTATAAAATGTTCTTTTTATGATATATTTACGTTATAAAGTTCAATATTTTCATTATTGAAATGTTATATGATGTTATTTTATGATATATTTTCATTATGGTTTCATTCAAAGATGTTACATATACCTTATATGATGTTATATAATGTTATATTTACATTACGTAATATTATATTTACATTAAAAAATGTTATTTTTTATATAATGTTATATTTGTGTAAATATAATGTTATATATATGTGTTATAAAGTGTTGTATTTTTGTTATATAAAAATTATAAAATGTAATTTTTTTATTTATGTTATATAGTGTTTTATTTACATTATATAAATATTTATATAATTTAAATAAAATAATATATAATGTGAATATGTCCTGAACCAACCGCCCCGAGTCATGAACCTGGTAAACTGACCCCATGGGATTCAAAACAAAAATGTAGCACTATATAACACAAATATGTCACGACCTGACCTCCCCTAATCATGAAATTGGTTAACTGGCCCCATGGGTATCCTGTAATACCTTGGAGGCATTTCCAACACAAAAGATGAAATTACCCATATGGGGTTAATTATTAGGTCAATGAATCTACCAATAGGATAACATGTGTTTTGTTATTTTGTTTTGTCCTTACTCACATGCACCATGTTTTATGTTATAATAATGTCATATTGGGGTTTCTTTACATTATCTAAATGTTTTCAACATAAATACACCACTATATAATGTAAATATGTCACAACCTGACCTCCCTAAGTCATGAACCTAGTAAACATACCCCATGGGTTATATAACATAAGTACAACACTATATAACCCAAATATTTCATGACCCAACCTCCCCAAGTAATGCACATGTTCAACTAACTCCATGGGTCTCATATAATACATTGGTTTCCATTCTAGTACAACATAGGAAATTACCCATAGAGGTCACTTAGTAGACCAATAACACTCCCCACATGAAAACATATATTTTTTAAGTGTGTTTTGTCCTTACTCATATGTACCCTAAGAAACTTTTTAAGAGGTCACCCATCTTGACACTACTCAAGGCCATATACGCATAGCTCTAGAATTTTAATTAGGTAGAATTCAAATAACAAAGGTTCACCTTGTTCACATTATTAGTAACATTTGGTATATTAATCTTCACTTTTTCAGTTGTGTTACCCCTGTGAATCATAACAAACTCATTTTGTACCCCACACCTCAAACCTAGTAATTGCCACTATACTTATGGATAGGTATTTGCTTCGATACTATTTGTCACAACCCGACCACCCCATGCCATGAACCTAGTAAACTGAAATTATGGGCATCTTTTAATACCATTGTTGCCTTTCCAGTACAACAGAGGTAATTACCCACCAGGGTCACTTATCATACTAATGAATGTATCTATAAGAAAGTACCTATTCTTTCAGTGTGTTTTGTCCATACCCATACACACCTAGAGAAACATCCTAGGATGTCACCCATCTCGACACTACTCTAAGTCAGACACACTTAAATGTGAAGGTCTAATTTTCTAATCTCCCAAAAATAAAGGTTCAAAAGGTTCACATGAGTAGTAACATTTTGTCTAATAAGTATCAACTTTCCATTGGTGTTCCCATATATAACATAAAAAAACATGGTTGAATGTTTATTTAACATAAATATTTATGTTATATTTAAGTTATTTGATGTTACTTAATGTTACGTTTATGTTATTTAATTGTAATGTTATAGGATATAAATATTTATGTTATGTTTTAATTATATTTTTTTACCTAAATATTACACAAATATAAACATTATATTTTCATTATATTCCATATATAACAATATTTATGACACAATTATATTATAAATGTAAAATTACAAAATATAAATTTAACATACATATTTAAGTGGTATAAAAAAATAAAACAATATATAACCTAAATATCACATAAAAATAACATGTTATAACACTTATATAACACAAATACAACACTATATAAGATATATATAACATTATATAACATAAACATGACATTATACAATGTACAAATTTACTTTATATTGGTGTAATATTATTCTATATAATGTTATATTTATGTCATATAATGTTATATTTATGTCATATAATATTATATTTAAAACGTACAGTATTGTATTAACATTATATAAACATTATTATTTTGTTTTATTAATGATATATAGTGTTCTATTTGTGTTATATAAAATTTATATTTCATAAATATAACATTATATAACAAAAATATAACATTATATAGTGTAAATAAAAAATTATAATATAATATTTTTGTAAAGACCCGTAAATTTCAAGGAAATTTTTTTTCTTAATTTTATTTGGAATTTTACAAGAGCGCAGCTTCTGACGGTAGCTGATTCCGAGGCCCGGTGTGCCCGGAATCATTTTCTGAAGTTTGGCTCGGGTACGTTCAGTGAACGAACGTGCGGGTTTTTCTAACTTTCGAACCGGTGCCCGGAATTGAATTCTGAGGGCACCGATGGGATCGCAGCGTCGGTATTTGCTTAGAAATGCCTCTTCCGGAGTTGAGTTTTCCCTCGTGTGGTTTTTAATTTTTGGGTTTTAAGTTATGAAATAAAATAAAATTGTGCAACAATTTTATTTTTCATTTCACTTGAAGCCGCTTGAAGCCACTTAAAAGCGGCTTAAACTGAGTTGAACCAGATAGGATACTATCCAGAAATATCCTACCCTCTTGGTAGGATATTTGTGAGGTGGGGCCTGCACGAGCCCCGCTGTTTCTTTCCGCTAAGTAACGCACCCGCGAAAACCCGTCATTATGAAAGTCAACTGACGCGTTTTCTTAATTTCTTAACAGACCATTTAATTGGGCGGTTTATTTTCGTAAATTAAACAAGATGTTTCTTTCATTGAATTAATTCAACGAATTGATGGGTCGTTACTTACCCCCCCCCCCCTTCGTGTGTTGGCATAATAATAAAATAAGACCAACCTATCTTTTTTTTGGAGGATTTCTCGTTGAGACAGAATCCTTGTATCTTCTTCCTCATTCGCGAAGAACGTGAAGAACGCCGAACCCGGAAATCGACGATGCGACGCCGTGATCCGCGACACCAACAACGTTCTTCTGTGACGTCTCTTCCTCCACGACGGGTCTTCGATCGGCTGCTTGAGGTAAGAGTCTCAGACCTTCCTTTTTATCTTCTTCGTGGTTCTTAACCAAAACACGGATTTAATTAATTAAAATTCAATCTGTTGTTTCATGGTGCGTTGAGTTCGCCGACTCAACGCCGTGTTCCGCGACGACGCGACGCCTTCCCGTGATGACGCGACGATCCCCCCTCTTCCGCGACAAACAATTCCCTTCAAGCACGTTCACGCGCGACGACTCCGTGGTAGGGATTTTATAATTTTGAAATACCCCTCTTTATATTCCCCTGAACGTTCTTTAAAAATTAAAGAACCGGTTTCAAATGAACAATTTTATTTTATTAAAATTGTCTGTTCATGCGTTGAACAATTTCTCCCGTTGTTTTTATCTAGCGCGGAGGGTGCGGGTCAAACGAACACGGCCCGACAACCCTCCGCCGTTTTTCGTGTTTTGCAGATTTGGCGGGCGACGACGGAACGTGCCGCAACGGATGTTTGATGATCCCGCAGTGAAGAACGGAACCCGAGAGGAACAACGGCGCAGACGGGAAGGAAAACGGGACACCCGAGCGACTCCGGAGGCCCGCGGAAGCCGGTGGTGGCGCGGGTCGCCGGCGCGGCGGCGCCGGCGGCCGGAGGCGGCGGCACCCCGCGTGTAACACTCGATACTTTTATGTTATATAAATCGTCAAAGGAATCTTTTTCTACACAACACTTGCTTGGCTTGCTTTACACGCAATCACGACCTTCCTCGATAGCTTGCGTTGTACGCAATACCGAGTTTCACTAAACAACAATATGCTATTAAAACTAGCCGTTATGAATAGTAATAACCACTTTTTGAAATTTTATAAATTTTATTTTTCAAAATGGACTTCATTTTTGGACTCAGAATATCGAAATTAGCCTAGGGTGAAATTTTGGTATTTTTCTGAAAACTTTCAATTTTTCATGAATAGTGAAACCACTAAGTGGTAGGTTAAAAACTGAATTTTGCATAAAACATAATTTTACCACTTCTGTGAATGGAATTTCAAAAATCCGACAGACACGGTTGATATCAGTAAGTAAAATGTGGTTCAATGAGATAAAAATAATTTTTTGGTGAATAGTAACTTTTTACTTTTTTTACCGCGGTTAATAGTAAATAGGGTAACTAAGGGTAAAAATGATATTACTATTACCCTAACACATGTCCTAATTCTATTGGTTAAGTTTAATTCGACCAAAAACAAACTTAGGAATAAAATATGACCATTTAGGTCCACTTGGGTTTGATTAGGACATTTATTATTAATTTATTTAAAGAAGGGTTAAAATAGTTAAAATCAAAGTTTAATAAATAATCATTTTTAATATGGGGTTATACATAAGATAAATTAGACTATAAATATTCATTAGAAATCTAAAACGATTTCCTATATAATGGTATTTTATTTGTAATTTTTAGACTTTAAATAATTTAATTTATTTATGACACAATGATGATGCAGTAATTATCTTATTAATGAAATATTGACATAATTGATGTTATAAACACCAAAATAAATTTAATTTGAGACTTTTTATGAATTCCACTACTTTTATAGGTTACTATGATATATTATTGTTGATTTAATCAACTTTGTTCGAACATATAATTCTGTTATGACTTTCACAAAAATCATATATCAAATAGTGTCAAAATTGACACAAAATAGTTTTTAAATCAAATATTATATTACTAATTGTTATTTTATTTATAGAAATCTAAGGTTCGGCCAAATGACTTAGATAAGGATATATATATTAATAATAAACAATTTGGGGTTTGTTTGGCATGTTATAGTAAGTGTATTAACCATATAGTGAAAGAAAACAAAAAGACACGGTAAAAGTTAAATTATTTAACTTAGAGTTAAATCTAATTGATAAGGTTAAAATAATACCCTAAACTTGTCTAAATCCTATGGGTTGATAGGATTTCGACCCATCCCCACTTTATCTTCGAAATAAGACCCTTTGGAACCATTATAAACCGATTTTGACTTTAATATAAAATAATATTTTGAGATATTCCTAAGGTGCCCCTCTCCTCCCTTATAAAAGGGCACCTCCTCCCCCTCCTCCTCACACCAATTTGAGCACACAAGCTCGGCCAAACCCTGCCATTTTATCCTCTCCACTTCCCTAGAATAATCCTAGAGGTCCTGGTCTTCTTCAAAGACCAATCTTAGTTCCCTAAGTGGAGGATTCAAAGAGGCGTTCCAAAGAAGAGGTAATATCCATTACCGATCTTTTCAATTTATTTCTTCTTCAACTTCTTCTTCTTTAGTTGTTTCATGATAAAGTAATAAAATCAGTACTACTTACATACTGATATGTTATTATAAATATGAAACAACCCTAATTTACCTTCTATCCATCCTACGGAAAAAATGAAATCACCGCGCGTGCGTACGTACGGAATACCATCTCCACGCCGTGGGGTAATCTATTTTACACCATCACCTTACAAGGATGGGTATAATGGTGTAATGAGAAACTATTTATGATTATTATAAAGTAATATTGATACTGAAATATATATATATACTCCAATATAGTTCCACGATCATAGGAACGATATCATAACTCGTGCGTACGTACGGAATACCGTCTCCACGATGTGATGCGACTCGTTCTACACGATCATCATTACATAGTAATTTTATAAATGAATTGAATGAATAAATATGATATATTTTACACTAATACCATTCTGGATATAAGGTATTTATAACCTTAAAAGAAGAATAAGAATTTATTCGGCAAAACACGCATAAGAACAAAAGGCAATAAAGACCCGTGTAACAAGTAACAATGAAATATTACTAACAAGAAGCTAAGAATATGACCATATATGATATCATATCAATATGTATGATTCTGGAATAAGTCAATAGCATTATTTAAACCATTATACAGGAGCTTCGGACACGTACAAAGCAAATCGGACCTAAGGTAAGGGGAAATATCACAATCTCATTTTTATCCGAGATTGTTTAATCGTAAGTTTTTACTGGGGTGCATTTTATCATCCACATCCATGTTTCATCAATATGTAATATTATTTCCATCCACATACAATTGTTTAAATCCATTTTTACCCTTCGGTGAGTTTTTAGTAATATTTATGAAAGGAATATTTTTTCGTACGAGGTACTTTTTGACTTTTCCGACAAAAGTACGAAGAATGTTTTTTTTAACTTATACGGCATGAATGGATTGTTAAAACATTATTTCCAAGAATCTTCCTTTACAAGTTTTCAAGTTTATTTTTAATCAACTTCTTTTATTTTAAAGTTGTATGACATGTTATGAAAGGAAAAATGTTTTTGAAGAAGAAAGGATATTTTCCTCAAGAATGGAGTTCAAGTGTTTTATCAAAATTATTTTCCATCTAAGATAATAAAGGGTTCTGTTTTTATCCCTATTATTACATTGATTTGATCATGTTGTGATGGAATTATTTTTATGAATTCCTTTATCTTATATGAATTGTTTTATGATGTCATGTTGTTTAAGAATTCCATTTTTATTACATGGGTTACGCTATAATGTATGGTTTATGATTATGTGGGACACATAAGAAAGGATTCATTATAAGATGGGTGGGACCTATATCTTCCTCCAATGCATTGGGTAAAGATTTTATATCTCATAATATAGACATGGCTGGAACGGTAGGTTGTACCGGTTCAGTGAAACAGGACTGGAATGAGGGTGACTCGGTTCAGAAAGGGACTTTGTCCACTAAGATAGTCTTGGCAATGAGTCATGACTAACAAGAAATGATTTTCCATGATTATGTGTGCATGCCACAAAGTTTCAAGTTTCATGTTATGATTATGGGGATCTCATTTTCACTTCTATGATTTATTCCATGTTAAGATTTTATGATCTCTTTTGCAGGTTATGATTTTCAAAAAGATATGATATGATTTTTATTTCCTTTATTTGCCCTTGCTGAGCATTTGAGATCACCCTTTTATGTTTTCTTTTCCCCAGGTCAGGAAGATGGATATTAAGTAGAATATGCTAAAAGGGACCCTAGATATGATGAAATAAATGGGAGTCACTGTAGAAGATTTATGAACCAGTTGTTTATGTTTCCCAGTTTCTAAAGACACTATACCTATACGGTCCTTTGTGGATTTGTCATATGTTGTAATAAGTGTGCTTCAATTTTGAAGTATTAACAATGTATGTAAAGTATGGGTCGTTATATTTGGTATCAAAGGAAAGGTATAGTCAACCTTTAGAAACTAGGATGTGAAAGCCTTAGTAAGAACCCTAAGGATAAGTCTTAGCATAGAACACAATCTTAGTGTTTTAGAAATGGCCTTGAATAACCTAGGATAAGACCTTAAGAATGAAAATTTTATTCTTGAATTATGTGGTTTTCCTATTATAATTAGTGTTGCTCACACAATTCTTCTTGGTTTTAGTCAATGGCTGGAACCCGAAGGAACCGTGTTAATGCGGAATGCGATGGGAAATGCAATGATTGTCCCCCTGAGCAACCAAACGATATTGGAGCTGGAATGCAAAATCTTGTAGCCATGCTCACACAACTTTCTCAAGCTATGTATCATACATGAATTCCAAAAGATCAAAGTAAGGAGCAACATTCTGTTGAATCCTTCATGAGGTAGCGTCCACCTTCTTTCAGCGGGTCTACTGATCCATTAGTTTCTAAACAATGGATTAGTAATACTGAAAAGATATTTTCAGTTCTTCAATGTTTGGAGCATGATAAAGTCATCCTAGCAGTGTATCGTTTGGAAGGAGATGATAATCAATGGTGGAATCTTATTAAGAATACGAGGCAAAGGGATGAAATTGAGTCTATGGAATGGGACATGTTCAAGAACTTATTTTTCAATAAGTACTTCCCTCTTATTCTCCGAACAAAGATGGAGAAAGAGTTCCTTGAACTGAAGCAAAGGGATGATGAATCTGTTGGTACCTATGAAGCAAATTTTACAAGACTTGCAAGGTACGCTTCTGGTATTATTATCCAACCTAAGAGTAAGATCGATCGATTATTTAGTGGCTTAAAACCAAGTCTTCGAAGGGCGTTATCCATAAGGGACTTCAATAGCTACGAGGAAATCGTTCGATGTGCTCTCAAAGTCGAGATGGAGATTGAAGTAACCCATCAGTCACATGGGTTTGATAAGAAGAGGAAGATGGAATTCAAAGGAAAATCTAAAGAGCACACTGAAAAGAAGGTGAACTTTCCCTTATGCTCAAAGTGTGGAAAGAAACATGGAGGGAGTTGTCTTAAAGGGACAAGTAAATGTTTTAAATGTGGAATGGAAGGTCATCGGGCATTTGAATGCCGTGATAATGGGAAGAAGATGTCTAATGATGCAAACAAAGGAAGGGACACACAGAATGAACCTACTACACTTCAATGTTTCAAGTGCAAGGAGATGGGGCATTATGCCAATCAATGCCCAAATCCAAGGGTTGATGATGATGGTCGACGTCAACAAAATCTTAAGGCTAAAGACAAAGGAAAGTCACATGCAATTTCTATCAGTGATGCGGAGTATGATAACGAAGTGGTGAAAGGTACACTTACCATCCACTCTAAAATAGAAAATTTTTTATTTGATTCTGGATCCACCCACTCTTTTATTTCTAAAGAATTTTCTAAGGGTATCACCGTATTACCTCAACAATTAGATGTTGAGTTAGCTGTGACAACACCTAATGGCACAACAGTCGCATCAAAAGTTTATAATTCTTCTCCGATCGAAGTTTGTGGGAAAGTGCTTCCAGCAAATCTTGTGATCCTTCCTTTAGTGGAATTTTATGTGATTCTTGGCATGGATTGGATTTCTCTACATGGAGCTCATATCAATTTCCAAAGAAGGGAAGTCACATTTCATATTCCAGATCAATCTACAATCGTCTATCGATGCAAGGATAAATATAACCTTCTAGTGGAAATTCCTTCCATTTTATGGGTGTTGATTCCACTAAATGAAGGTTATTTGTCTCAAATGTTTGGTGAGAAACTCACAATTAAGAATATGCCCATTATACGGGAGTTTGATGATGTCTTTCCAGAGGAATTACCGGGTCTTCCACCAAATCGTGAAGTTGAGTTTTCAATAGAACTCGTACCGGGCGCTTTGCCAATTTCAAAGACACCTTATAGAATGGCCCCAATTGAGTTGCAGGAATTGAAGAAGCAACTCCAAGAGAATCTTGATAAGGGATTCATACGCCCTAGTGCGTCACCTTGGGGAGCACCTGTTCTATTTGTTACGAAGAAAGATGGATCAATGAGACTCTGCATTGATTATCGAGAACTTAACAAGATCACTATCAAGAACAAATATCCTCTCCCACGCATTGATGACTTATTTGACCAACTACGTGGAGCTCAATAATTTTCCAAGATTGATCTTCGTTCAGGGTATCATCAATTAAGGGTAAAAAGGGAGGATATACCAAAGACGGCTTTCAGTACAAGGTATGGACACTATGAATTTATAGTGATGCCATTTGGTCTTACCAATGCCCCTGCTATCTTCATGGATCTAATGAATAGAGTCTTTAGAGACTATCTTGATCAATTTGTGGTAGTATTTATAGACGATATTCTTGTCTATTCAAAGAGTAAGGAAGAACATGAAGATCATTTGAGAATTATATTGAAGACCCTGAGAAAGGAGAAGCTTTATGCCAAATTTACCAAGTGTAAATTTTGGCTTCAAAAAGTTGCATTTTTTGGTCACATAATCTCAAAAGAGGGGATATCTGTGGATCCAGCAAAAACAGAGGTTATCGAAAGATGTTCGAGACCAACAACAGTAACTGAGATTTGAATTTTTCTTGGTTTGGCTGGATATTATCGACGTTTTGTAAAGGATTTTTCACGATTATCTAATCCACTCACCAAGTTGACTCGGAAAGGAGTTAAGTTTGTTTGGACAGTGGAATGTGAAGAGAATTTCAAGGAGTTGAAAAGAAGGTTATCCAGTGCACCTGTGCTCACACTGCCTTCTAGTGGAGAAAGGTTTGTGATCTACAGTGATGCATCCAAGAAGGGATTGGGGTGTGTTCTTATGCAAAATTATATGGTGATAGCTTATGCCTCACGACAGTTGAAAATCCATGAGCAAAATTACCCAACTCATGATTTGGAGTTGGCTGCGGTAATCTTTGCATTAAAGATTTGGAGGCATTACCTTTATGGTGAAAGGTGTGATATTTATACTGATCATAAAAGTTTAAAGTATATTTTCACACAAAAGGAGTTGAATATGCATCAAAGAAGATGGTTGGAGCTGATTAAGGATTACGACTGCTCAATCCATTACCACCCTGGGAAAGAAAACAAGGCGGAAGATGCATTAAGTCGACAAGACCATGCTAGTTTATCCATGATGAGGATCACAAAGGATCCAATATTTATGGATTTACAAAGGATGGATCCTGGAATTATAATGGAAGGGGAAAATCTTATCTTTCTCAAATGAATGTTCAACCATCTATACATGTGAAGATTAAAGAGACACAAAAAGAAGATGTCTAGTTACAAAAGAAGGTGATAAATGTTCCTGAATTCAACCTTGATTGTGATGGGATAATAAAGTTCAGGAATCGGGTTTGCGTTCCTCCCATCCCCAAATTAAAGAAGGAGCTGCTGGATGAGGCACATAGTTCATCATTCTCTATTCATCCTGGAAGCACGAAGATGTATAGGGTCCTGAAAGAGTACTTCTGGTGGGATGGCATGAAAAGAGATGTTGCTGAATATGTCTTTCGATGCTTGGTTTGTCAACAAGTTAACGATGAGAAACAGAAGTCTAAGGGGATGTTACAACCATTACCCATACCCGAATGGAAATGGGAAAACATCACTATGGACTTTGTCACAGGACTTCCTAAAACATCCAAAGGCAATAATGCAATCTGGGTCATAGTTGATCGTCTTACAAAGTCTACACACTTCATTGCTATTAAAGAGGATTTCTCTCTAGATCAGCTTGCTAGGATATATGTAAAAGAAGTGGTAAGATTGCATGGAGTACCACATTCTATTATATCGGATCGGGATCCGAGATTTACTTCGAAGTTCTGGCGAAGTCTTCAGCATACTCTGGATACAGAGTTGAGTTTCAGCACTGCTTATCATCCCCAGACAGATGGTCAGTCTGAGAGAACAATTCAAACCCTAGAAGATATGTTGAGAGCTTGCTCTATGGATTTCAAAGGAGGTTGGGATCAACACCTACCTTTGGTGGAATTTTCTTATAATAATAGCTTTCACTCCAGTATTCAGATGGCTCCTTATGAAGCTCTCTATGGAAAGAAATGCAGGACTCCAACTTGCTGGGATGAAGTTGGGGAAATAAAGCTATTAGGACTTGATCTCGTTGATGAAATGGCAGAAAAGGTCAGATCTATTCAACAACACATAAGAGCATCTCAGAGTCGACAGAAAAGTTATGCCGACAACCGAAGAAAAGACCTAGAGTTTGAAGTGGGTGATAAAGTGTTCTTACGAATATCTCCCTGGAAGAGGGTTATGAGATTTGGAAAGAAGGGGAAGTTGAGCCCTAGATATATCGGTCCTTTCGAAATACTGGATCGTGTTGGGAAGGTAGCATACCGATTGGCGCTTCCACCGAATCTCTCTCAAGTTCACGATGTGTTCCATGTATCTCTCCTGAGAAAGTACATACCAGATCCTTCACATGTACTCAGCTCAGAAGTTGTACCGCTGGAGCAAGATATTTCTTATGAAGAACAACCAATAGAGATTCTGGATCATAGCGAAAATGTCCTACGAAACAAGACCACTCGATTGGTGAAAGTTTTATGGAGGAACCACCAACTTGAAGAAGCTACATGGGAGCTTGAGGATATGATGAGGGAGAAGTATCCTCATCTGTTTGTTACAAAGTGACGAATTTCGAGGGCGAAATTCTTTTAAGGGGGGTAGAATGTAACACCCGAGACTTTTATGTTATATAAATCATCAAAGGAATCTTTTTCTACACAACACTTGCTTGGCTTGCTTTACACGCAATCACGACCTTCCTCGATAGCTTGCGTTGTACGCAATACCGAGTTTCACTAAACAACAATATGCTATTAAAACTAGCCGTTATGAATAGTAATAACCACTTTTTGAAATTTTATAAATTTTATTTTTCCAAATGGACTTCATTTTTGGACTCAGAATATCGAAATTAGCCTAGGGTGAAATTTTGGTATTTTTCTGAAAACTTTCAATTTTTGATGAATAGTGAAACCACTAAGTGGTAGGTTAAAAACTGAATTTTGCATAAAACTTAATTTTACCACTTCTGTGAATGGAATTTCAAAAATCCTATAGACACGGTTGATATCAGTAAGTAAAATGTGGTTCAATGAGATAAAAATAATTTTTTGGTGAATAGTAACTTTTTACTTTTTTTACCGCGGTTAATAGTAAATTGGGTAACTAAGGGTAAAAATGATATTAATATTACCCTAACACATGTCCTAATTCTATTGGTTAAGTTTAATTCGACCGCAAACAAACTTAGGAATAAAATATGACCATTTAGGCCCACTTGGGTTAGATTAGGACATTTATTATTAATTTATTTAAAGAAGGGTTAAAATAGTTAAAATCAATGTTTAATAAGTAAATCATTTTTAATATGGGGTTATACATAAGATAAATTAGACTATAAATATTAATTAGAAAGCTAAAAAGAATTCCTATATAATGGTATTTTATTTGTAATTTTTAGACTTTAAATAATTTAATTTATTTATGACACAATGATGATGCAGTAATTATCTTATTAATGAAATATTGGCATAATTGATGTTATAAACACCAAAATAAATTTAAATTGAGACTTTTTATGAATTCCAATAATTTTATAGGTTACTATGATATATTATTGTTGATTTAATCAACTTGGTTCGAACATATAATTCTGTTATGACTTTCACAAAAATCATATATCAAATAGTGTCAAAATTGACACAAAATAGTTTTTAAATAAAATATTATATTACTAATTGTTATTTTATTCCTAAAAATCTAAGGTTCGGCCAAATGACTTAGATAAGGATATATATATTAATAATAAACAATTTGGGGTTTTTTTGGCATGTTATAGTAAGTGTATTAACCATATAGTGAAAGAAAAAAAAAAGACACGGTAAAAGTTAAATTATTTAACTTAGAGTTAAATCTAATTGATAAGGTTAAAATAATACCCTAAACTTGTCTAAATCCTATTGGTTGATAGGATTTCGACCCATCCCCACTTTATCTTCGAAATAAGACCCTTTGGAACCATTATAAACCGATTTTGACTTTAATATAAAATAATATTTTGAGATATTCCTAAGGTGGCCCTCTCCTCCCTTATAAAAGGGCACCTCCTCCCCCTCCCCCTCACACCAATTTGAGCACTCAAGCTCGGCCAACCCCTGCCATTTTATCCTCTCCACTTCCCTAAAATAATCCTAGAGGTCCTGGTATTCTTCAAAGACCAATCTTAGTTCCCTAAGTGGAGGATTCAAAGAGGCGTTCCAAAGAAAAGGTAATATCCATTACCGATCTTTTCAATTTCTTTCTTCTTCAACTTCTTCTTCTTTAGTTGTTTCATTATAAAGTAATAACATCAGTACTACTTACATACTGATATGTTATTATAAATATGAAACAACTCTAATTCACCTTCTATCCATCCTACGGAAAAAATGAAATCACCGCGCGTGCGTACGTACGGAATACCGTCTCCACGCCGTGGTGTAATCTATTTTCCACCATCACCTTACAAGGATCGGTATAATGGTGTAATTAGAAACTATTTATGATTATTATAAAGTAATATTTATACTGAAATATATATATATACTCCAATACAGTTCCACGATCATAGGAACGATATCATCACTCGTGCGTACGTACGGAATACCGTCTCCACGATGTGATGCGACTCGTTCTACATTATCATCATTACATAGTAATTATATAAATTAATTGAATGAATAAATATGATATATGTTACACTAATACCATTCTGGATATAAGGTATCTATAACCTTAAAAGAAGAATAAGAATTTATTCGGCAAAACACGCATAAGAACAAAAGGCAATAAAGACCCGAGTAACAAGTAACAATGAAATATTACTAACAAGAAGCTAAGAATATGACCATATATGATATCATATCAATATGTATGATTGTGGAATAAGTCAATAAAATTATTCAAACCATTATACAGGAGCTTCGGACATGTACAAAGCAAATCGGACCTAAGGTAAGGGGAAATATCACAATCTCATTTTTATCCGAGATTGTTTAATCGTAAGTATTTACTGGGGTGTATTTTATCATCCACATCCATGTTTCATCAATATGTAATATTATTTCCATCCACCTACAATTGTTTAAATCCATTTTTACCCTTCGGTGAGTTTTTAGTAATATGTATGAAAGGAATCTTTTGTCATACGAGGTACTTTTTGACTTTTCCGACAAAAGTACGAAGAATGTTTTTTTTAACTTATACAGCATGAATGGATTTTTAAAACATTATTTCCAAGAAGCTTCCTTTACAAATTTTCAAGTTTATTTTTAATCAACTTCTTTTATTTTAATGTTTTATGACATGTTATGAAAGGAAAAATGTTTTTGAAGAAGAAAGGATATTTTCCTCAAGAATGGAGTTCAAGTGTTTTATCAAAATTATTTTCCATCTAAGATAATAAAGGGTTCTGTTTTTATCCCTATTATTACATTGATTTGATCATGTTGTGATGGAATTATTTTTATGAATTCCTTTATCTTATATGAATTGTTTTATGATGTCATGTTGTTTAAGAATTCCATTTTTATTACATGGGTTACGCTATAATGTATGGTTTATGATTATGTGGCACACATAAGAAAGGATTCATTATAAGATGGGTGAGACCTATATCTCCCTCCAATGCATTGGGTAAAGATTTTATATCTCATAAGATAGACATGGCTGGAATGGTAGGTTATACCGGTTCAGTGAAACAGGACTGGAATGAGGGTGACTCGGTTCATAAAGGGACTTTGTCCACTATGATAGTCTTGGCAATGAGTCATGACTAACAAGAAATGATTTCCCATGATTATGTGTGCATGCCACAAAGTTTGAAGTTTCATGTTATTATTATGGGGATCTCATTTTCACTTCTATGATTTATTCCATGTTAAGATTTTATGATCTCTTTTGCAGGTTATGATTTTCAAAAAGATATGATATGATTTTTATTTCCTTTATTTGCCCTTGCTGAGCATTTGAGCTCACACTTTTATGTTTTCTTTTCCCCAGGTCAGGAAGATGGATATTAAGTAGAATATGCTAAAAGGGACCCTAGATATGATGAAATAAATGGGAGACACTGTAGAAGATTTATGAACCAGTTGTTTATGTTTCCCAGCTTCTAAAGACACTATACCTATACGGTCCTTTGTGGTTTTGTCATATGTTGTAATAAGTGTGCTTCAATTATGAAGTATTAACAATGTATGTAAAGTATGGGTCGTTATACCGCGGGTGTCGAGGGCGACACCCCGCGGGTGCCGCGGGGTTGTCCCGCCGCACCCCGCGGGTGTCCAGGGCGGCACCCCGCGGGTGCCGCGAGTTTGTCACGCGGTGCGTCCGGCTGTCTGGCCGACACCCCGCGGGTGCCGCGGGGGTGTCACGCGGGGCGGCGGCTTTCCCCCGCGTCGGCCGCTCTGCCGAGCCGAGCCGGACCGGCCCTGGCCGGGCCAACCGGGTCGGACCCGACCCGGTTCAGGCCAACCAAGGGGGGGTCGGGCCGGGTCGGCCCGGGCCCAGACCCCCGTCTTCGGACGACTTTCGTTCAAACGCCCGTAACTTGAGCTACGGGCCTCCAAACGACTCATCTTCTGCGGCAACACAATCCTTGGAGCAAGACGGTCGTTTCGGTTTATCGCACTCAAGGTTTCGGAATACTTTGGGTTCGGCTGGGTTGGTTCGTACACGAAACCAACCGGGCTCTCGGAGCGGAAACACTCATATCTTGAGCTACGGACGTCCGATTGACGTGCTGTTAGCTTTGTTAGTTTCCTCTTAGTGAGACGGATCTTTTGGCTCACTCTGCCCGAGGTTTGGACGCAAGTGGAGTACGGTCGGGTTGGTTTTGCCTTAAAAACCAACCGGGCCCCTGGGACGAAAAAGCCAATAACTCTCAGACCGGGCGTCCGATTGACGCGCCGTCTATTGCATTGAGTTCCTGTTGACAATATGGAACTTTTGGCATCCTTCTCCCGAGTTTTGGATACAGTTGGTAGTGGCCGGGTTGGATCGCACCCGAAATCCAACCGGGCCCCTGGAACGGAAAAGCTGATATCATTCAGACAGGACGTCCGTTTGACGAACCATCAGCGGCGTTGACGGTGACGTTGAGAAACAGTCCCTATGAGTATACCCTATGAGAGCTCGGGGTACAGTTGAGATACGACTGGGTTTGGTTCGCTCACGAAACCAACCGGGCCCCTAGGACGAAAAGGCTAATAACTCACAGACCGGGCGTCCGATCGACGCGCCGTCTGTTGCGTTGAGACCCCTGTGACGAGGCGGTCCTTTGAGTTACTTCTTCGTGGGACCTTGAGATACTTGGAGTATCGACTTGCAGCTCGTGGAGCGGACCCTCCCAGAGTCGAGCGTGCGGAGTACGGAGACCGTGTAGCCGACTGAGACCTGACGACTGCTTGACCGACTCGACTTGGAGTGAGTCGACTAGCCCAGTGGACGGAGCACTACTTTGTTTGGGTGCAGACCCATGGCGGACGGAGCACTACCTGTGTGATTGTGCAGACCCGTCGTACTCGTCCGGAGAGTACCTCAGCAGGCTACTAGGGGGTGTGCACTACTGTGTTTGGGTGACATACCTCTGTGGGAAGCACTACTGTATTTGGGTGGCTGGCCCGCGGTACTCGACAGGAGGAGTACCTCAGCAGTCTTAGGTTAGTGAGCAGTACCTCGGAGTCGTGACAGGACCGCTGTACACTCTAGAGATGGAGCTCTTCAGTAGTTACGGTTTCGATAATGAAAATCCTGGTTTGAGCTGAGACTTTTGACCTTTGGGTTTCCTCATGATTGAGATGGGTTACTTGATAACTTAGGTATATGTATGGGCATATAACTAAGTAGAGGTTATCTGTTGAGATATTCTTTGTGGTTATCCTTGTTGGATTTAGTGAGACCTTGAGGGTCTCGGGGTCCCTACTGAGTATCGTTATACTCACCCCTGCACGGGCTATGACCACACCTCGTTGTGTTGGTTGCAGACGACAGGCAGTGGTGACGGAGGCCGAGTGTTCGAGGATTGGATGGTACCCGGAGGTGGACTACACGACAAGTCAGTGTCCGGAGGTGGACTTCACGGCGAGACGACACTCGGAGGAGGTTAACAGACGAGAGCACTGTGGTGGCTATCTGTACCTACCCTTCTGGTAGGATTCGTGGTGGACGATCCAGGAGCTGCGCCATCTGTACCTACCCTTCAGGTAGGATCCGAGGAGGACGACCCAGGAGCCGCTTCCGTCCCTCCTGCTGTTGTCTTTTTCTATTGTACTTTGTTCAGTTGTAGTTGTACTTTCCTTTGGGTTTGTATTCTGGCCCATTTACTTTTCAGCACTTCTTTTTGTACATAGTGTTTTACTTCCGCTTGTACTCTGTGGTGTTTTGTTAATTTTATAAAGGCAATGCCTTCCCAGTTATCGGGATTTATGCCTTTGGTGCTAGTCGCCAGCCCCTGGCCTATGGAAGGCGGGCTTGGGGTAGTCACGGCACGGGCCCTGAGGACGGGTCGTGACAAATTGGTATCAGAGGTGGTCGGTTCTACCGCAGACTCTGATCTTTCTTTCTATGAAGCAATAGTGTTAAGGGTACCGAGTGTGGTTTTCAGTTCAGGGAGTCCTGTGTTGGTGCGGGCGGCCGACGTAACCATACACCAGGACCCTGGCAACTAATTTTCGACTTTGTGCACGAAAACACTGTTTGCGTGTGTGTTTTCAAAGGTTTCCCCTTAAAACAGCTCAAACCAGGTCAGCTCACCAGGTATAATCGTTTGACCGTGTTACGTTGTTTCTTTCAGGATGCCTTTTCTCGGACGACTAGCTAGAGCCCAGAGGGATGTGCGTGCTGACAGCCTGTTGAGTGACGAGGCTTCGGTACAGGGCCCTCTTGCATTTGAGGCACCAGCGGAGGCGCCAGCGGTACTACCATACGTTGGGCCACCGATGCCACCAGCCCCAGTAGTAGGCGATTCCCGCTACTTGAGCGCAATGCATGAGTTCTAGCGCCAGAGGCCACCAAGGTTCGGGGGAGAGACGGACCCGCAGGCGGCTGAGGATTGGCTGGAGGCTGTGGTGGGAGTCTTCAGGCTAGTAGGAACGCCATCAGACTTCATGGTGACCTTTGCTGCCAGCCTTCTTCAGGCAGCAGCAGGTAGGTGGTGGATCCACTTGTTCCAGTTTTGCGATGGGATGGCTTTCACATGGGAAGACTTTGAGACCTTCTTCAGGGTGGAGTTTGTGCCAGTAGCTCTACACCCCGAGTGTGTTCAGGAGCTGCTTCCTTTGCCGTGTGTTTTTAGATTAGAAGCCGAGTCATCTGTGGGTAGTAGACAGATGATGCAGAGGTCCAGGAGGACCAGACTAGTAGTTGGGCGATCTCGGGATTTAGGACCGGTGGTGCGGGGCACTCGGGGTGGGGTCAGAGCCAGGCGTGCCAGAAGCAGACTGTGTTACTCGTGCGGTGGAAAGGGGAACCTGTCACATGACTGTCTGACTCCTCGTACAGTTGATCCATAGGCTTTTGAGGAGCCACCGAGGCAGAGGTAGCGACGAATGCTTGAGCAACAGTAGAGCAGTGGACAAGGCAGTAGAGATCCTGGAGAAGGTGGACAGGAGCAGAACTAGTGGATACGTCTCCTGTACTTCTAGTTCCATGTTGATGTTGTTTTTTTGTCTTTGTACCATGAGCTGCAATAAAATAAAGACACTTATCTTGTGATGTTTGCTTTCCTGTCCTCTTTTGTGATGTTACTAAGTGGTCCTGGTTAAGACTGTTGACTTGACCCTCAATTTCGAAATTCCTACTGGAGGAGACCCAGTGACCTCACACTGATGCCGACAGTGTGACTCGACCCTTGAAGGCGAGAGTGACAGTTGGATCTCTTAGTAGTTACGTCGAGGCCTTACGACGTCATCCATGGAATGAATGCATCCTTTATGCCAGGATTGACTGTATTAGGCAATGGGCGTGGTTCATCTAGAGAGTGGATGAGACCGGGTTTCTCTTTTCGGAAAAGGAGAAATTTTAGCAGCTCTTCCAGATCGTATGCAAAGGAGGTGCAGTTCATCCAGGAGCGGATGAAAACTGCACAGTGCAGTAAGAAACAGGAAACCAGTGCTAGTCTTAGAGACTCGGGCGTGTTAAATGTTTCAAGAAGAAAAAGCTTAAAGGAGAGATGAGTCTACAAAGCAGCAGACGTGGAGGCACAGCTAGGAGAGCAGCATGGGGTGGTGTACATCCTAACATGGTACAACCACCCGCCTTAGTTATTCCCACCAGGCTCAGGGATCTGGAGGGAGGTGGAAGAATGCGGCTGCATGCGGTCAAGAAGTGTGACCCAATGTCTCTAGAAATGATTCAAGGGACAGTCTGTGTCCACTACTAGCTGCTGTAGTAACAGACGTTGATATGAATCATTCCTCACTTTCACAAATCTTGTTCCAGACCTAGAGTTTCCGGTAAGCCGTGGACTTGACCCTCACGTTTGGAGATACCTTGAGAGGAGACTCGATAATAAAATTTACGCCGATGGTGTGGTCAGACCCTCGAGGCGAGAGTTATGGTTGGAATCTCTTGGTGGCAGCGTCAAGGCCTTATGACGTTAGTTTGAGTATGAAGTGGGCAATAACTGTTCATACTCAAATTGACGGTTTTAGGCAAACGTCAGGATGGGTTTTCCTTGGTCAGCGGAAAAGGAAACCCCAGGCAGCGCAGGGTAACTCTTGCATAGGAGGGTGTGACCGATCACTCTTGAGTCGGTCAACCTTACTCTCATGGCAGTAGTCGTTTTGAGTTTCAATTCCAGCAAGAATTTGAGACCTCTGGAGTACGAGGATGACGATCACGTCCTTATACGGGTCTCACCTCGACGAGGGTTACGTAGAAGTGGCCAAGGCGGAAAGTTATCTCCGAGGTTCAACGGACCTTTCTAGGTCCCCAGTTGGGTAGGCGGGATGGTTTACCACTTGGTCCATCCACCTCAGTTGCACTAGGTGCACGACGTTTCCACGTATCTCAGCGGAGGAGATATGTGCACGACCCGACACAAATCTTTGACCATGGGGAGCTGGTCTTTGGTGATGAGGTGACTTTTACGGAGTTTCCTATGGGGATCGAGGATCGACAGGAGAGGATCCTAGGAGGACGGTCGATTTCTCTTGTTCACTTTCTTTGGCAGCTCGGGGACCTCCAGGAGAGCACTTGGGAGTGGAAGGCTCAGATGCGTGCTCAGTACCTTCTTTGTTTCCCTAAGTTTGTGTTGGAGCTTTACGGGGACATAAAGCCCTGTGGTGGGAGTAATGTAAAGACCCGTAAATTTCAAGGAAATTTTTTTTCTTAATTTTCTTTGGAATTTTACAAGAGCGTAGCTTCTGACGGCAGCTGATTCCGAGGCCCGGTGTGCCCGGAATCATTTTCTGAAGTTTGGCTCGGGTACGTTCAGTGAACGAACGTGCGGGTTTTTCTAACTTTTGAACTGGTGCCCGGAATCGAATTCCGAGGGCACCGATGGGATCGTTGTGCCGGTATTTGATTAGAAACGCCTCTTCCGGAGTTGCGTTTTCCCTCGTGTGGTTTTTAATTTTTGGGTTTTAAGTTATGAAATAAAATAAAATTGTGCGACAATTTTATTTTTCATTTCACTTGAAGCCGCTTGAAGCCACTTAAAAGCGGCTTAAACTGAGTTGAACCGGATAGGATACTATCCAGAAATATCCTACCCTCTTGGTAGGATATTTGTGAGGTGGGCCCGCACGAGCCCCTCCGTTTCTTTCCGCTAAGCAACACACCCGCGAAAACTCGTCATTATGAAAGTCAACTGACGCATTTTCTTAATTTCTTAACAGACCATTTAATTGGGCGGTTTATTTTCATAAATTAAACGAGCTGTTTCTTTCGTTGAATTAATTCAACGAATTGATGGGTCGTTACTTACCCCCCCCCCCCTTTCGTGTGTTGGCATAATAATAAAATAAGACCAACCTATCTTTTTTTTGGAGGATTTCTCGTTGAGACAGAATCCTTGTATCTTCTTCCTCCTTCGCGAAGAACGTGAAGAACGCGAAGAACGCCGAACCTGGAAATCGACGACGCGACGCCGTGATCCGCGACGCCGACAACGTTCTTCTGCGACGTCTCTTCCTCCGTGACGGGTCTTCGATCGGCTGCTTGAGGTAAGAGTCTCGGACCTTCCTTTTTATCTTCTTTGTGGTTCTTAACCAAAACAAGGATTTAATTAATTAAAATTAAATCTGTTGTTTCATGGTGCGTTGAGTTCGCCGACTCAACGCCGTGTTCCGCGACGACACGACGCCTTCCCGCGATGACGCGACGATCCCCCCTCTTCCGCGACAAACAATTCCGCGAAGAACGCTCACGCGCGACGACTCCGAGGTAGGGATTTTATAATTTTGAAATACCCCTCTTTATATTCCCGTGAACGTTCTTTAAAAATTAATGAACTGGTTTCAAATGAACAATTTTATTTTATTAAAATTGTCGGTTCATGCGTTGAACAATTTCTCCCGTTGTTTTTATCTACCGCGGAGGGTGTGGGTCAAACAAACACGGCCCGACAACCCTCCTCCGTTCTTCGTGTTTTGCGGAGTTGGCGGGCGACGACAGAACGTGCCGCAACGGATGTTTGATGATCCCGCAGTGAAGAATGGAACCCGGGAGGAACAACAGCGCAAACGGGAAGGAAAACGGGCCACCGGAGAGACTCCGGCGGCCCGTGGAAGCCGGTGGTGGCGCGGGTCGCCGGCGTGGCGGCGCCGGCGGCCGGAGGCGGCGGCACCCTGCGGGTGTCCAGGGCGACACCCCGCGGGTGCCACGGGGTTGTCCCGCGGCACCCCGCGGGTGTCTAGGGCGGCAACCCGCGGGTGCCGCGAGGTTGTCACGCGGCGCGTCCGGCTGTCTGGACGACACCCCGCGGGTGCCGCGGGGGTGTCACGCGGGGCGGCGGCTTTCCCCCGCATCGGCAGCTCGGCCGCTCGGCCGAGCCGAGCCAGACCGGCCCTGGGCGGGCCGGGCTGGGCCAACCGGGTCAGACCCTACTCGGTTCGGGCCAACCAAGGGGGGGTCGGGCCGGGTCGGCCCGGGCCCAGACCCCCGTCTTCGGACGACTTTCGTTCAAACGCCCGTAACTTGAGCTACGAGCCTCCAAACGACTCGCCATCAGCGGCAACGCAATCCTTGGAGCAAGATGGTCGTTTCGGTTTATCGCACTCAAGGTTTCGGAATACTTTGGGTTTGCCCGGGTTGGTTCGTACACGAAACCAACCGGGCCCTCGGAGCAGAAACACTCATATCGTGAGCTACGGACGTCCGATTGATGTGCCGTTAGCTTTGTTAGTTTCCTCTTAGTGAGACAGATCTTTTGGATCACTCTGCCCGAGGTTTGGACGCAAGTGGAGTACGGTCGGGTTGGTTTTGCCTTAAAAACCAACTGTGCCCCTAGGATGAAAAAGCCAATAACTCTCAGACCGGGCGTCCAATTGACGCGCCGTCTATTGCGTTGAGTTCCTATTGACGATACGGAACTTTTGGAATCCTTCGCCCTAGTTTTGGATATAGTTGGTAGTGGCCGGGTTGGATCGCACCCGAAATCCAACCGGGCCCCTGGAACGGAAAAGCTGATATCTTTCAGACAGGACGTCCGTTTGATGAACCGTCAGCGGCGTTGACGATCACGTTGAGAAACGGTCCCAATGAGTATACCCTATGAGAGCTCGGGGTACAGTTGAGATACGGCTGGGTTTGGTTCGCTCACAAAACCAACCGGGCCCCACGGACGAAAAGGCTAATAACTCATAGACCGGGCGTCCGATCGACGTGCCGTCTGTTGCATTGAGACCCCTGTGACGAGGCGGTCCTTTGAGTTACTTCTTCGTGGGACCTTGAGATACTTGGAGTATCGACTTGCAGCTCGTGGAGCGGACCCTCCTAGAGTCGAGCGTGCGGAGTACGGAGACCGTGTAGCCGACTGAGACCTGATGACTGCTTGACCGACTCGACTTGGAGTGACTCGACTAGCCCAGTGGACGGAGCACTACTTTGTTTGGGTGCAGACCCATGGCGGACGGAGCACTACCTGTGTGATAGGGCAGACCCGTGGTACTCGTCCGGAGAGTACCTCAGCAGGCTACTAGGGGGTGTGCACTACTGTGTTTGGGTGACATACCTCGGTGGGAAGCACTACTCTGTTTGGGTGGCTGGCACGCGGTACTCGACAGGAGGAGTACCTCAGCAGTCTTAGGTTAGTGAGCAGTACCTCAGAGTCGTGACAGGACCACTGTACACTCTAGAGATGGAGCTCTTCAGTAGTTACGGTTTCGATAATGAAAATCCTGGTTTGAGCTGAGACTTTTGACCTTTGTTTTTCCTCATGATTGAGATGGGTTACTTGATAACTTAGGTATATGTATGATCATATACCTAAGCAGAGGTTATCTGTTGAGATCTTCTTTGTGGTTATCTTTGTTGGATTTAGTGAGACCTTGAGGGTCTCAGGGTCCCTACTGAGTATCGTTATACTCACCCCTGCACGGGCTATGCCCGCACCTCGTTGTGTTGGTTGCAGACGACAGGCAGTGCTGATGGAGGCCGAGTGTTCGAGGACTGGATGGTACCCGGAGGTGGACTACACGACAAGTCATTGTCCGGAGGTGGACTTCACGGCGAGACGACACTCGGAGGAGGTTGACGGACGAGAGCACTGTGGAGGCTATCTGTACCTACCCTTCAGGTAGGATTCGTGGTGGACGATCCAGGAGCTGCGCCATCTGTACCTACCCTTCAGGTAGGATCCGAGGAGGATGACCCAGGAGCCGCTTCCGTCCCTCCAGCTGTTGTCTTTTTCTGTTGTACATTGTTCAGTTGTAGTTATACTTTCCTTTGGGTTTGTATTCTGGCCCATTTACTTTTCAGCACTTCTTTTTGTACTTAGTGTTTTACTTCCGCTTGTACTATGTGGTGTTTTGTTACTTTTATAAAGGCAATGCCTTCCCAGTTATCAGGATTTACGCCTTTGGTGTTAGTCGCCAGCCCCTGGCCTATGGAAGGCGGGATTGGGGTAGTCATGGTACGGGCCTCGAGGACGGGTCGTGACAATTTTCATTATACCTATGTTATATAATGTTATTATAATGTTATATTTACATTTTATTTATGATACATTTACATTATATTTGGATTATGTTTATGTTATATTATTGTTATATAACATTGTATTGATGTTATATTCAAAATATATAATATTATGTTTATATTATATTATATAAATGAAAAATTATGTTTGTCTCATATAATATTATTTTTACAATAAATAACATTATATTTAAATTATATTTATGTCATATAAATTCACAAGAATATAAATATAATTTCATATTTAAATTATATAAAGTTATATAATATTATTTTTATATTATATAAATATATATTTATAATATATTTATCTTATATTTACATTATATTTATATTATAAAATGTCATTATAATGTTATATTTACATTAAAGAATTTTATATTTTCATTATATTTACATTATACAATTAAAATAACATGAAAATATAATAGGAAAATAAAATACATGTAATATTATATAAAGTTATAATATAGATACAATGTAACAACCCTAAATTTTATAAATTTAATTTCTACCTTCTTATAATTATGATATATGGTATAAAACACATACATAGAATATAAATTTTAATAAAAAAATTATTTTCATAAAATAAGAATGAAATACATGAAATTCATAGAATGTAAAGAACCTATACCGATGTAATATTAACATGACCCTTAAAAAAGTAACATGACCATTGGGAATAGTAATCTAGCCAAAAGAATAGTAACCTCATCAATGAATGTACAAATAAAATCTATGCATCTTATAAATGATATTTTTATATAATTATATTATTGTATGAGAAAATAATGTTTTTAAGATTTATAAATTAAGTGTAGGTATTTTTGTAAAACAAAAATGATTATTTAAAATTTTATAATTAATATAATGATTAAGAGAAAATTATTTTTCATAAAGTATATCCATAAATTAATATTTTTCTATATTATGATTATAAGATGATTTTATAAGACCTTAAATAATTTTGAAAGTGTCATAAAAGCAGTTATAATTTTAGAATATGTATTTTTCAAAATAAATGAATATTTTAATTAAAAATTTAACAAATAATATGTATAAAATTATTTTCATAAAATTGAGTTCATTTTTGAATTATACATTTCAAAAAATGGTTAACGTGGATTTTTTGGATTTTTCTAAAATAGTTTATTTTTTGGTGAATAGTGACATACAGTAATTATGGTATATAATATTATAAGTTAAATACACTATTTCATGAGTCAATGTTGATTTAAGCACAATAATATCCAAATATACTTACTTATTTTATATATTTAGTGGTATGTTTCAAACTGTTTATAGTATTGATACAAAATAATAAAATAATGAATAAAATAATAAAAAACACCCCTCTCCTACCCTATAAATACCACCCTCCAACACCTCTTCTCCCCACATGTTAATGATTTAAATATTATCCAAATTCTTCATAATCCTACCACCCCTAATCTTTCCCATGTTCATGATATTTTGGTATCAACTGAATACCAAATCTAATTTCCCAATAGAGGTTCCCAAGGAGAAAAATTCAAGAGGTAAAATCCCCTTTCTTTTTCTTTTAAATTCATTTAAATTTCATTTATTTTCTTATTATCTCATAAAATCTACTTATCCAAGTGTAATGATAACCCATATATATTATATAAACTATAATTTTATTAGTTTAATGGAATAATCCATCATCAAAATTCTTTTGCACTCTCTTTTATTCTAAAAGTGAGAATATCATTCGTGATGTGTTGATTTACAACCATCATGGATGATGCATTTTCATTTTCCATTCCATCCTCCAAGGTTGTTCATAAAACCATTATAATGGTTGAAAATTTTTTGAAAATTTATTTTATATCCATTTTTCGGTTCTGTATCTTACATATAAACATAATATTAAATAAAAATACTAGTTCATGGTGATCTAAAAACTGCCAAATCATTCTAAATAGTTATCGTTGACATTTTATCTAATGAATAATACTCATATATAGAAAAAAGTAATAATTTATACTACCATTGGACCATATGAAATAGAATAACATATAATTTCAATTCATTATAATTATTCTCATTTTACAAAATCTTCCATACATATTACAAGTGAACAAATCATGAACATCAAAAAATGAACACTCTCGATCAATGAAATTGAACTCTATAACTCAGAATAATAGACATAAACATAAATAATTAAATTATAATGGATAAAATAAATTTATAATAGGTTATTTAATTAATTAATTATTAAACTAATATTATTATCCTATATATTAATGTAATTAAATCGTTCACACATTAAGTAAGGGAATTCTAAACCCCCCTCATTTTCTAGGGGGTTTCCCCATTAAGACTAAATTTCCGTGTGGATATTCTTTTAATATTTTTAAAATACAATTTAATTTTCCTTACCATTTATTCTAGGATATAGATGTTTCAAATATGATTTTATGACAAATTAAAAGATTTCTCCAAAATAAATCTTCCTTCTATAAACTTAAATTCTACTTATCTTTAGATTGTTTCTTATTAACTCATGATTGATGATTCTTATACCAAGTATGTTGTTAAATTTTTAATTTTGGGAACCCAAAATTTTATTCATGAATTTATTTTTTATGAAATTATCATGAAACCCATTTCCCTTCCATGGGTTATTTTATAGAAAAGATTGTTAAATATGTTATATGACATGCATGATTATATATATGTTATAATGTGACTATTGAACCAAAATTTATATAATTATCTAATGTATTCGGTAATGTGATGTATCTTATGAGATAATGTAAAATATGTGTGAATATGATGGAATTTTTTTTCAAAATAATGAATATGTTATCATTATGAACATAGGTTTTACGTGAACATGATGTTGGATTTGTTCAGAACAATGTGAGTTATTTGACCACTAAGACAGGATGTTTCATTTTTATGCATTTCTACATTTCATGAATTTATAAATTTCTTCCTCTAATGATTATGATGATAGAACTACGATTATGTTATGATGATAATGATTAAGCTCACCTATGTTATATTGATTTATGCCTTTCCCTACCCTCTAACTGGGATTTTAGTTGACCATTTTTTACGATGCATATCCTAAAGTAATTACTTGTACTAAAGAGAAAATTATGGCCACTAAGAATCTACAGAATAAGGAATTAATGTAATGTTTTTTATTATGTAAAATTTGTGTATGGTCCTAATTTTCCAAAGACACGAAACATTTGTATCCTGGTTTTATAACACTTTTATCTTTTTATCATTTAATTGAAGTAATAGACATGTATGAAATCTTAGGTTCACTAAATATAACATAAATATATACTAATTATTTATTTTTAATTTTACTAATTTTTGGAAACTAATATTTATTATTGATAATTATTGTTATTTATTTTAATTATTATTAATTATTAATGATTATTAAAAATTATATTTAATTATTTAAATCTAATTACCAATTGTTAGTTAATATTTATTTTTTATAATTATTTCATTATTAATTAATTTTAATTTTTATAAATAAATTTAAATTATTATTTATCATTTTTTATAACTTATTTTTCTGATTAATTAATAATATGAAAAATATATTATATAAATAAAAATAGAAATGTTTTTTTTTAATTTATACTAAAGGTTAATGAATGGTCTAGGATCATTATTTTAGCTTGAAATTAGGAATGTGTTATTAGGGATCACACCTTCCTACTGCAACACTTTAAATTCCATAGGTGTAATATTATTTTGATATATTTTAATCTTTTTTAAAATTGATTTAGAATCTAAGGAATTTATAGAAGAAAAATTGGTGATTGATGTTTAGAGGTCATCAGTTTAACTTATCATATATATGTTTTGTTTCCCCTAAATTATAACAATCTATAATATTTATAATTATACTATGTGATCACTGGTTCACATATCACACTCCCCTTATTTATATTTCATGATTATCTTCTAATCCCCACCCTCCCCACATTTCAAACCCATATACTTTCATCAATATATACCTTTCCTCTTCCATCGCATCCATCAAATCCCTGTTGGGGTAAGAATAACTTCAAGATGATGAAATTCACACAAATAGAAGAAAGAAAATGAATAAATTAAACGGTCCAATGATGTTCATATATCCATAGGATAAGGGGGTTGTTCATTTTTGTTAATTATCTATATAAAAAATCATAGGATATAATATGATATTTTTTCATATTACATTAATGGTATTGAAATCCATTTATAAAGGAAATAAATTGAGATGTTTTAAGGTTCAGTTCAAAAGACTTATCCACTAATGATAATTCCCCCTACTAAATACTATAATAATGTTCATTATAGATGGAATCCATTTTTCCATGGCTTCTACCAATATTTATAGATCTCCTCTTGAAATGTTATCCCTATGTTCAGAGTTATCCCCACAAATCTACCCCTCATAACCAATTTGGGGTTGAATATAGACTAGTGGTCTCCTCACAGGCTTCCCATTTCTATTTTCATAAAACAAAAAATTAAGTAAAAGACTCACTTATTTTTTTAATTATGGTAATGACAACACACTTAACATGAAATTTAATTTACATGAACTTTGTTTTATTTGTTGTGTTTATACCGAATGAATTTCCAATAACTGAAATACAAAATAGTTTACTAATGTTTGTGAAAATCTGGTAGTATGGACATTCATGACGGAATAAATTCACCATATTGGAGAGAAGTGTGGAAGTGATAGATTAAATCATTAGTAGATAAATTGAAATGTTATGTTTATCATCGTGTGTTTAATCTATTGATGTTATTACAACTGAATCATTTTTTTTCAAAATTTGACCACTAAAGATTGTTATAATTCCTTTTATAAATATAAGAAGACCCTTAAACATTGGAAGAAGGATTAAAATTTTAAGAAAATGAAAAATATTTAAATATAAATTGGTATTAAATATATTTTTAACTATTTTTACATCCATTTTTTTATTTCTATAAATTTTTTAAGAGCTATTACTAATGAGGCTTTATTGTTAGGCTCTTAGTATTTCTCTTGTAATATTTCTTATCGATCCTATGTGATCGATGAATTATGAGAATAGGAAAATAGAGTATTTAGATATCATAATTTATAAAACAATTTATAGGATAGGAATATAGAGTGTTATGGTCTATAACACTATACCCTCCATCATGTTTATTCGAGTGCTTTTAAGGATAATATGGGAGAAGTTTTGATTTGTTTTGAAATCATAGATACCTTCAGATATGTTTAATATAACAACCCAAGTTTGGGTATGCTTTTTGAATAAATTAATTTTATTTTATGTCTTTCAATGAATGATAAACTATTTCAAACATTAATTATAATCTTCAACAAGATAACTTTGCGCTATATTTAACACTTACTTGTCTTGGGTTACACAGAACACAATGTTTCTATAAAACAAAATTTTATTATTATAATTATTTAAATAAGATAGTCATAACATAGTCATTAAATTTAGTAATATGAATTATAATAAATATTCTTTTAATATTCTATTTAATTTTCTATATAAATACAACATATTGATAATAATATATATTTTTAGTAAAATATTTATATGCTTGAAAATGCTATTTTCTTAAAAGAATTGTTTTTATGTCCTTCTATGAATAATTATAAATTTCATTTTAGAAAATTTTAGTATTTTAATTTTATAAAATAAAAATAATTTTTGAATTTATAATGTAAAAAATATATTAGGGTGAATTTTAGAGATTTTTTCTGGAAAACATAATTTTTGGATGAATAGTGAAAATACTGAATTTTAATTCAAAACCTATCATTCATCTAATTTATTTATATATTGAAATTATATTTTAATTCAAATTTAATGTTTAATGAGATTAATTTTAAATAAATTAATCCAATTTAAGTAATAAAAAACCAAATTCACATTGAAATTGGATATCAAAACATTCCAAACATTAAACTGTTTTGGCTAAAAAACATGTTGTCGCGACACATCTATGGGATTAGTATTACATGAATTTATAACACTTATGTCATTATAATTTGTAAAAATGGATTCAATATTTGGAATAATTATAATTTATATTTTTGATATGGTCAACTTGGTTTTTTTCCAAAAAGTATTAGTGAAATTGAGTAACATTACTTACAGCGTTTAAGAGAAAAATTAGTGTAATGAAGGACTAAACCCAAAACATAAGGCCCAAAAAAACCTATTTTTTTTTTAAATCCATAATATGGAAATATTTCGACCCCATACTCTATTTTTTAAAATTTTATACATTATTTGAGCCACTTTCCATTGGAAAAATGTGGGTGAAATTCCCTTCTAAAAAATTTACAAGAATGCCACTCCTCTGCCACTATAAGAAGGAAGCCACCCCTACAACTTATTTAAAACTCTCAAGACCTTATTATCATACAAAATTATCTCAAATGTGATCCAAAAATATCTTCCTTACTCCTTGAATCATCACATTTGTTATAAATCAAGCCATGAAGCCATTTCGTGTAAACCAAAAGGAGTTACCAGAATAAGTGGTACCATCCTCCCTCAAGATCCTTTGTTTTATTTTCATTATACAACAAATAAAATCATATTATTTCATGATTATATAATAAAACATGTATCCTCAATATATTAGTATGTTTTTATTATATGGTTTTAACCTTCACATACACACACTTCCATATATGTGATATATATTATTTATTTATTCTTCGATAAATATTATATAAAACGTAACTTCCAGATTTATATTTTCTGTAAATATAATAATTTCATTTTGGGATTTGTGGACTACCGTCTCCTCAAAGCGACACCATTCGATCAAAACTTACATGAAATGTATTTAAGATTTATTTAGTGAAATATTATGTTATATATAAAATAATAATTCTATTTTAATAATTTTATATACTAATATACATATATGTCATTTAATTTCTTTCTTTTAACATGATAATTAAAAAGAAACAATTTTAATGCAAACGTATGACCTACCATATCATTGAATGGTATATTCCACTTCATATTTATATATTTAATAGATAATTTTAAATGAATATATAATTAAAATTAAAAATATTTTTATCATGTATTAGATTCTGGAAATCTTAATATAAGAATGATGAAAAAAATATGACAAATTAAGACACATGTGAGAAACAATTCAGATATTACCTGAAATGTAACCTTAACATGTAAGTGTTAGTAAGTGGGTAATATAGAGCCATATATCATATTATATATAAGAATATGATTCTATGTTATATATATAATAACCTAATATTTATTATATAGGAGGTTTTAATGATTACGATGAGAGTGAATACAAAATGATAGGTGGATTTGTTTTCTCACTTTTATTTCTATGAGATTTATGTCTTATTCTCCCCTAATTACTTTAGTGTGGTGTATTTACTAACAAAAAATACATTCTACCAATATTATCCTTAATTTTATGGTTATTTACATATCAATTTTATAATCTACCATTCATGAGGTTTATTTTTTATATGTTACCAAATCAGTAATGTAGTTTTTTCTCAATTGGTTCTTTTTGAGACATATGCCATGAATTTAAAAAACTATGTTTTCAAAATTGTATTTAAAGAGGATATTTTATGATAATTTTCAAGGAAAAATTAGTTTTATTTTTTTTTAAAAAAAATTATCTTTTATAAGTTTTAAAGTTGTTTTCAAAGAAGTGGTTTTCAAAGTTTTCAAACGTCCATTTTATGTCTTTAGTGAAAATGGTTTTCAAAACAATTTATGTTTTAGAATAATTTTTTAAAAAAGGAATGATATTTTCATCAATAATGTTTTTAAAATTATCCTTCCAAATTATTTTTCATATAAGATTATATCTATTTTTGTTTCTCAGGCCTTTATGGGAAATGATCCAAAGGCCCCATTCATATTATTTCTCTGAATGGTTTATGTATTGATTACATGATGTTTATGAAATCCATTTCTCTTTAATGGGTTATATGTTAATGAAACCCATTCATATTTTATGAGTTTTATTAATTTGAAACCTTATTCTTTTTATGAGTCATTATTTGATGAAATTATTAAGAAACCTGTCTCTTTTCCATAGGTAATGATATGATTATATGTTTATGAAACCCATTTAATTTAATAGTTAATTATACGATTGTTTATGAATTTTTTGGAAGATGTATGTATGATTTTATTATGAGATGGGTGGGACCTATATCTCCCTATAAATCACATGGTAAAGATTTATATCTCATTATATAATGATGTGATTCATGTCGACAGGCTTGATCCACTGTGGAAGATAGGGAAACCCGATCCACAGTGGGAAGATGGGGGAAACAAATCACTTACAAGGAAAGGACTATGATAGTGATGGTGGTTTTTCCTCCCAATAGGTGTGTTCAACCTAAAGATGGAATATGGGGAAAATTAATACACTATTGGAATAATGGGAATCTTAATCAACTATGGGAAGATGGGGAAACCTGATCCCTTATAAGGAAAGGACTTTGACTGGAGATGGTGGTGTGTTTTTCCTAGAAGGTGTAGTCCCCATGAAGTTCCACGATAAGTTTTAGAAATGTGTATTGACATATAAGGAATGATATTACATGTTTCTTTGCATTCCAAAATTATATGTCTCATTTAATTGTTATTATTTCATGGATTATGCTCTTGTTTCCCTTGTGATTTATGTATTATGAATTTCCAATATTTATGCACTGATTAATTTTTATGATCTTTGATATATAAATTATGATATTTTAATGTCACGATCAAGTTCTCATACCCTTATGATCCTTTATTTCTTATATATCTCACTCGTTTACTGAGCATCTGAGACCACCCATTTTATGGTTCCATTTTATAGGTTATGAAGATATGTATTATGTATGATGTGTCTAATAAGGTTTATATTCATGAAGAAACCTGTGTGAGATAATTTATCTCAATTATGTATTGGTGTTTATGTTTCAATGTTTCCAATAGAACTAGACTAATACATTATTTGGGAATCTGTTGGTGTAATGTTATAATTATTCCATAAAAGTGATGTAATGTTAATGTATAAAAAATGAGTGTTTCTATATTTAATATCTCGGATACCTAAATTCATATATATAGATTTAATTATCGGCTATGGTTAAGGAATTTGGTTTTATAATATTTTTTTAAAAGGATTATTTGGGTTTTAAACAATAATCTATTCATTTATTTATTGTTTTTTCTATATATGTTTTATGATTTTTCACTGGTTTAAATTTTCTATTTCAACTATTTTGTTTACTACTGTTTGATTTTCATAAACTTTCAACAAAAATGTTTCCACTATAAATACTATACATCATACAATTTATATTACTGTTACATGAATTATTTTACTTTAATCTTTAAACTGACTAGAATTTCATATATACGGTCAAATTAAAACCAATGTGTTAGAAAATTGTATTTTTTTAATTTATATTAATGCCCTATTATAGGTTACCTATATTACATAATTGGGAAAATATTTTGAATCTATGCCTTTATATACTAGGTTATAATATTCATTTATCTTTTTGTATGAAACTAATATTTGGATAGTATTTTTTTTAATTTTATTTAATTAATTAGAATTTAAACCCAGTTTCATTATAATAGATTTTTTAGTAGAGTAAATATATCTTTTGTAATTCATTGTTTTATAGTAGGAATGGTTAAAAATTTAAATTTTAACAAACAAATTTGATTTATAGATTAGATTATGATTTTAATTATGATCGAATAAGTTCATTTTTTTTATCAATACTAGAGTTGATAACTTTATTCAGATGGCTGAAAATTAAAATGTACCATAGAAATAGAGTATTAATTTTTCACATGAGGAAAACATAGAATATTAATAAAATAATAAAGTTTGAAATACTTTCTATGAACCCCATATATAACCAAATATCATCTTGTGAAATAGAAAATAGAATTTGTAAAAAACCATAAATTACTCATTTTGGGAATTCTATGGTTTTGGAAGCAAAAAGAACTATTTTGAGAGTGGATTATTAAGACTTTTATTTTCCCCCTAGTGAAATAGTAACCCAATTGCATCAATATTTTATGATAATTTTGAATTGTTTATCATATTTTGTTGAGAAAGACCTTTCAGATGACCACCATATAGAATTTATTATTGATATTGTAATTAAGGAATGAGAGTCATATAAGACAATAATAGATGTTTACAGAAACATTAATATATTGATTATTGATTAATTAGATGGTACATTAATGAAATATGAGGTTAGGATGAAGATAGATACTATGAAATAAAAGAGGAAAATGAAGATGAATTTTCTTCTACTTTTAGTAATCATTCCTTCTATACATTTTCTTATTTTATGAATGCTTATAAATCTCATATATTTTAATAGAAATAAAAGTAAACATTCTATTAAAATTTGTTTATAAGAATGTTAAAATGAATTTTATCAACTTGATATATGGATGAATAATATTTTCAGTACTGAGAACTGCTAATATAATCATTAGAAAGATAGAGAAGGCTAAAATGATATGAATGATTCATTAAAAGTTATAGGTTATGAATTTAAGAACACATACTATAGATGAACTATTTGACCTAAATTGAAGAATAAATAAAGTAAAATAGGAAAACTAAATTTAAATAGTAGAAAATATTAAAAGAGTTGTACACCTAGTGTGAAAATGATGTTGACACATCTTCTGATATTTTCTTTTGAAGATAGTTGAAATGAATTTGAAAAAAATTTGGATTCTATATAGATTTTCCAATGGAGAAAAAATTATTCATATCTATGTTAATTGATGAATATTTGATAAATTTATCTACTGATTAATAATTTACTTCTACTTCTAATGTTGATTATTCTACTTCATCAGATGATCAAAATTAAAATGCATCAAATGATAAAACAATTAATTCATTGGAAGATGTGTAAGATTTAATTATATTTGATGAAAAGTTTACATATGTAAATATTATTTAAAAATAAAATATAAAGTCAAATGAACTATGATTTTCAGGAAACTATTCTTATTGAAGTTGATAATAGGATATCAAAGATAACCTCCAATGTTTTAAAACTTTTATCAATTTTTTTTCAAAATTTAATTTAGAATAAAATATTGATGATAAAAATTTCATCGAGAAGACTAAATATGAAGTTATTAGTTTTAATAGACCCTTGTATAATATTACTTTTGGGGAATACATTTTTGATAAATTTTATATATAAATTAAACCCCCCAGAACATCAAATATAATTGGTTTTACTGATGATAAATCTCATTTTCAATCAAATTATTTTGTACTTAAGATTGAAATGATTTTCACTAAATATTATTTGGGAGGTCACTGAAGTAAATTTAGTTCTTTAAATAGAAATTTATCTTCTTGTTTTCATAAACATTTTTTTATATAGATCCAAAAACTTTTTAACATAAAAGAGTTAGTAGGATGCATGTTCTTAAAATTTTATTTTCTAACTCAACTAGACACAAGAATATTTTTGTACTAAGAACATAGTTTTATCCTTTCGAAGAAAAAGTGGATAAATACCAATAAATTAAATAAATGGTATATGAATAGTGGTTATTCCCAACACACGATTGGATACAAATGCAACTTACAAAATATAAAATTGTTGAACGGAGGATGAGTCACTTTTGGAGACAATTCATAAGGTGAAATCAACTCAATTATTTATGTTTATTTTCTTATAAAAATAATAATTTCAAATATTTTATATATTTTATATATTTGTAATTACCTTATAGCATCAGTCAACTATGATATGGGGGTTATCATGTGATCTTTATGAATGATAAATTTATTATTTAAAGTGTAGAATGTACTTTTTTTATATCGACCAACGAGTTTAATAATGTATATACACTTGACATAGAGGACTTAAGACATAATAATTTACCTTTTTTATGTGAAAAAAATTATATTTCTTGGTTCTGGAATAGTATATTAGGTCACTATAACATTTAGACTTCATTAATACTTTCTATGAAAGGACAATCTAGGGATCTACTGAAAAATAAAATTTTCTCAACCAAAGTTTGTGATCCTTGAAATTTTTTTAAGTAACATAAGTGTAGTTTTAAACCTAAAAGTAACATATCAACTTCATAAGATTTATATTCAGTGAACAATGATTTTCCCCTATATAATCTGGAAGTAGTAGTGGAAAAAACATTGTGTATGTCTTGGTTTATGATAAAACTATTTGTTCCTTAATTCATTTTCTTAGAAAAAATATATAATTCTTAAACTCTTTATGTTTTCAATAATTATATTTTAAATGAGGAAAAAATACCTTTGATTAATATCTGATGTAATCATATTTGTGAGTTCTTGACCATAAATTTTGAAACTTTTTATATTAATAAATGTATTGCTCATTATTTTTCAGCACTGATAACACTAAAAAAATTGTGCAGCTAAATGAATGAAGAAAATAATTTTTATAAATAATTGAACTTTTATAATTGAGTATTCTGTTGAATTTAAATGTTGGGTTGAGGCTATTAATTATTCTTTTTATAATATAAATAAAGTTTCACTTTGGAATTTTCTCAATTAAACTACTAATGAGTTATGGGATGAAAGAAACCCCAACATTTCGTACTTTAGAGTGCTTGGGTGTAAAGTATTCAGCCCCAAAACTAAATATCAATTACATAAATATAAACCTAAAAATTATGAAGTAATATATTTTGGTCACTCTACAACTAATTATGATTTTATAGTTCTTAATAAAAGAGAAAATGTTATTGATATAATAGTTTTTGTAATGATTGATGAAACTGATTATTTTTTTTAAAAAACCATGAGAATTATATACACTAGATGTGGTTTTTAAAAAATATCCCTTATTTTTATGATAATTTTATTCACACCCACTGATTGTAAATCCTTCAAAATAAGATCATCATATTCTCAATATTAGTAAATTAATATAATGGAAGATTCGTAACTGATAGTTGATGACCAACTTAAAACTTTACCCAAAAACTAGTTGATCTGTAAAATTTATCCATCTAATATTATTATTGGCGATGTAAGTAAACCAGTTAAAATGAGAAGTTCCTTGAAAAATCAATGTGATCATCATGCATTCTTGCAACGATTTGAACCGATAATTAGTAATGATGCCTTGGGTGATGAAATTTGGATAAGGTATATGAAATAATAAATGAATATATTTGAAATGATTAATGTTTTTCACCTAGTTGAATAACCTAAATATATTTAACTAATTATAGTAAAATGGGTTTCTATAAATAAATGTGATGGAAATGGTATTATTGATAGGTATAAAACAAGTCTTGTTTCTACATGATACTTTTAAGTGGAAGGAATATATTAGGCTGAAATTTTTTCACTAGAATAAATATTAGAATCTACCCTAATATAAGTAGTATTTTCAAATAAAAATATGGATTTCACATTATTTAAAATGGATGTTAAATGTAATTTTTTTAAAATACACATTCAATAGGAAGCTTATATTGATCAACCTCCTAGTTTTATTAATAATAAATTTCTAGAAAAAATATTCAAACAAACTAAAGAACTCTATAAAATATTACAACCCCAAAGAGTTAGGCATAATATATTTACTAGATAATTGCATAAAAATAATTTTGTTAAAGAATATATTAATCCAATTAATTTTATAAAGAAAATTTTCTAGGACACTATGTTTTATTACCTTAATTTTGATGCCATTTTTTTTGGATCAACTCAAAAATCTTTGTCTAATAGCTTTGTAAAACATACACAAAATTAGATTTAAATGAGAATGATGGGTGAACTTAATTTTTTTTCATCATTTCTAAATTTCCTAACAAATAGAAGGAAATATATTAACTCAGCATAAATATATCAACAATTTTCCCAAATATTTTGGTATTGAAAATAATTTGAGTATATGTACTCTTGTAGAAAGATCTAACAAAATTTATCATGATGAACTTGATCAATAGGTATATAAAAAACATTATACAAGTATGATCAGAAGTTTACTCTATCTCAAAAAATGTTTACTATGAATTATATTTTTAGTATGTTTATGGGTGATTTTTAAATAAATATATAATGAATAAGATTTTATAGATGTAAAAATTATTTTTTGTTACCTTAAAGGAACTTCATAACATAGATTATTTTATTCTTCTAGAAATGTTTTTTTCTTAAAACTCACTCAGAAGCTGATTTTTGTGTTTGTGGATTATATAAAAAAATAATTATGGGAGTTTTCATTTATTAGGAGAACCTTTAGTTTCATGTTCTATTAAGAGGAACCATTTTGTAACACTTTTCATTGTTGATGTTAAATATGTATTAGTATAGTGTTTTTATGCTTGAGTGTTTTGGATGCAACACACAGTCATGGATTTTGGTTTGAGTTTCGATTAAGATCCAATCCTTTGTAATAATATTAGTGATGTTTCTTGGTATATTAACACGACACATAACTCATGATAAATAATATATGTAATTCACTGTTTTCTTATGCATCATATAGAAAAATGAGATAAAATTAATGAATTTTTATGTAGTAAAAATAATCTTGCTGATATTTTTAAAAAACATATAAATTCTAATAAATATTAATTTATTAAATATAAGTTAGTAATGATCAACCTAAAGTTATATTCAATTCATTTATTGATTAATTCAGTCAAAAAACATTGAAAAACACTTTGAGTAAGAGGGATGAAATTTTTATTTCATAGTTATCCATTTTACTAGCTTTTTATTTCATCTGTTTTATATATAGTGAATGTTATGAGATAACTTGAAAATATTACTATTGTATTAAATATTGATATAATTTATTGATTATTTTTAATCCTATAAGATATTTATAAATTTAATATCAATAAATTTAATCTTTTGGAAGGTAATATTTCTTAAAGTTTTATTAATTTTTAGGAATAAGTTATTATAGGGGGTATCAATTATCATATTATTTTATGTTTAAAATTTAATCAGATGGTAACCAATATTTTTAATGAATAAAATATAAATTTAATTCTTAAAATGAATCCATATGATTTTTTTTGCCACAGATGTTTGGGAGAATAATTTTGGTCCACTCATACAGTAAAAGACAAAAATTTTGAAGATAACACCAAAAAATGCCTATATATGGACTATTATCTTAAGGATTTTAGTTAAAATAAATTTTAAATCTCTTTTATTCTCTATTATATGATTAAATTAATTTAAATGGACGCTTCAGTGGTAGAGATTGTCAGAATAATCCCAAAATTCCAACAATAAAGATCACAATTTCATCTGAAAAAAAAATTTACACCATTAGATATAGATAGAGCATTCTAATGAAGTAATAGTGAAGAAGGTGAAGTTTGATAATGTAGAAAAATGTCTAATATTATATTGTGATTCATAATTAAATCTTAAATCCTGGTGTAGTATATGAAGTCCAATATATGAACTCATCGTACAAGATGAACTTTCAGATATGAAACCGTGGATTATATTGAATCAATATTACAAAATATGATTACATCTACCATATAAAAAGGATTTCTTGAATATTAAAAATCTAAAGAAGAATAAAAATCCAAAACATATGATTGTAAAATTAATAGTAGGATTAAATTTTTTATTATCAGTTTTATTTTTTTCAATATTTTCAAACATTTTTCTATTCTTCCCAATATTAATATTTTTTCTTTTCTACCTCTCATAAATAGAAAGAGGGAGAAATTTATGAAAAATTGACAAAGAAAATTTTCTATTATTTTTTAATGTATCTAATCATATGTATTGTCGATTGTTAATTATTTTTCACTAAATGTGCTTTCAAATAGAAGAATGAGTATTTCAATATTCTATAATTTTAAAACCTTTCTTAAAATCATAAGGAAGATTTTTTAAATTCAATTGAAATTTTAATTTTTTATAAGTGTTTCGTGATTTTCAAAATGGGGGAGATAATAATTTCAATTAATAACTTCCTTTATTAATTTTGGAAATGAAAATACACTTATCATGAACATGATTTAAGTGGAACATTATTTTAGTTTTTTTATATAGAATGTATTTCTGATATATAAAATACTAAATTTCTTAACAAAATTTTTGAATATATGGTATTCTAAACTTTCCTGACATAAACAATCACTGGATTTGAGAGCACTATAGAGATTCTAGATTATACCATCATATGATAAATTGAAATTTTAAATTCATCAGTAGATAATGAAGCTACTTCTGATATTATTATATTTGAATGTTATTTTTTTAGAATTTGACCATTGAAGTTTCTAACAATTTAATCTATAAATATATCTCAAACCTAGATCATGAGAAGAAGGATTCATATATTGAGAACATGAAAAATATTGATTGTTTCGTTCATATATTTTCTCATGGGAAGAAGGATTCATATTTTTAGAATTTGACCATTGATGTGTCTTTAAGTACTCAATAACTTATTTATTTTTTGTAATTTGGATTGTTTTACTTTATAAGTACTTAATTATATCTATGTTTCTTGAGGATTTATTGAAAATCTCTTAGTTTTTCTTTTATAACTTTTCCTTTACTAATCTTGTGTGATTTAGTGCTTTCGATAATAGGAATAAACCATATTTACTGATCTTTCATGATAATGTACTTCTATTGTAGTGAAGAAAAAGTGTTTGAGTTTTATAAACTATAACCACCAACATGTTTAGTCGAGGGATTCTAAGGATATGAAAATAAACCTTTTAGAAGGTTTTAAATTTAAGGATAACTTATGATATGTTCAAAATTGGGGATACCTAAAATCAGGTCTATATAATTCATTACTACTATGGTTAAATGGTATGGTTTTATAATATCCATTTAAAATGAGTATTTGGTTTTCTAACCAATACTATGTGTAATTTAAAAAAATTTATTTTTGGTTCAGTTTATGAATCTTTTTTGGTTTAAATTTTTTATTTAGGTTGTTTGGTTTCATACAATAATATTTTCAAAAAATTTTGAAAAAAAGAATTCTTTTATAATTAATATATTTATTAAAATTTTAAATTTAAATTCATGTACTATTTTACCCTGACAAAATAAAACTGATTTTTATATTGTAAATATGCTCAATGTAGAACCTAGGGGTTTTTAAAAGAAGAATATTTTAAAACCAAAAATCACCTCTATTTTACATTACTTATACTAATTACTTGGGACAATAATTTAATCATATTTTCTAACCAATACTAATTAGTGTGGATTTCATCAATTTTTAACAGTTTACATTCCAAAACATTATGGACTAGTGATATCAAACATCGACGTGGTTGGAACTAAATGATCTGTTGGGTTTCTACTAAGATAAATAACACTATAACTATCATAATAGAGAAGATATTTATCCTAAGTCTATCCCATATCCAATAAATATTTATTCATTTTTAGTATCTCCTTGAAACCTTCAGTGATAGATATATACTTCTCTTCTATGGTAAAAAAAGAAACCCACTTCTAAGGTCATTAATTTCATGAGATTTATCCCCTTTATATGGCACAAGGAATCCATATCTGGATTTACATATGTATAAATCCCTAAACATATCTATATGTGTATATACTTCTAAAACATGTTTATCACTTCCAAAATAAAAAAAAATCGACTCAATGTTCCTCATATATACCTCAATATTTATTTAAAAATTTTCAAATTCACCTTTCATGGATTTGACAAGAAGCTTCTCACAACACCACCTTGTTATCTATACATAGTTTAGTTCACAACATATCGTACATGAGTCAACTAACTAATTGATAATATGAAACTTTTTCCAATTATATAATTATCCCCTTGAGTTTATGGAATTAGGATTTTTTTGATCCTAAAATGAATTAAAAGTGAAGTACATATCGTTTTCTCCATACTTATGAAGAATTATTTTGTAACCTTCTCAATTTAGTGTTCCAATGATATTCAAATCTTGTGATTACTTATATCATGGGTAATAATCATGATAATGATTAATATATATTCAATTAATTCTTTTTTAAAAGGGTCATTTAACTCCTTCTTCAACCTATCAATGTTGGTATATCTACAAATAATCATCACATCATCAACACAAATCAATAGAATAATGGTATCACTTTCAGAAAACCATTTGATTAAAATAAAGTGATCAATATTCATTATTATATACTAATTTTTCTCCATGAGTGAGTCAACTTTCTTATACCATTTTCTCATTATATATTTAATACCATGCAAACTTTTCCTTTGTTTACGTACCGTGTTTAATATTGTTTTCTTTCACCTAAAAAACTTATAGATAATCCATTTAGATCTCACCTTCATGATTACAATGAAATAATGCATTATTTATATCATGTTTTTCAACCTCTATGTTGATACTATCCATCAACCCATGAACAACATTAATAGCATACATTTTTATCAAAGAAGAAAAAATATCATGAAATTTAATGCATTTTTTCTAACCCAGACCCTTCCAAACCATTTTTGATTTATTTCATGGTTATGATCTTCCATCTTCACATTTAATTATGTATACTAATTTTCTCTAGAGTTCATTATTTCCATGTGTTAGAATCACCAAATAAAATGTATGTTTATTGTGAAGGATCACTTATCCTCTTTATTGTACCTTTTCATTCCAACCCCTTCTAAATCACGATCACATTATCACAACTATTCAGATCTCAATAATTAGTGGGAACCACTTACTCATGTGGTGATTATCTATAACTAAAATTTCATTCACTAATGGATATACTCAACTATGATTTTTGTGGGATATATTTTTCAATATCAAATTAAATAGAAATATTAATAAAGAGAGACATTTAAATTGGTAGTGATATATTATCATTTTCAAGAATATCTCCAGCATAACTTGGAAGTGATGGTGGTGGGTCGTATCCCAAATTGACTAGAATTTTTTGTTTTTTGGTTTCAATGGAATTTTTTTTTATCAAAATAATTATATTATATTATATTAATGAAATAAAAAATCACTTTTTTGGTTACTCTCTAGCTGATAGGATCCCAGATTCAGTTTCCAAACTCCACATGAATGTATCCGAAAAATATACACTAATTTTCCTTTCTATATTATTCCTCCCTTTTATCATTTGGGATGTAAGAAACTACTATATAATAAAATAATATAATGTATTTTTATGGAAAAAATTTACCAGCCTAAACCCTTTATAGAATGTCATAGTTCAGTGTAGTTAATTCCAAATGGTTGATAATAATAAATAAGGTCCTCATTGAATCCCCCTAAAAAGAGTCTAGTACATTTGAATTAAATAAAATACACATTAATCTCTCACATATGAGCTTTTATATCAACCCAAGACATTTTACACATATTATTACTTGATTCATAATATAAATATCAATTAAATACAAAACATAGATCGAAAGGCCAGGTGTATTTAGAAGATAAGGAATATAAAACATCGACATGCAAATGAAATGTATTTATTTTAACCTCTATAGTAGTCTATTCAATCCCATTGCGATACTAAAACTACATGGGATGACCTGGGGAATATATAAACAAAATGGGTGTTTTAAAAATCATAATATGGTAATAAACATGGTAAATACTCATTACATGTGAGTCAAACATTTAACATGATATCATAAAATATAAGGCTCATGAGTAATCAATTTCGAGAAAGAAATAATGAAAATTTTTCCACAATAATTTAGAAACATAAGTAATGTGTTAGAAACACAAAAAATTATATAATCATATGTCCTCGATATTTTATAGGACAATATCACATGATGGATAGAGTCCCATCATGTAATAAGTTTAGTCCCAAATCTCATACATAATATATCATGAGAAAATGGATTTACCCATATAATTTGTGTATCATCTCGGTGCACCCATTATAACATGTTCATGATTATATATGCACAAAAGTAAATAAATCAAGAGGAATAATCAAAATAATTACCCATGGAAAAAACGGGTCTCATATTCTTGACTCATATCATAATCAAAGGGAATTGAGAAAGTATTACAAATTAAAAAATAAATTAAATATTATGGATGTTAATATCTAATTGAATAATATTAAGTCCAAAAATTTTGTGTTTATTTTTGAATAAAAACATTAAATGGGCATTATATAATTGGGTTAAGGCAAAGAAATGTTCCCCTTAATTAGGTTTTCTTTTAAAGAAAGGATTTGAGAAATGAACTTTTGGAATGTATTACCCCATAAAAGGAATGGATAATGTTCTAGGTATATATGTAAGAGACATATATATATATATATAATTTAGAATAAATCCATAACATCAAAGGGTGATATAATGTTCTTTAGAGGGAGAATGGATACAACATGATGAAAACAGGTTATTTAGAGAGATCCCTTATATTAAGTCTCATATGTTATCATACACATTAGAAAATAAAATATAATAAATATATATTTATTAAATATGTATTATAGAACCATAAACATATATATCATACCATTTATTATTTTATTTTAACATCTTACTCCCCATTTGTTAAAAATTCTTTATTAAAATCATCGTTCGTGGTGATAAATACTTCAATTTTCAGGCATGTTTTGGTTCTAAAATATATGTTTTTGGAAAATTGATCATGGTTAAAACAAATATATAATTTTAATAGTAACATCAATATAATATCTATTATATATATATATATATTTATTTATTCATCTATAAAATGTATAGAAAAAAGTAAATTTCTTTGTTCATAAAGAATGTAGGCCATACGTATGCATAAATTCTGTTTCCATATTCGATGGATGGAAAAAAATAATTTTATGTAATAATAATAATATAAATAATAATAAAAATATCATTAATAACATATAAATTTATTAAATCAATCATTATAACTATTTATGAGATGCGGTGTCCTGACCCCCTCCCTAAAAAGATATAATAGATTATATATTAATAAATATAAATATCATAATTTTGTTACCATAACATTATTCCAAATTTTTCATAAGTTTAGTAAAATTATCATTCCAGTTCTAAAGAAGTGAGATTACAATATAAATTAATATGTAAAAGATAAGTGTTGGTTATAAGAGTTTTTTAATTATTATTAATTTTATATTACAAATTAACATACCGCCCTCTGTATTTATTAACTTCAATTATTAAATTTTAGGAGTATATACTCTATAAATTTATTTACATTTAAATAATATATCACCACAAATAGTAGAAATGGATAAAATTTTATGTATTAATAATGACTTGTAAAGTTGAAATCTTTTTCCATTATCAACTATCTCATTACATGGTTTGTTTAATTTTTATTCCTTCATAATTTTTTATTCCTTTAATTGACTATGTCATTAATTAAAATATTGTTATTTTAAATAACTAATAACATTTAAATCAACACACTAAAGGATATACTCTAAGCCTGTATATTATAATTACCAGAGTGAGTAATGGGTTAATATAGAATGTTCAGAAAAATATATTTATTTCATTTAGTTCATAATTATTTTCCAAATATATCCATTAATTAATAATGTAAATATATTTTTTCATTTATTTTGGGATCATCTAAATATATTTATGTAAATAACAAGACTCCCATTACTAGAAGAACACTTGAAACCTAGGATACTTACCAAATAAATTTATCATTAACCCATCAACCATGACTTTATATAATGTTATGTATGTTTCATCTATGAAATTTTTTATTTGTCCACAATTCACAATATTTATAGATCCTTTCAGTAAAAAAAGAATCATATAGTTTGGAATATTATCATAGTATTCAAATCCTCCATTTAACTAGGCACACATGAACATTATATATTTATTAAATTATACACATTTTACCTATTTATAATACCCCTATTATCTTATTTCTAGATACTAAACAAAGTGGATGTTCATTTATTAAAGTAAAAACATCAGTATTTCAGCTATATTTTTACTGAAGGTGTTAGAATCCTTGATATTATATTGATAATTTTCATCAGTATTTCATCATATAATCCATTATATTTATTGTAGTGTCATAGAATGGTTTGTTATTTATATTTTCCATTTATAATTTATTTTAAATTTTTTTCTTTTAATTTTATATAATTAAATTCTATTGGTTATAATGTATTTCACATTATCAATTTTTTATAATTATAGTGATTTTTATACCTTTCTTAACTTTTTTATCATCATTATGGGAGACATTTAAATGATTAAAATATTTATTTTACCATGAAATGGAGATGAAAACTTTGTTTAAGGGTTCAAGTGACCTTTTATCAGTATTTTATCCCCATGGTTCTATTCTCATACAATAATTGAATTATTAATAAAATTTATTTTTATTTTCACATTGATGGTTGAATATGTTGTGCTTAATCCTGTATAGTTTTAGTAAAATTTGATTAAATTGGATACATTCCGAATCATAAATTTTTTTAATTAGTGTAGTGTTTAATGTATTTTTGATTGACATAGTGAAAGACCCCAATATTAGGCTCTAAAGTAAATTAATATAAAAATTACCCATTATTAATTTAAAAGTTCTTATAACTTTTTTCTTTGTGTTTTTTACTTTATATCTAAGGTTTATAAAAGATTAATTTGGTTTTTTGGTGGATTTTAAACTTTTTAATTTTTTTTATTGACTAATGTTTTTTGGAAAATAAGGAAACCATTTTTGCATTTTAATTAATTTTATATTCTTGTTCCATTCCACTTAGAAGTTTATTTATTTTACTTGTGAGAATATCATTTACTTTACTGATATTTTGGTGAATATGTACATGGAATGTCAACCTAGGCTCTCAGAATAATTTTTTTGGAAGGGCCAGTACTTAAATATCTAATTGGGCCCAATTGTTTTATATGTTTTTATCCATTCTTCAGATTATACTCCAAGAATACATGGTATATGGAATTTTAATTAAAAAATTTATACTATCAATTATTGGGAAACATGATATTTTTTATCAATGATAATACATGCAACAAATTTCTTTTTCCATAAATTATTTTTAGTAGAAGATCAAACTAATTGTTTTGTTATGGTTATCTAAAATGTATTACGGGTAAATAAAGCTCTTTGATTTTATGTTCGAGACATGAAAAATTTATGTTATATAGTTTCATGGTTTCATGTTTTTTCAAATTTCATGGCCAATCCTAACTTAGTTATTTATCTAAATATATATCTACATGATATTTTATATTTCAATGGAACAACATATATTCGTGTATTAGATTCATATTTTTTCTCGAATGTATCCAAATATTATCACCGAATAATTTTCCAAAAAAATTGTTGATGTTTTATAATGTATCAATTATTTTTTATTTAATTTATCTCTTTCATCTTAATTTTATTAATTTTGTCTGGTTTTTCTATTATTATTCATGGAACCATATTGATGTTGTTTTTTCATTTAATTTTTGTTTTTTATTTAATATTATTGTTTTTTAGTGTTTCATGTTGTTCTTAGTACCATATTAATTTACAAGTTCTATTTACATCAAAAATTCAAAATATTATTATTTTTAGTTGATATATAAAAAATATATTGAATGAAAAAAACCATTATAGTATTTAAATTTAATTATACTTATAATAAAATTTCATATAGTAATAAAATTTTATTATATTTTAAAATTTAATTAAAAATGGAACTATTATAAATAATATATTAGATAAAATTTTTATAATTATTATAATAAATATTAACAATGAATTCTTAAGATATTATTTGTGTTGAAATATATATAATGGTTAAAAATATTAAAAAACATGTTAATTATATAATTTTAATAACAATGCATTTATAATTAAAAATAGGATTATAATAATATGATTTAATTATAATTTTTTTAAAAAAAGTATAAATTAATTTCCAATTCCATAATAATGTCCATGGTTAAAGTCATTTTCACCAATTTGGGTGAATCTAGATTCCATGGGGAAATTAAATATATCATATTGAATATATCATTTATCATTTGAAATTTTATTTTTTATTTATGAAAGAATTGGACATTTTTATGGAATTAAGAACCAATAGACCAATTAATATCTCAACCTCCTTAAATGTTAACAGATATTTAATTAGATACGTCTTAGATTTTTCATAGGAAAACTAATGGATGATAAAAGAGTTTGTAGAAAAATTAATTCTCTAAAAAAATTTATTCATGTTTTTGTAATTATGAATGGATACCCTATCATGTCTTCAATTAAATTTCCATCATCCAAAATAACCTCAGTTAATGTATATGGAAGGGTGGTCAATTCAACTTTTTGAGAGTCATTATCAGGCATTTCATGATGAAATAATATTAAATTTGATTATATATTGATTCAAAAAAATGGGGGAAAGGACAGGACATGAAGAGTTTACCCATTCTAAATTCTTATCAATCCATGAAAAGTAAGGAATATTGAGATAGAGGAGGCTATCACATTTCCCTAATTGTGGGTCATTTATTTTTTAATTTGGTTTGAGGAAGGTGGTGACTTTACATATTCTCTACTAACTCCTTATTAGTTTACTAATTATGTGAAAATAATGAATGCAAAATATCTAACTAAAAAATTATAGAATAGGAGGATTTGAGTTCTATTACTTGGATTTTGTGTGGAATAATAACTCATAATGAAATAAATTTAAAATTTTACTAGCATGTTTATTCATAATGTTGAAGGGTGAGTGATAAATATTTATTCTTTGTTGTAAATCATACAATATATATATAGAAATGACATAAAAATATTTAATATTAGAAAATTTATTATGAGATGGAAATTATGATGAAATAATTTATAAATAATGTTATTGGGTGTTTTAATTGGGGTCTTATTGTCATTGGAGTTGTTAAATTTTGAGAGTGATTTTTAAATGTGTTCTATTTTATTATGGATTATATATGCCTCATTTAGAAGCAATATCCAATGTTTTCTTGTAATTTTTTTAGTGAGGTGTAAGATATGTATATGGAATTTTTAAATGATTTCATAGTATGTTGTAATTAATCATTGAGTAAATATATAAATAACATGTGGTTTTTTTAGAAATCAATAGATTTAGTGTATGCCTAGTGTTAATGATATACATGTGAATTTTTAAGGATTTCAATATAATGTCCACCCCATCATGACAATGCCACCAAGGTGAAATTCTACCTACTCTCAGGATTACTCCCTAATCACCAAAGGCTGATAACATTCCTCAGGAGTGTATCTTCATGAAATAGTGTTAAAATCAAAGTTGAAAATTATACGAACTAAAAACCATTACATTAGTTACTTTTGTGTAAAAAATTCAACAATCCCACTACTTGTTTATATTTATGTTATACTTTCACTTTTTAACTCGAACACAACTTAAATTATTTAGTAATTAACATAAAATTCATATATTATTATCAACCTTAACAAAATTATATTTATGATTAAAGAACATAACAACACATACATGGAATAATAATAATAATAATTAATTATTTTTATTATTAACAGGAATTAAAATCTATATTCAATTTAATATAATATTTATTTCCTCTTGAAACCAACATATACACAATTATTGTAATGACTCATAGCCTCTCAACCAGTTACATTGGGAGGTTTGGGAGTCGGATGTTCCATGAGGATTTTATAAGAAGAAGATATATGTTGGGGAAATATTTTCAGATAGGATTAGTAGGTTTTCGTGTGTCTATTAGGATCATGGCATGAAGTATCTGCATTAGTAGACATGTAGTTCTATAGTCCATTGTTTTAGTGTATTGGGATAGTTCATGGAATGAAGATTTATAGGTAGTGTTGATGTTTTAAAATGGTGTGATTCATGGCATGAACTCTATATGTCATGTCAAAAATACATGAATGATGGATTTAAATGGTATTATTATAATAGGATTCATGGAATATTGCATGGGATATAATTAAAAAAATTTATTTAATGGTATAATATTTGGAAGGCTGATTGTGCTCTGAATGGGTGGGAATTAGGGAATTTATAGTGGGAATTCCTGATCTGTTGTGGATATTATCATGTTATGGCAAAAATATAATTCATTAGAATATGAGTCAAAGTTATCAAATAATTTTAGTGTAAAGGATGCCTATGATTCCATGACCAACTTATTCCATTCTGTGTATAAATTGGAAACCCTTTGGGTTTTCCCTATTTTCAATTGATTTTAATCAAACCACCGATGAACTACGGTTTATGTTTTAGAGTATATTGACCCCCTTTAATAACCTTTTACACTTATCTTCATATTATTGATAATTCTTCCATCCAAAACGAGTTTACCATATTTCATCTTTGGTTCCTCAATATTCTTCTTTTGAAATATCCTATGGTCATGGAGATGTTTAGTCTGGGTGAATTTACACAAATAGATTAATGAGGATTGCTATTGTTTAGGTTTTTTGGGGATGTAACTTTCACATTTTATCTTTTAAATCATCTCTTCCATGTTAAATTTTGGCATTAACATTGTTTTGTTATCTTTTGGTAAGTAGTTAATTTTTACCCAATGAAGATAATAAACTAGACCAAAATGAAATTAAGGGGAATGGGATGAATCACAAATGTTTACATATTTTTATTATTTTTACCATGCACTTTTTTCTTCCTAACTATTATTGATAAGATTATTTGTTTTCATTGAGAATTATCTATTGATTCCATATTGTTTCCTAAAATAAAACTTTCATAAATGGTTAATCACTTAAATATGTTAACTGCACTAGTTACATGAAATATGTAAATTGGTTAATGGATATTATATGAAAATAGGTTATAATATTGGTTTGATTTTTGAAATTGGTTACTATGTGCTTATTGTGGTTGTGTGGTTTTCTTTTTCTTATGATTATGTGGTAATGTGGGAGCGGTTTTGGGGTGTTTATTGTGGCCAGGTTGGGTTGTATTGGAAATTAGGGCTATGTGGGTTAGTGTGTGATGTGCATTTCCGTTTTGATGGTTACCATGATATGTGATATGTCCTAGATTTATGGTGCGTTTTTATTGATGGATGGGATGTTGGAGTAGGTTCTATAGTGTGTATATAATGTCCTTTAGTTGAAAAAATGGAAGTGTATTTCATTATGAGATGATGGCATGGTTGGTTTCTGTGGGGTTTTTATAGTTCTATGTAGTAGTAGAATATAATTTGTAATAATGATGTTGAAATTAAAAGATAATTGGTTGGGATTGGTTTTTCCTTAAATATTGAATTAAAAGCACAATAAAGTCTATGTCTTTACTAATGAAGAATCTAGAAATGGAATAATGGTATGGATGATTGGGATATTGAAAATTATTATAGTGGATTCTTTGTATGTGAGGTGGTTTGGTTGTGGTGTTATAGTTGGAAGTAGTGTAAGTGTGCGATAATGGTAGTATAGTTCTGATAGAGTATGATGATGATGTTTTATTTATGAGACCTCCATTAATTTAGTGTTGTTCGTGGATATATATATATATATATATATATGATGAATGTTCTTTTTTTTGAACACCCCACCTGTGTTGGGTATCCATACCAACATCCAAATGTTTTTGGATTCAAGTGTTTTCTTAAATATATATATTAGGGAGGACTAATTGATAGATAACCCTTATCCCCATCACTCTTTACCAGGTTAAATACATTGGAATAACTAGGTTGATGGGGATATAAAATATTTTGGGGGTTGTGAATAGTAGGTGTAGGGCACAAACTTGATGTTCTTCATGTTCACGATATCTTGATATACAAGATATGTGAGATTAAAAAATGGATTTAGAATAATGGTAATGATGTGGATTATGCTCATGACATGGTTTTGGTTATTTTATGGATAACCTAATGCCCACACATGATGATGGACCCTGTAAGAGGTCGGGGTAGGTAGGGTTACGATCCTACCCACATCAAATATTGGGGAGAGTGAGAAAAAATGTTTTAAGTTTGGTCATGATAGTGTAAAATCAATAGGGAAGTAGTTTTTAGGTTTCTTATTTCATATAATCTTAATATTTGGTTATTACACATGTATGTGTAACTTGATGAGTGAGCCTTGGTGAGGTTAGGGGATAGTTGATCTCATATGTGATTGTTGGTTCTTTTGTTTTCTAACTAATTCATTAGTATGAATCTTCCACATTCTCAAAATAGTTTTTGAGTATGATCCCACAGAGTATACATTCTATGTTAACCCCTATATATAGAAACTATTTTTCATGTTTCCACGTTGAGTTGGTCCTTGAGCTAGAAAATACTAGCATGGATCTTGTGTTTTTCTCTACAATCACTACCTATGAGTTTTATTTGGTATTTTCATTATGGTATTGTATTTTTCTAACATGTTCATATATTTTGACATTATTGTGGATCTTGATTCTTTTATATTATTGATTTTTTTTTGTTTTAATTCATTATTCCTCATATATATGAGGCCAATGCCTCCCATAAGTATGTTTTATACCCTCAGTGCTTGTTTCTAACATAAATATTATCTGAGGTGGGATTTGGGGGGTAACGCTCATCCTATATATAGGTATGGGGGTGTTCATAATGGGGGTGGTTTATGAAAGCATTATATTGATGATTATATTTGAGAGATGTGTTGGATATTGTAGTTAGGCACTGAAAGGATTTCATGGGTTGGAAGGTAAGTGGTAGAAGTTACTATTGGGGTATGGAATATACTACTGAGATTGGTTAAAACATAATATTTTAGGACCCTACCTGATCTTACAAAATTTCTTTGAGTTTACTTAATTACTATGTGAAATGGATCAACTTGCTGGGAGGGACCTAGAATTGGTACATGCGTCTTACTTATTTGTGCTTGTTTTTTTTTGAAAGGTTTTATTTTGGGGAAATAAATTTATTTAATTAATTGAACATGAATAAATATATTATGTAAGACTGCGTTTAGTAGTACGTTTCTTTTTCAGAGGGATGCTGATTGGTCATCTTCCTTGTGTAGTTCAAGTATGTGAGGTTTAGTAGGCTTACTCAATTGATAGTATGAGTCTTGACCCATCAAATGAGAATGATCTATAGAGAAAGACATTTTTTCAGTTCAATAATTAGGTTGTGACTAAGTATGAGGGGGAGAATATTTTATCTGGATATAGAGAACTAAATAGAGGATCTAGATATCACTTTCATTTTGATCTAGGATAGTATCGAGTATTTGGTTATGTTTTCCATTATGTATATGTAGGGAACATCATGTTAGTGTTGGATTATGTATATAGATATGGTAAGGTAGATTATATTTTATGGAATGAATTTTAGTAGTAGTTTTATATAGAGTTTATATCATTGATGATGTGGGTGATGAATAGGTATTAGTTACCCTCCCTTTTGTAGGGGAACCTAAGTATGAAAAATATCCAGATGAGGTTTAAGGATCTTATTTTATTAATTTTAATCATTGTTGGATGAGGAATATATATCTTGATTTTAGGAGGAGGTGTTGAGTCTTGTTATTATCTATACGTCTTCCCCAATTAGGTTAGGTAAATATTTTGAGGTACCTAAGAAGGGAAATGTTATCGAGAGGATGTAATCACACTCGAGGTTCTTTTGAGAGTGGATCCATCTAGGTTCCTAAATAATTAGGGTTGAAACTATTGGATCATAGGTGTTAGGGAAGTCGATGTTTTGTTCAATTAGGATTTGAACCTAGTAGGTTTCTTCACCCCATTTCTTTAGGGCCAACTGTTTTTTCTCCCATTAGGACATTCTACCTAGTGTTCTTTTTTTGGGGAGGATGTGTTCATCATCATTCTTATTGTTCGATAATTTTTTTTAATTTTATCAGGGTATGGTAAGTGAGGATTCTTATCATCCCTAAAAACATTAGTTTCCAAAAATTACATATCAATATTATGGGAAGGAAGTCGTTCTTCCACTAAGAAAAGACAATGTTGGTAGGGTTAACAACATGATTTCATCCACCCTCATGAGAAGAGGGTTGAGAAGGATTATAGATTTGGTTGTCTGTAATGATATTGGGTACTCATATATGGATAAACTCATGTAATTAATGTTCTAAAAACAAAATAAGTATAAATAATTTGACATACCATCTATTTTTATTCAATAGTGGATTATTCTTTGTTTGATCCTGGAGAATCAAACTCTTTTTGTACACATCTTAGCCCATTCCTTGGGAATCAAGGTAGAGGTAATTCCAGTTCCCCCGATGTTGAATATGATAGTTAGAGGCCATATGAGTATAATTTATGATTTATAGGTTTTTGGGATGATAATGGTAAAACATCAGTATTCTAGGGGTTTCATTCTACTTTAGTTGCGACAATACAAATTACATCCATATAATCAAGAGGAAATATTTTTTTACATGATATTATACATTGATTCTAGATTATAGTGGTGTTCAATGACGATGAGGGATAACATGGGTTGTTAATTTTTGAGAAAGATCACTTGATAGGGTATATGTTCTCAATATTTTTTTGCCTCAATTAGTAGATTTTTTATTGGGTATAATATAGCAGTAGGTAGTATAATTATCTAAATTCATGGAGGAGTTACCAAATGTTTTTCCCAAGTAGGTTGTGGTTTTACCCCTTGATATTATATCATGTTTGAAATCCATTTCCAACAGGAAAAATATTTTATTTTTATGGTTATATATAAAATAAAACCCCATGAGCTTTTAGAGTTGAGGTTTCAGGTTGAATATCTAATGCATAAGGGCTTCATCTATCCTAGGGTGTCATCATGGGGTGCTATTGTGTTGTCCAACAAACAAAAAAACAGTGGTATGTGACTATGTACAAACTTATAGTGGTTTAATTTGGTGTTGGTTACGAACCATTATCCCTTAAAAATGATTGGAAATCTGTTTGACAGGTTGAAGGGATCCAGTTGGTTTTCGACTATTAATTGTTGATATGGGTGTAATTATATTAGGATGATGGATGAAGATATTACAAAGACTTATTTCAGGTCTCTCTATGTGAAATTAAATATTTTTTCCAGGTAATTCAATGTTTTAGAATACCCAAAAGAGTTCATGGGACACATAAATTCCATTTTCATGAGTTCTTGGATCAGACTATAGTAATGTTCCTTGGTGATGTCCTAGTGTACACGAGGTTTGAGGAGAACCATACTATGCAGAAAAGGATAATTTTTTATGTCCTTCAACAACCGAAAATTTATTGGAAAATGTCTAAGTTTACGTTTTGGATATAGATGTTTCACTTAATTTTAAATGTTGAACCTTCATAGGGAGTGGTATTGGATCTATTGAATATTAGTCCATTATTTCATATAAATCAACTAAGAATGTTGTGAAGGCCTATTGTTTCATTGGCCTTATGGGACACTATTAGAGGTTCTATTTTTTACTTATCTTAGGCTTTTTCCCAATTGAAATCCCTCACTAGGAATAACTATTCATTTATAATGGATGGATTAGTGGTAGGAAACTTTTGACTATAGGAAGGAGGGGTTGATCAATGGTCATGTCCTTTAGCTTTCGGATGAGGGACTGATTTTTGAAGTGTTCTACGATACTTCCCATTTAGGTCTAGGTTATTTCTTGATGTAGTGGAGAGAATTGATATATTACGAGTATAGGAAGTTACACATCCACGATTGTAACTATGAAACACATGATCTCAATTTTGTAGAGACAATGTATTATATAAATCTATGGTGACATTACCACATTATAGATCAGTTTTTTGTCTCCAAACATCACAAAATCTAGAAGTATGTTATTTCTCAGTGGGATATAAGTTTATAAAAATTATTATGGATGGAGTTTTTATAGGACCATGAGTTTGATTTCTCTTACAGCTCAAGGAAAAGGAATTCATTTGTTAATGTGTTGATTATAAATTCAAGAAGTGACATTTTTTAGGATTCTAAATATTTTTGAAGAGTGAAGAGGGGTCCTAGAGTGATGCACCTTGATATAGATGAGGTTCTTAGAAAGGATTTCAATTTTCAGATTAAAATTGAATCTTATTTGATGCAGTGGGTGGGGGAGTGTCGGTGGGGAGACACATAGTTAGAGGTGATATGAGAGCGAGTCATCCTTATTGGTGAACCAAAGGGATTTTTAGAGGATGAAAAACATCATATGTAGTTTTAGGTAAGGTTTTATGTTCTATCAATAGTGTTTGTGGAGGTTATTTTTCATTTCCATGGTTAAGTAGTGGTAGTGAAACATAGTGTGACAAGTTGTATTATGATTTTATGTGTAAACTATAGAGACCTATAGTTATAATACATTGATATTACATCATTTTTTATGGATATTAATTACATTTCAAAAACACTTCTAAGGACTATAATAGTTCATTGTCTTTAGAAACTTGGAATAAAAAATACATGTATGTCCCCTTGCATGTTTTTAAAATATCTAACCCGTCCTATAAATATCATACATAATACATATCTTCATAACCTATTGAATTTAATCCTAAGAAAGTGTGAGCTCAGATGCTCAATAAGGGTAAATATGGGAGATACATCTTCCAAACCTGAACTGAAGGGTATGATAACATGAGAATAACATTTGAAAACCATACCATAGAAATCTATGATCATATACATGAGTCGAGGAATAATTATTGGTAGTTAATAAGACATAAATAATAATATAATCAATGAGGATATTCTATCAGATCATAAAATTGACATATGGTATTGAATTTTTGGCATACACAGAGGGATATAAAATCATTTCCATATAATTCAAGGAACATTTACAAGGTAATAATAGTGGAAAAATTCCTCTATTGTATCAATTACACTCCTTGGTCCATCCCTATGTTACTGTACTGGGTTCACTCCACATTCTAGCCATGTCTTACTATACTAGTTTTACTCCATGTTCCAGCCATGTCTATCTCATGAGAAATATAAATATTTACCCAAAGCATTGGAGGGAGATTTAGGTCCCACCCATCACCTAATAAAATATTACATATTCTTTCCATAAGATCATAATCATTCATCATGTCATAATCCCACTACTTGAAATAGAGGATTTCCCAACGGTTCTAAACCGTTGGGAAAGGCTGCAGAACTGTTGGTATATGTTATACCAACGGTTCTGCAGACCGTAGGGAAGTAAGCCGTTGGGAAATGTTTTACCCAACAGTTTACTGTGAACCGTTGGGACAGGGTGCTGAAAAATTACCCTATCCCAACAGGTCTGGAAAACCATTGGGAAATCTTTTTCCCAACGGTTTGAGAAACCGTTGGGAAAAACCCAACATATCCTCTATCCCAGCGGTTCTAAACCGTTGGGAAAAGAGTTTTACCAATGGTTCTATGAACTGTTGGTAAAACAAGACCTACACATTCTATGCCAATGGTTTGGAACCGTTGGCATAGACTCTGCTGGGAAAATTGCGCAACAGCTCTGCAATTTACCCAGGAGGTGTCCAATTTGACAACCTGCTATCCAATTTTCCATCCAGGTCTGATTTTGTGGGTTCCTTCTCATTTTCAATCCAATTATTGTACCTGCAATAACACTTACATATAGAAAACAAATTCATACACATTTCACATATAATGGTGGAACTATACACATCCATAATTAAATTAGAATTCATAACGTAATTATAAACATACATAATTCATTTAGAATTCAATTTAAAATTTAGATGAAAATTATATGTGTAATCCGGAAGTCAATTCATAATTTGATCAGTTTTTTGTATACCATATAATTTTACTTGAAATAATGTCCATTTTAAACATAATACATACACCTGGAGATCTACCGGCCACACCGCGCCTCGGATTGAGGTAGGGTTGACTCATACACGTCACAGATGACCCATGGATCGTTGTGGTAATGTATCGACACAATCCGAATGCGTTTGGTCGGTTTTCCATATTCCAGTTGATGTTTTTAAATTAAAATGATGTACTTTTTGAAACAAAAGGCAGACACTTTGCGTGGTGTCGGCCACACCGCGCCTCCGATTGAGGCAGAGTTGACTCGTACACGTCACATATGACCCATGGATCATTCTCCTAAAGTTTCAATGGAAACCGAATGCGTTTGGTCGGTTTTCCGTATGTACTTAAATTGTTGTCCATTTAAAGAAAAAGACAGACACTTTGAGTGGTGGCGGCCACACCGCGCATCAGATTGAGGCGGGGTTGACTCTTACACATCACATATGACCCATGGATCGTTGTGCTAAAGTATCGACACAATCCAAATGCGTTTCGTCAGTTTTCATATGCCAGTTGATGTATTTCATTTCAAATTATGTCCTTTTGAAACAGAAGATGGACACTTTGAGTGGTGGCGGCCACACTGCGCCTCAGATTGAGGCGACGTTGACTCGTACACGTCACATATGACCCAGGGATCGTTCGACTAATGTTTCAATGGAAACCTAATGCGTTGTATCGGTTTTCTATATGTACTTAAATTGTTATCCATTTTAAGCAAAAGACAGACACTTTGAGTGGTGGCGGCCACACCGCACCTCGGATTGAGGCGGGGTTGACTCGTACATGGCACATATGACCCATGGATCATTTTGCTAAAGTATCGACACAATCCGAATGCATTTGGTTGGTTTTCTGTATGCCAGTTGATGTATTTCAATTCAAATTATGTCTTTTTGAAACATAATACAGACACATTGTGTGGTGGAGGCCACACCGTGCCTTGTATTGAGGCGGAGTTGACTTTTACACGTCACATATGACCCATGGATCGTTGTGCTAATGTATCGACACAATCCGAATGCGTTTGGTCAGTTTTCCGTATTCCAGTTGATGTTTTTCAAATAAAATGACGTACTTTTGAAACAATAGGTAGACACTTTGAGTGGTGGCGGCCACACCACGCCTCGGATTGAGGCGGCGTTGACTCATACACGTCACATATGACACATGGATCGTTCTCATAAAGTTACAATGGAAACCTAGTTTGTTTGTTCGGTTTTTCGTATGTACTTAAATTGTTGTCCATTTTAAGAAACAGACAGACACTTAGAGTGGTGGCGGCCACAATGTGACTCGGATTGAGGCGGGGTTGACTCGTACATGTCACATATGACCCATGGATCATTGTGCTAAAGTATCGACACAATTCGAATGTGTTTGGTCAGTTTTCGGTATGCTCGTTGATGTTTTTCACTTCAAATTATATCCTTTTGAAACAAAAGACAGACACTTTGAGTGGTGGCGGCCACACCACACCTCGGATTGAGGCGGGTTTGACTCGTACACGTCACATATGACCCATGAATCGTTGTGGTAATGTATCGACATAATCCAAATGTGTTTGGTCAGTTTTCTATATGCTAGTTGATGTTTTTCAATTAAAATGACGTACTTTTGAAATAAAAGGCAGACACATTGAGTGGTTCCAGCCACACCGCGCCTCGGATTGAGGCGTTGTTGACTCATACACGTCACATATGACCCATGGATCGTTCTCCTAATGTATCAATGGAAACCGAATGCGTTTCGTCAATTTTCCGTATGTACTTAAATTTTTTTCCATTTTAAGGAAAAGACAGACACTTTGAGTGGTGTCGGCCAGACCGCGCATCGGATTGAGGAGGGGTTGACTCATACACGTCACATATGACCCATGTATCGTTGTGATAAAGTATTGACACAATAAGAATGTGTTTGGTAAGTTTTCTGTATGCCAGTTGATGTATTTAACTTCAAATTATGTCCTCTTGAAACAGAAGACAAACACTTTGAGTGGTGGTGGCCACACCGCACCTCGGATTGAGGCGGCGTTGACTCGTACATGTCACATATGATCCATGGATCATTCTCCTAATGTTTCAATGGAAACCAAATGTGTTTGATCAGTTTTCTTTATGTACTTAAATTGTTGTCCATTTTAAGCAAAAGACAGACACTTTGAGTGGTGGCGGCCACACCGCACTTGAATTGAGGTGGGGTTGACTCGTACACGTCACATATGACCCATGGATCTTTTTTCTAAAGTATCGACACAATTTGAATGCGTTTGGTCGGTTTTCCGTATGCCAGTTGATGTATTTCACTTCTAATTATGTCCTTTTGAAACATAAGACAGACACTTTGAGTGGTGGCGGCCACACCGGGCCTCGTATTGAGGCGGCGTTGACTCGTACACATCACATATGACCCATGGATCATTTTGCTAATGTATTGACACAATCTTAATGCGTTTGGTCGGTTTTCCATATGCCAGTTGATGTTTTTCATTTAAAATGACGTACTTTTGAAACAAAAGGCAGAAACTTTGAGTGGTTCCGGCCACACCACACCTCGGATTGAGGCAGAGTTGACTCATACACGTCACATATGACCCATGTATTGTTATCCTAAAGCTTCAATGGAAACCAAATGTGTTTGGTCTGTTTTCCATATGTACTTAAATTGTTGTCCATTTTAAGAAAAAGACAGACACTTTGATTGGTGGCGGCCACACCGCGCATCAAATTGAGGCGGGGTTGACTCGTACACATTACATATGACCCATGTATCATTGTGCTAAAGTATCGACACAATCAAAATGCGTTTGGTCAGTTTTCCGTATGCCAGTTGATGTATTTCACTTCAAATTATGTCCTTTAGAAACAGAAGACAGACACTTTGAGTGGTGGCGGCCATACCGCGCCTCGGATTGAGGCAGTGTTGACTCGTACACGTCACATATGACCCATGGATCGTTCTCCTAAAGTGTAAATCAAAACCTAATGCGTTTGATCTGTTTTCCGTATGTACTTAAATTGTTGTCCATTTTAAGAAAAAGACAGACACTTTGAGTGTTGGCGGCCACACCGCACCTCGGATTGAGGCGGGGTTGACTCGTACACATCACATATGACCCATGGATCGTTGTGCTAAAGTATAGACACAATCCAAATGCGTTTGGTCAGTTTTACGTATGCTAGTTGATGTATTTCACTTCAAATTATGTCCTTTTGAAACATAAGACAGACACATTGAGTGGTGGCGGCCACACTGCACCTCGTATTGAGGCGGCGTTGACTCGTACATGTAACATATGACCCATGGATCATTGTGATAATGTATCAACACAATCCGAATGCGTTTGGTCGGTTTTTCGTATTCCAGTTGATGTTTTTCAATTAAAATGACGTACTTTTGAAAAAAAAGGCAGACACTTTGAGTGGTTCCGGCCACACCGCTCCTCGTATTGAGGCGTCGTTGACTCATACACGTCATATATGACCCATGGATCGTTCTCCTAATGTTTCAATAGAAACCTAATGCGTTTGGTCGGTTTTCCGTATGTACATAAATTGTTGTCCATTTTAAGAAAAAGACAGACACTTTGAGTGGTGGTGGCCAAAAAGTGCCTCGGATTGAGGCGGGGTTGACTCGTACACATCAAATATGACCCATGGATCGTTGTTCTAAAGTATCGACACAATTCGAATGCGTTTGGTCGATTTTCCGTATGTTAGTTGATGTTTTTCACTTCAAATTATGTCCTTTTGAAACAGAAGACATACACTTTGAGTAGTGGAGGCCACACCGTGCCTCAGATTGAGGTAGGGTTGACTCATACACATCACATATGACCCATGGATCGTTGTTCTAATGTATCGACACAATCCAAATGCGTTTGGTCGGTTTTCCGTATGCCAGTTGATGTTTTTCAATTAAAATAACGTACTTTAAAAAAAAAGGCAGACACTTTGAGTGGTTCTGGCCACACCGCGCCTCATATTGAGGCAGAGTTGACTCGTACACGTCACATATGACCCATGGATCATTCTCCTAATGTTTCAATGGAAACCGAATTCATTTGGTCCATTTTCCGTATGTACTTAAATTGTTTTCCATTTTATGAAAAAGATAGACACTTTGAGTGGTGGTGGACACACCGCGCATCGGATTGAGGCAGGGTTGACTCGTACACGTCACATAAGACCCATGGATCGTTGTGATAAAGTATCAACACAATCCGAATGCGTTTGGTCAGTTTTCCGTATGCTAGTTGATGTATTTCACTTCAAATTATGTCCTTTTGAAATAGAAGACAGACAATTTGAGTGGTGGCGGCCACACCGTGCCTCAGATTGAGGCGACGTTGACTCGTACATGTCACATATGACCCATGGACCGTTATCCTAATGTTTCAATGGAAACTGAATGTGTTTGATCGGTTTTCTCTATGTACTTAAATTGTTGTCCATTTTAAGCAAAAGACAGACACTTTGAGTGGTGGCGGCCACACCACACCTCGGATTGAGGCAGGGTTGACTCGTACACGTCACATATGACCCATGGATCGTTGTAATAAAGTATCGATACAATATGAATGCGTTTGGTCGGTTTTCCGTATTCTAGTTGATGTATTTCACTTCAAATTATGTCCTTTTGAAACATAAGACAGACACTTTGAGTGGTGGCGGCCACACCGCACCTCTTATTGTGGCGGCGTTGACTCGTACACGTCACATATGACCCATGGATCGTTGTGCTAAAGTATCGACACAATCTGAATGCGTTTGGTCAGTTTTCCGTATGCCAGTTGGTGTTTTTCAATTAAAATGACGTACTTTTGAAACAAAAGGCAGACACTTTGAGTGGTGCTGGCCACACCGCGCCTCAGATTGAGGCAGCGTTGACTCGTACACATCACATATGACCCATGGATAGTTCTCTTAAAGTTTCAATGGAAACCTAATGCATTTGGTCAGTTTTCTGTATGTACTTAAATTGTTCTCCTTTTTAAGCAAAAGACAGACACTTTGAGTGGTGGCGGCCACACCGCGCATCAGATTGAGGCGGAGTTGACTCGTACATATCACATATGACACATGGATCATTGTTCTAAAGTATTGACACAATCTTAATTCGTTTGATCAGTTTTCCGTATGCCAGTTAATGTATTTCACATCAAATTATGTCCTTTTGAAACATAAGGCAGACGCTTTGAGTGGTGGTGGCCACACCACACCTCATATTGAGGCGGCGTTGACTCGTACACGTCACATATGACCCATGGATCGTTCTCATAATGTTTCAATGGAAACCTAATGCGTTTTATTGGTTTTCCGTATGTACGTAAATTGTTGTCCATTTTAAGAAAAAGACAGACACTTTGAGTGGTGGCGGCCACAACGTGTCTCGGATTGAGGTGGGATTGACTCGTACACGTCACATATGACCCATGGATCGTTGTTCTAAAGTATCGACCCAATACGAATGTGTTTGGTCAGTTTTCCGTATGCCAGTTGATGTTTTTCACTTCAAATTATGTCATTTTGAAATAGAAGACAGACACTTTGAGTGGTGGCGGCCACACTGCGCCTCGAATTGAGGCGGGGTTGACTCATACATGTCACATATGACCCATGGATCGTTGTGCTAAAGTACTGACACAATAATAATGCGTTTGGTTAGTTTTCCGTATGCCAGTTGATGTATTTCACTTCAAATTATGTCCTTTTGAAACATAAGACAGACATTTTGAGTGGTGGAGGCCACACCGCGCTTTGTATTGAGGAGGGGTTGACTCGTACACGTCGCATATGACCCATGGATCGTTGTGGTAATGTATCGACACAATCTGAATGCGTTTGGTCGGTTTTCTGTATGCCAGTTGATGTTTTTCAATTAAAATGACGTACTTTTGAAACAAAAGGCAGACACTTTGAGTGGTGTCGGCCACACCATGCCTTATATTGAGGAGACGTTGACTCGTACACGTCACATATGACCCATGGATCGTTCTCCTAATGTTTCAATGGAAACCGAATGCGTTTGGTCGGTTTTCCATATGTACTTAAATTGTTGTCCATTTTAAGCAAAAGACAGACACTTTGAGTGGTGGTGGCCACACTGCGCCTCGTATTGAGGCGGGGTTGACTCGTACATGTCACATATGACCCATGGATCGTTTTTCTAAAGTATCGACACCATCCGAATGCGTCTGGTCGGTTTTCCGTATGCCAGTTGATGTATTTCACTTCAAATGACGTTCTTTTGAAACAGAAGACAGACACTTTGAGTGGTGGCGACCACACCGCGCCTCGGATTGAGGCGGGGTTGACTCGTACACGTCACATATTACCCATGGATCGTTGTTCTAATGTATTGACACAATCCGAATGCGTTTGGTCAGTTTTCCGTATGTACTTAAAATGTTGTCAATTTTATGAGAATCCTCTCTCAAGGGGGTTGTTCGGGGTCCAAGAAAGAGGGTGGGGGGGGTGGCTGTCCGGGGGGCTGTCTGGGGGGCTGTCTGGGGTCCAGGGAGGAGGGGGGCTGTCTGGTGGGTTGTTCGGGGGGCTGTCCGGGGGCTGTCCAGGGCTGTTCTGGGTGTTGTCCGGGGTCTAAGGAAGAGGGTGGGGGGCTGTCCGGGGGGCTATCTGGGGGGCTGTCCGGGGGGTTGTCCGGGGTCCAGGGAGGAGGGTGGGGGGGCTGTCCGGGGGGCTGTCTTGGGGGCTATCCGGCGGGGCTGTCCAGGGTCTAGGGAGGAGGGTGGGGGTTGTCCAGGATCCAGGAAGGAGGGGGGTTCCCAAATACACAACCACTAAAAGACAACAACATCCATAAAAACAGATAATATATAAAAATAACTCAACTCCAATTCTATACAACGAGTCTAGATAAAACCAAAAACTAGAATAGATTAAATATCAAATCTCAGTAATATCAGTCAAAAATGTAATGGATCAACTTGTCCCACATCACCATCACCATCATCACCATCATCATCATCACCCTCGTCCTCGTCCCCATCATCATCCTCGCCCTCACCCTCCTCCTCGTCCTCGCCCTCCTCCTCGCCCTCGCTACCCGCCTCTCCCTCCTCCTCTCCCTCCTCTCCCGCGTCAGACTCCTCGCCATCATCATCGTCAAGCTGTACATCATCCTGACCACCACTAGAACTGCCACCTGGTGAACCGTATATAGAACGTATCGATGACATATACTCATCAAAAGCTGGGGTGGCCTCTGCTAGAAGTGTACGACGTAGAACTTCAATAAATTTCATAAATGCACTATTTTCCCGAGCAGACTGTTCTTCCATCTCTGTGGCCATTTTCCCACCCTGTTCTGCCTATTCCCTAACTTGCTGCAGCTCGGTGGCACTACAGCTCGTACCTGAGGAGGGCCAATACCTCGTCGGGGCTATCCTAGGTCGGCAGCGTACTCTGCCAGAATGCTCCTCTCCCAACACCTGATGTAAGTGATCTGTTGGCCCAAAATTGTCTGGTTATTGGGCATCGAGGGCCTCTAAATAAGCCTGTTACAAATATAAATATATCATTAAGTTACAAAATAGATATTAAAAAAAATTCAACAGATTAAAACTTACAATCTGCTGCTGAGTCCCTTCGTTGACGACACTTCCATCCTTTTTTCGTCTACTCGAGCAAAACAGTTTTTCTCGAGGCACGCGTCCTTAAATATTTTGTATTTTCCTCTAGAATGACATTGAAAACTAAAGTTATATGAAAACTTTATCAAACTATTAAATAATTGAGGAAACAAAAGAAAGTGTAAGTCATAATGAAAACTTATAAACAATTGTTATACCTGCTTTCTCTCATGATCAAGCATCGTAGTGTGTCCCGGTGTGTGGAGGTATTTTTTTTGCATCAATGTTTTTTTTATTTTTTCCAGATGATTCCTAAATAAAATTTGAAAATGCAACAGATAGTATTAATGAAAAACATGAAAGTTATTATTTAAATACCTCAAATGTTATTAATACCTTAAACTGGGTACTCATCCAATGAGTAATCATCTGATGATACTGCTCTATAAGGAAATCATCCACAACTGGTACCGCCTCTAACATAGTTCCAACTCTAGCACGCTAGCCCATATACAACTCATGCTTGTAGGCTCTCCAAAGCTCGACTAAATCCTTTAGACGTTCCGATCGTGTACCCTCACCATCGGGAAAACTAAATCGAAGATGAAATAAAAATATTATTTCATATAAATACAAAAATAATTCATGGCATTAAATAGAACATATTTTTTTACCCATATCTCTGCCCAAGCTCTATCCTTGACCTCATGCGGCAAATGTCTCCACGATAGCAGGCTGACTAGAATGATGTCGGAGTATTTGGAAAGCGTCGCCAAAAAACTCCTACAGTGCTGCCCTGTTTTCTCAACCATTTGGTTGTCTTCATTATAATCCACCATAACATGTGTGTGGCGGTTCCACACTTAACGCATGCGTGTACGCCCCCGCCCACGCCTCCTGTCAGTATATGTATCTGTCATGAAAGAAAAACAAATATTTTATCAAAATATGTTATAATGAAAATAAATATTTCTATAAAAACATGTTAGGGTTCTATAAATATACCTGTGACGGTATCATCAATGAGTGCCGCTGGATCCACAGAAACTGATGGAACACCCTGTGGTGTAATAGGAGTCGAAGACGATAGAATATAGAAGCTCAGAGAGACTGAAGTAGAAGGAAAAGAAGATGGGACAGCTGTCTGAACGGATGCTGACTGAGGAGTGGGAATCATCATGGGATGTGAAAATTATGTGCTAGAAGATGCAGAAGGTAGCGAAAACATGAGAGGCCTAAATATCCCGTGTGTCTCTAACGACACACCGTGATCAGAATGTGGGAAGGATGACATGTCAGTGGGAGGGACAAGGTCTAGTTGGGTACGCAAAGCTGCTCGTCCACCTCTGGTACGAACCCTCCTCATACCACCAACCTGAGTACTAGGACCAGTACTAGGCTCCTCGTCGAATAACTGTCGACGTATAGGTGGATCCTAAAAAAATGTTTACAAAAAAATTAATCACATGACATTATATATTCTTTAAATATATCAATTTGAAATAAAGTACTCATTTTAGGCACTAATGGTGGAACGCCCATCTCCATCATCCGACGATTGTTCTCCATCATTTTTTTCCTTCGTCTCTCTTCAATTGGCTTCATTTCCTGCTTTTGAAAACAAATATGTAATTAATTAGAAAAAGAAAACTAATGTGTAACCCAAAAAAGGCAATTCAAATAAAATTGCAACCAATAAACATTAAAAATTCACATAATGGTCAATTAAGCTATCAATTGTTTTAGAAGATCTTGAATGGATTTAATAAATCATACAACTTGTAATGTTCACCAAGTTAGAAATATTGTTTGACTATGTTTGAATATAGTTCAATTACAAATTAGAAAATGCAATTCAAATAAAACTACAACCAATAAACATTGAAAATTCACATAACGGTCAAATCAGCTATCAATTGTTTTAGAAGAGATTGAATGGATTTAATAAATCATATAGTTGTCATGTTCACCAAGTTAGAAATATGTTTGAGTATGTTTGAATACAGTTCAATTCCAAATTAGAAAATGCAATTCAAATAAAACTACAACAAATAAACATTGAAAATTCACATAACGGTCAAGTCCGCTAAAACATATTTGTGATCAATACTAAATCAATTTTAATATTACCAACCTTAACAACCCAACTCGAGGTAAACCAAATGAATTGAGAACATGGATGAATGATTCTATATATTTTCAACCACAACTTCAGGTTCACAATCAACTCTAACAATTGAGCTATTTGAGTCATCAAAAGAAATAAATGGATTGGTTCCAATGGCACTAGGGACAGTGTCAATTCCATCATCACCATCATCAAAAATATGTCTTGGAATTACTTCAACTATGACACCAAATTGAGTTCGAAGTTGGTCTTTGACATAAAAAACCTATTTAGCCATTGATGCCATCACATATGGTTCTTCGGTAGCAAGAGTGTGAGTCATATTAATTACTCGAAATCCACAATCATCAATAAATGTTCCATGTCTCATCATCGAATCAAACCAATGGAATTTCATCATTGTGACTCGTCCATGAGAGTAATAATCCAATATTATTGTTTTCTCAACAACTCCATAATAACCCACATTTTCAAATCACGGTCTACTATCTGATGCACTAGAATAACAATTTGTTGTGGCAGTAACCAGAACACCATCATGTTGTGTTCTCATCTTTTTTGCTCGTTCAGTGACAATAAATTTGTACCCATTGATAACAATTGATTTACAGTCACGAACCACGGTATTAGGACCAAAAGCCAAAGATCTTATTTCCTCATAGACAGAGTCAGCAAAAAAACTCAATACTTGCAATATAAATGACTATTAATGTTAATTAAATATTGATATAATTATTTTAAACATTAATTTTTTTATTCCATCAATTTTAACCAAGTAGAAAACTCTTTGCTATTCAAAGTCTCTTTTTTTCTCAAAGATAAAGAACGATGCTTCCTATTTATCATTGTTTTATTTTCCCTGTAGATAAAAAATATAAATAGCTTAACAGATATATATGTAGGATATATATAATCAATTTAGTTACCTGATATAGTCATCGAACAAATCACAGTTGAACAAAATTGTGCAATGTGCCATCTCCCGCTCTTCATGGCTTAATGTCTTCAATGTATATGATCCAGGAATTCCTCCTGTTTGAGGATGTGATGGAAAACTGGGTTCAATTTTCTCATACTTTTCTTCTTCATTTCTCATTGGTCTGTTCAATCTTGTAGTAAGATCAGACAAATACATCGAGTATAAATCCATACATTCTTGAGCCAAGTAACCGTTCACGATAGAACCTTCAAGATGATTTCTATTTCAGACATAAGACTTTAATGTGAACATATTTCTTTCAGTAGGATACATCCAAAAAAAGAAACAGGTCCTACGAGAAGTATTTCAGTGGGAATATGGATAGTCAGATGCAGCATGCATGTGAAAAATGATGGAGGAAATATTTTCTCCAACTCACACAAAATTAATGGGGCATTTATCAACATTTTTTGCAAGAAATACTTGGACAACTTTTTAGGACAAAGATCTCTAAAAAATGGCACAACCGAATAAAAACCACCCTTACATTATTGGACAAAAGATGACGGATTTCTATTAGAAGCAACTCATGCAGTAGAACGTGATAATCATGAGTCTTCAAAGATTTTAGCTCCAACTCTCTTCTGTTGACCCATCTAGATATGTTTCTTGAATAGCCATCAGGAACTCTAATAGTCTATAATACTTCCAGAAATTGTTTTTTTTTTGCAGGTGTCATCACATAAGAAGCACATGGATGTTGCCATTTATTTTCATTGATACGTACAGGATGCAATTCTGGTCTGATGCCCCAATCCGCCAAGTCACGCCGAGATCGTAAATCATCTTTTGTCTTCCCCTTGACATTTAGAAGAACCGAAAGCAACATTTCACATATATTATTTTCAATATGCATTACGTCTAATAAATGACGTAACAAATTGGTTAACCAATAAGGAAAATAAAAAAAGATACTCTTCTTCCTCCAATTGTAACAGGTTTCAGTGGAAACATTCTTTCTCTTTCCAGATTTCATTTGACCCTTCCCGAATGAAAACTGAAATCTTTTAATTCATTAAGCACGTCAGTTCCAGACATACGCTGAGGTGGATCATCGGTCTCTATGGTATTATAAAATCTTCGACGATTCATTCTATATGGATGATTCTTTGGCAAGAATCGTCGATGTCCCATAAAACTGAAACTACAGCGATTTTTCAGTCTTCTAGATCGTGTATTCTTCATACAAACTGGACATGACAGTTTTCCCTTCGTGATCCATCCAGACATCATTTCATAAGCCGGAAAATCATTGATCGTCCATATAAGTGCAGCACACATCTAAAATATATCTTTCGAACATGCATCGTATGTGCGCACACCCACATCCCAAAGAAGTTTCAACTCTTTTATTAAAGGTTGCATGTATACATCAATATCAATGCCGGGATCAGAAGGACCAGATATGAGTATAATCATGAAAGTGAAAGGTTTTTTCATACACAAACATGGGGGAATATAATAAATGTGTATAAAAACTGGCCATGTGCTGTGCAAAGTAAGCATCTGCCCAAACGGATTAAAACCGTCACATGAAAGACCCAGCCTCAAATTACGCACGTCAGCTGCAAAATCAGGATGTCGAGCATCAAATCTCTGCCATGCAAATCCATCTGTAGGATGAACCAACTCATCATTAGTCTTCTTTCTCTCGGTATCATTCCATATCATTTTTATTGATATGTCATCAGACATAAAAATATTCTGAAGTCTGGGGATCAATGGAAAGTGCCACATTACTTTTTTTGGAACGCGGGATGGTGTTCCATCAGATTTTGTCTTCCAGCGGGATGTGTCACATTTTATTCAATCATTTAGTTTAGCAGTTTCCTCCCAGAATAAACTGCAATCTTTTGGGAAAGCATGAATTTTCTTTCTTGAAAATCCAAGTTCCTTAACTAACTTCCATGCCATATAGTGGTTTGAGGGAATATCTACATCATTTGGAAGTAAATCCTTCAAGAGGGTAAGAATGTAATCGATTTCTGTATTAGAAATTCCATACATAGTTTTCCCATGAAACAATCAGATTAAAAATTCCAACTTTTTCATTTTATCACATTGTCGATATACTAGAGTCGTGGCAGCATCATTCAATTTTTTCACCCTATCAATATCATCATTTTCACTAGATGCATCAGCTGTCCTCATATCGATGTCTTCTTGAGTCGAAATCCATTCTTTTTCATGATGAAGAATAAACAGAAACCGATCATCTAACAAATTATCCATTCCAGTCCTTTCATTTCGATCATCACCTATTTAACATTTCATTTTCTCCCCATTGTGATACCACACAAAGTAGTTTTCTTGAAAACCATTTTTGGTTATGTGGTAGCTGACTTCTTCACGGCTCAACCAAGGTCTACCAACACAATTGGAACATGGGAAGTGTATGCGACCACTATCTGAAGCATTGTGAAATGAAAAATCTATAAATCTCTCCAAATTGTTTTGAAAATCGCTTGAGATCCGATCGGTTTCATACATCCAACTTCTGTCCATTCCACAAAAAGAATATATATAAGTCATTTTGTCATAAACAATTCAATAGTATTGAACTTTAATAGAAAATACCTTTAAGTAAACGATAAAGGAAGAAAATAGTCAAGGTATCAACTACACATGTGAAAAAAACTTACAAATGTGTTATTGAAAAAATTGTAAAACCAACAAGAAATTAATGTGTTATATCACATCACAACATGACTCATCCCATAACCATATTAGTAGGGTATCATGAACATGAATAACATAAACCTTGTGCCATCCTTCTACCCTACATGACCCCAACCACATGCCACATCTTATTATAGCCTTATCACATCACACCTCACCGGAAAACACTAGGGAAATCATAGTACATCTCACCTGAAGACACATGGACAATCACATCGCATCTTGCCTAAAAATACATGGTCAGTCAGTTTTGAAGGAAGAGTAGGGAAGACATGGTAGCTATCCAACCATATAACCACCATTCTAGATATTAGAAAAAATACCCATAACTCAAAACCTATGATCGTTGGTAAGTTTATCCAACTCTGGTTGGGAATGTGTAGAAATAACATAAAAATACATGATATATAGAAAGCACAAAATACTCAACCTATGGGTTCACATTAACTACATAATCACACACTTCACTACTACCATAAATCACATAAACCACACCACCACCACACAAGACGCATATCATTTCTCACTTTCATTTATAAGCCACTTCATTCACACTTACATTGTCCATTCATTTAATGTTAAATTAATTAAATCCATTTACCACACATCCATTTCTATTCCATATCATTTATTTAATATCTTGTTTTTTGGTTTTGACGACATAATTTATTGCATAGATAACCAGGAAACTAATAAAACCACCACACAATAACTCACCATCTCACAATAACCATCGACGCCATGTTACATTGACCAACCATCTCACCAAAACAACCACATATCACAACAAAAATATTTCACATCAAAACCCACTGTACAACCAAAACCACCGCACAACCAAAACTATGAATCTTCAAAATTAGAACATAATAAAGAGAGAACATGCCCTTATAAATGTAAATGTGTAATGAAAACATTAATTGGACATACACCGATATAGGGATTTGACTACATAATTCGTGGAACAATCATAAATTTTAACAAAAACCCTAAAATTTAGGAATTAGGAAATCATTCGTAGAAGTATATTCTTTATAACAGGTGGAAATAAAATATAGGAATCTAACCTGGTGGCTGGTGATCCGATGGAAGATGTGGGGATTGGGAATTGATTCTGCTGAGGAATCTCTTCTGGAGAGCTTTTGGAGACGAGCAGAAGGCTCTGGATCCACTTCTGAATCGTGGGGGAGGCCGCTGCTAGCATTGGGTATTTGGGGGGTTTTTTCCCAACGGTTCATAAAAACCGTTGGGAAAAACCAGTCTTTCCCAAAGGATTCATAAAACCGTTGGGAAAAACTTATTTTTCCAACATTTTCCAAACGGTTTTGAATTTTATCCACATTTCCCAACGGTTTCATAAAATCATTGGGAAATGTCTCTTCTAAAAGGAATTTCCCAATAGTTTATATAAACCATTGGAAAAGACAGAATATACCAACGATTTCATTGAACCGTTGGTAAACAACTGTTGGGAAAACTCTCATTTCCAGTAGTGCCCACAAATTGATATGGGTATCATAAATATTTCATCATATCATAACATATGGAAGAAAGGCAAGTTTCATAATCATTTTACCGTAAAATAACACCTGAAAAGAAGTGGATTTCATAAGAATTTTCCCATAGTATAACCCATGGAATAGAAATGGGTTTCATAATCATAATTCCACAAAAATATAATCCATTTAGATAAAGAATATGAATAGTATCCTTGGATCATATCCCTAGTATGGCATAGCTAACACCAACAGATTCAATCCTAGATAGAAAAGTGATTTTGATCGATCGTTTAAAAAAATTCCTGAGGAAAATAAATTTTACTCTTTGAACGAATATTTAAAATATAAAACATTTTTAAAACAATTTATTAGTAAATAAATTTTTTAATTTATAAATGACTATTTTTAAATAATTTAAAACACTTTTTAGACATAAATTTTTTTTAAAATCATTTTCTTTGAGAATATCCTTTGAAATTTATAAAATCATTTTCGAAAATCATTTAAATTACTTTAAAAAACATAAAAAAATTTAAACAACCTTTTTATTTGTAAAATATGATTTGAAACTTATAAATTAACCCTTAAAAATCATATAAAACACATTATAAAATAGAAAATAGTTTCAAAATAATTTTATTTGAAAATAACCTTTGAAAACTATAAAGTAAGATTTGAAAATCATTAAAATTACTTTTTAAAGTAAAAAAAATAAAAAAATACTTTTATTTAAAAATAACCTTTTAAAATTATAAATGAATATTTGGAAATACTTTAAAATAATTTTCAAAATTGGAAACATTTTCAAAATAATTTTATTTTAAAATAAATATTCAAACTTATAATAAAAGATTTTAAAATAAGTTACATAAATTTTTAAAAATTAAAACATTTGAAAAAATATTTTATAAAAATATTAAATTTAAATATCATTTAATAAAAATGTTTAAAACTTTTTTAGAAGACATTGTTTTTGAAAAAAAACATATTATTGTTCGAATAGAGAAATAATGTTTGATTTTATGAAAAACATTTTCTTCATAGTTTAAAATATAAAAGATAGTAAAAATGGTACCATTACTTGAATATATCCTGAATAAACAGAGGATAGAAAAATTCATGATAATTCTATAGATGTAGATTATAATATTTCAACTTTAGAGACTTAATCATAAAATGTCTTGAAAAATGATGAGATTGAAACATAAAACATTTACCTCTTTGGTAACACTAAATCATAATCCCAAGAAGGAATAACATAAAATGATACTTAAAATATAATTAGGATGAATAATATAATGATATTTAATTTCTAATGGGATGTATAAACATCTCGGGAAAGATTATAGGAGCATAACATAACATATGTCTTAATAGTAAATTGAGACAAAAATATCTTATAGATTTGTTAAATTTTAGACCATAAACCCCATGAAAGGGAGATACTTAAATGGATAGTTAATTCCAAATATCTTTCTGTATAATAATAATAATATAAATTCTTAACTATTATATACACCACATAAAAGGACCATATGGAGATTATGACTTTTGTCTCACATAAAGTAAAAAGTGAGATGTAAATCCCTTACCTTAGGTATTAACTTCCTTTGTACACATTAAAATCCCGAGAATAATAAATATAAGTTTATTATAAAAATATAATATAACCATATTCATATATATTATAAAATATATTATTTTATTATGAATTTATATTAACCTTTTATTAACAATTCCAGGTTAAAGTTAAGTTTTGGGTAATTACCACTTTGTTTTTATATATATTTTCAATTTTTTGATTATGGTCCTCATTGTTTGATCGTGATTTAATAATAAACAAAATATAAACCATTATATAATATATTTAATATATATTTATTTATAGTAATTCATAATATTTAGGGATATGAAATTAAATACAATGTTAATGGAGACGGTAGGCCGCACATATGTGTGAACGTTGTTTGAACTTTCTTATCTTATTAAATGAATGAAATGTAATTGATATAAATATATATATATATATTATTATAGTAAAATTTTTATTTTAATATATTTTAGATGTGTTTATTAAATCCATCCTTAATTTGTTCCATGTAAAGCATAAATAAATCACATCACTTCACAACACAGTAGTCCTCCATACAAAGAAATGACGTTATCGTATTCCCAACAAATAAAAATACTAAAGGAATGCATGGTATAAAAAATATGTATGAATAATAAAATTATAAATATCAGTTATATCATATATAAACTATAAATATGTCATTATGATCAACCATTAATGATGGTAATGGAAAAATGAATGATATCAATTTGTGAGATGGTAGTTCTCCTAACACATGAATCATGATTTCATAACCCATTTGATGGAGATTTTTATATTTTAAGGATGTAATCTTAACATATTAAAATTTCAGTATATTTAAGATTAAATGGTTATTATATTTTTATGACATAAAAATAATTTAAGGGGATTGAGGAAGAAATAAAAAAATTTCATCAATGAACGTTACCCCTTCTTTGGGTATCCACCTTAGGTTTACACAAAACTCATTCCTTGGTTGGATTTATGTACCCAATAAGGATTAAAGTATTATTGTAGGGAATATGAGAAGTTATTTTGGTAGGTATTATCCAAACCAATTGGTTTTGAAGGTGTGAAGAAGTAGAGAGAGTGAGTTCTATTTTATAGTTGAGGAGGAGAAGTTGTCATGCAAATACTCAAAAGTGTTTATTTTTAGGAGGTATCCCTTACCTAATGTGGCTAAAAAATTGAATATTAATTTTTTTGAGAGTTTATTTGGTTGAGAGGCGCATCTACCATGGATTATAAACAAATATTTATCATTTTTTCCTTATCCTTTAAGATTACTCAATTTTATTCTTTTTTATTTTACTGTGGTAACTAATTTTATAACCTAGAAAATTTATCCTTTAAGAAAAAATTAAAGTGAGAATTATTAGAAAATTTGGAAACATTTATTAAAAATAATATATCTTATTTATAAAATAAAAAACCCATGTGTTTTGGAAATCAATTTTAACAGAAGCACAAGTAACACGTAAAAACACTACTTTAACCCAAACCACGCTAACAAAGTATTTCTATTTAGGGCTCAAAATTTTCATTCCATAAGAAACATTAATCCAAAAAATAGACCATATTTGATATCCATTAACATTTAAAAATAAAATTTCATGTGATTGTATTTTCAGTAATTTTAAATCATTTATTGAATTATATTTTTTTACAAAATAACTTTAATGTCAATTATGACTTTATTTATTATGTTTTAATTAAAAAATTTAAATATAGTGAGTTAATATGAATATATTAAGTCAAAACCTATGTTAAATGATATATTAATTTGAAAATTAATATAACATAATAATTAATTCAATTTACTTCACTTTTAATATTTTTAGTATAATATTTTAGTTAAATGTTTACTAAATAAATATTGCGTTGTCGTTTCTTAATTATTTTATGTAACTAATTCTTATATAAAAATTAATGATAACTTATTTTAATAAAAAAATTATCATTTATATTTCAAAATAATATATATAACCTAATAAATATAGATTTTCTCCACCCAAACCATTACAGATTTTAAAAGTAATGAAGGTTATTTTTTGTCTTTATTTTTACTTAACATATTATATAGGTCACTGTCAAAAATCATTATCCATAAAACTACTAAATAAGTATAAAAAAGTTTAAATGGTATAAATATTTCCATAAAATAGGTGTTGGAAATTTTTTGGGTCATTCTAACACCATATATTCATAGTTTAACCACTATGTAAAACCGTTTTTACTTTAACCACTGCAATTAATTTATACTATTTTCGATAATAATTATTTTAAACAATTAATTTTAACATTTTAAGTAATATAAATCATGATTATTCATAATATATACCACTTTTTTTAAATTCAACTCAATAAATGTATGAATTTAGTGTAAAATTATTCTCATAGACACTATGAAAAAGTGGATTTTAAATGTAAAAATGCCCAAATTTCTACAATGTTTTTATATCCAATTTAAATAATAAATTTATTATAATGAAATAAATTAGATTAATATATGAATAATTGAAATAATTTTAATTTAAAAACCAATTAATATGTATCTTAAAATTCTCAATAATTCAGGGGAAAATGCAGTTTTTAATTAAAATTCAGTATTTATTTTAACTATTCATCAAAAACTAAAACATTTCAAAATAAAAAATAAAAAAATTATGCATAGGATAATTTAGATATTATCATTTAAATAATTATTTTAACATTATAAAATCAATTTTCTAAAATAAAAAAACTTGGTTTTATGATAAATGCACTATAAAAATGTGAAAATAACACTTTTTAGATAAATATTGTTTTTCAGCAAAAAATTAGATTTAATATTATCTATTGTCAATAAAATATATTAGACGAATTTGAAAAACATAATTGAATATATAATATATTAATTTCATTTAAATGATTCATCAAATATTATTCTTTTAATTTATTGAGGTAAAATATGTTTATGTACATAAAATGGGTTTTCAAAAAAGGATTTCCTTTATTTTAACGTGTGTTTTTTAATTTTCATTTATAATTGATTGGTTAACAGAAAATTTAATGTATATATACAAGTGTAAACCATATATTTTCTTAATATATTTAATCATATTCCTACCCTCCATTTGAATGGATAGATGATAACTATCACATTAAATAATAATATTTAAATAGTATGTCATGATTGGTTTAAACTCAATATTTCTTGTGATGCAAGATAAACTCATAATTATTTGTAATATAATCCAAAATTAGTATTCCAGGTAAAAAAAATCTAAACTTACTTTTTAATGTAACATAAAATATAAAAAATATTAAATATATTGGAAAAAATATTCACAAAAACATGGGGTGTTGCATTATACCCCCCTTAAAATGAATTTCACCTTCCAGATTTGTCGCAGTCATCAATGGTTTATCATTTGAAAATTACTTCATAAAAATGAACATCATAAAAAATAATAAGAAAAAATCATATAAAAATGAATTTTTGGAAACATATCAATTTCCTAAAGTAACTCGTAATCAGGTTTCCACATAAGAGAATATAGGTGCGAAGGGAATATTTGGACATATAAGAAAAGCACAAATAATTATAGAGTGTGATAGAGATCATTGATCATGGAAAGTGGGTGATCATAATAATGTTAACAAACACAAAACCAAAAACCAAATATACATGAGAAGGTTATTTATATCAAAAGGAATGATGATAATTAGAAAACATTTTATTTTAAGAGAATTTCACTAATGATAAATAATTTTAATAAGAATATATAATTATTTTATTTCATTCCATTTCAAAAGAATCATCTCACCCTGTAGTTATGAATTGATCGATTTTCACAAAAACTCTTACTCCAATAAATGAAGGTGAATTTTTTATACCTGATGCAGTAACAGATCATTAAATCCATAAGTATAATGATAATCTACTACGTCTATCTTTAGTTTCCATTAAAAGAAAATGGTTACAACATGTTATAATATATTTATATATCTTCATATGGATAAATAATACATTAATATCTAAAACAAAAATCAATTTTCAACAAAAACATCTTTATAAATGTTTAATCTATTGGCCCTTTAGAGTTATTAAAATCTAATACATTATAATTAACGTCAATAGATTTCTAAAAATCAGCTTAACAATTATCCCTCATATATTATAAATTATATATTGATTGTAACATACTCAACTTTTAAATACTGTCATCATGCATTCTATCAAAAAATGGTAATTTTAGACACCCTACTTTTTGTAACATTTCTAGTACATCATTTAATGATAAAAAATATAAAATCATTAAAAACCCAAAATCCAAATGTTTGGTGTCTTGGAAAAGTTAGGACCATGTACAAATTTTACAAAATAAAACATAAAAATTAATTAAATTCCTTTTTTCTAGTATCCTGTTATCCCTTTTTACTCTTTATTACAAGTAATAACTAGAGGATATACATCAATGAAAGGGGTAAACTAAAATCCTAGTAAGAGGATAGAGGAAGAAATGAATCAATAGAACTTGGGTGCGTATAATCATCATCATCATAACATAATCATAATTCCATAATCATTATCATATGAGGAATAATTATACAATGCTTTTAAATGTGTCAATGCATAAAAACAAAAAATCATGTCTTAGTGGTTAAATAACAGACATAGTTGCAAACAAATATTGCATCCTATTCACATATTAAATATGTTCATAATTAAAACATCATCATTGTGAAAAAAATATAGAATCACGTTCCCACATATTTCACATTATCTCACGAGATATATCGCATTACCCAATTAATTAGAGTTTTATATATTTTTGGGCACACCTGTCACATCCTAACATTTACATAACCATGCATGCCCCATGGAATGAATAATAATAATATTATAAAATGACCTATATATAATGAAACAAGTTTAAGGTGAATTTTATAAAGAAAAAATTCATCAATAAACTTCGGGGTTCCCAAAATAAAAAGATAATTACATTCTTATTATAAGAATCATCAATCTTGAGGGAAGAAGAAACACTCTCAAGATAAGTAAAAGGGGTGTTTTTTATAAAGAGTTATTTAGGAAAAATATTTTTATTTTCCATATAAAAAGATCATAAACATTTAAATAATCTAAAAAATAGAAATTAAATTTTAATAACATAATATGGACATTCATACCATGGAAGATAGAATAACACAATCAAAATAATTGTGTTTGAGAATCCACTTAACTTAACACTGAATGCCTTTTTCACATTAATATCCGGGATAATCAAATTAGATTAATTAATTACTAAATTAAAAACCTATTATTAATTAAATTTATTAATTATATTTTTATTAAGTTCTTTAATGGACATTTTTTTTATTTATATAGTTCAATTTCACTGTTCAAGAGTGTTCATTTTCATGGTTTTCATGATCAGTTCCCCTGTACACATGTATGAAAGTTTGTGTAAAATAAGAATAATTATCCAAAATTGAAATTACAGGTTATTAATGAACTTAAATAATATTTAATGGTCTTATATATTATTTTTTTCCATATATGAGGATGATTCATTAGTTAAAACATTAATGATAATCATTTAGATTAATTTGGCAGTTTTTTGATCTTGATGAACTAGTTTTGTTTTACTGTATAATATTATATTTCTATACTACATCCAAAACATAATGAAATTTATAACCAAAAAATCAAAATATCACTATAATGGTTTTATTACTATCCTTAAAGGTGTTAATGGAAAATAAAAATTCATTGTCCACGAAGGCGGTAAATCAACACATCATGGGAAATGTGCTAATTTTTTTAATAAAAGGGAGTGGAGAAGAGGTTTTATGATGCATTACTCCTTTAAAATAATAAAATTATAGTATATATATGATAACAAAGTTATAATTTTCATGACTCGACTTGTACCGGTGCTCGAGCCGCAACTACCCTAAGCCCACCTCCATAGGCCAGGGACTGGAGACTTGCGCCGAAGGCATAAAAAATTCGGGCAGGACTTTGCCTAAGAACATGTACACACACACGTAGCCAAATCAATGAAATAGTGCAGAGGAAATGAAAGAAAGGTACCACAATGCTATAAAAATGGAACCAACATAAATGCATCGACCTCTAAATAGAAAAGGTACAAGAAAAGTAAAGCTAAAAGGGAAAGGATAAAAAATACACACCCAACTAGAAAAATACCAAATCTTGACAACAGGTGAGAAAGAAAAATAGTTGGAAGAGTCCCACTCTTGAATCCTAAGCTACGATTAGTACAAATAGTTCAAACACCTTGTATCCCTAAGCTTCTCTGATATCACGATGAACTTTTCCATCATCTTCTAGGGTACACCAAATGCCGGCAAAGCCCAAGTAGGGGTGAGTATAAGAATACTTAGTTGGATGCCTCAAGGATAGAGGGGGAATCAAAAGAAGTACTGATGAGTGGAGCAATAAGAGAAAACAGGGTAAAACAATAGTAAATGGAAAAATTACAGCTTCACCCAATATCAGATATGCTTGCTCAAAGAAACCCAAATGAGAGAGTAAGGGGATCTCCATCTCTTAGCTCACACCAGGTATATTCCCATACATATACCCATGGAATCTTGATATACTCCTCTCAGCCACAAAGAAACATAAGGCTCTGACCTCACACTATTACGAGGATTTCCAAAGAAGGATGAAAGTGTAACCCAAGGATCAGGAGTACACGCACCATGATATGGCCATCCTTGATTGAAGCCGTCAGAGAGATATACTCCATCAGGTGTAACTCAACCATTCATAATGGTATGTCCAAAAGGATGGGATCCATCGGGAACATTCTTCAAGAACTACCTCTAGTGCCTAGCAATAGAGGTCTCACTGACATGGTCTTGGGCCTAAGACAAAACCAAGGGAAATAAAGTGATAAGGTCCACTCCTCAACACTGCGTTCTATTGGGGAAAAACTACTCCAGTCTAACCCACGATTTCTCAGTCACTCCAGTAAAAAGTGTCCCACACCTCAGTCCGTTGAGGGAGCACTAACTTTTACCGTGGTAGCGATTTGCATCAAATTGAGGGGCCTGCTCCTCATAACTGTTCCTTGCAGTCGAGGGAGCTCCAACTCACATAAAGGACCCACTCCCCATCACTACTCAGAGATGAGGGAGTGCTAATCCATAAGTGAGGACCCACACCCTACCTAGTACTGGAGTAAAAATATGGTTGTTTGTTCATTGTGGGGACCCACGCCCTAGTATGTCAGATGAGTACCGACCATAGACTAGAGGACCCGCACACTGGAAAGGGAGGGGAGTACTGACTCTTCTAGAACAATGTGCAAAGAGGACTGGCACCCTAAATCAGTAGGGTTGTATAACTCGGTTATTAGAGGACCCACGACTTGGTAATGTAGTGGAGTAACCGACTCTCTCGTAATATATGATGTAGCACTACATAAGGAGGACCCGCAGCCTAGGATGACAAAGAGTACCTACTCCTAAAATAGAGGACTCACACCCTACCAAATAGGGGAGTACCTGACTTTATTTGAGATATGTATGGAGGACTCTCACCCTAGTCCAATAGAGGATTTCCAACTCCAAATATAGGAGAAACCAACTCAGATGATGATGAACCCTCAATCCTGACGTGGGGTGTCCCGTCTCTACGGGAGCAGAGGAGTAATGAATACCTACGCCTTGAGTCATCAAGGGAGTAGCCATATTAACTCTCACTATAAGAAACACCCTAGTTATGATTCTCAGTTTATCAATCAAACTTCAACTATCACGAAGATCCACATGGAAGTAACCCGATGATCCTTTATGTCCTAAGGGTTCCAACGCAATAGAGGGCGCGTCAACCAAACACTCGTTCTAAAAGTTATAGGAATTTTAGTGCTAAGGGACCCGTTGGATTTGGGTACGATCTAACCCAGCTAAACTAAAACATTCTCCTAAAGTCATGTGGAATATCTCAAGAAGACTGCCTCAACCTAAGGGTTCTGTCTCCACAGACGGTTCATCATTTAAACACCGTATGAGGGTGATATGCCGGATACAAGATCCCACAATAATAATAAAAATATTTTTATTTGGTTTTTCAGGGACATGATCCATGAACAAGAATTTAATATTCAAAATTATACTTTTATTGACCATCTTTATGACAGGATCACATCTCCACTAACAGCAAGTCAATCGAATGTCGCACGCAGTAGTTATGGAGGGTCGAAGATTTAATAATAATATTAAATCTATTATTTACCAAGTGATTTAGGTACCCAATCCAAAAACTCAAAAATACATCCAATATTGTAATTAGAATGTCTATCTCAATGTTAGGGTCACACTACTGATGACGGTTCGTGAAACCGAGATCGCATGAAGAAGTTATAGTCGAAACACGATTTTCTCAATGAAAATAAAAAGAAAATTATTATATTATTTTTATTTTTATCTAACCGTTTTATTTTCCATCAATTCAAAATCCCATGTTCAAATCATTTCTATGCAGCACAAAAACCCAAAAAAATTATTGGACATTTATTTCCTTTTTTTATATTATCATTATTATCTTATAATTCCTCCCTCTCTCAAATGTTATTCTTCCCCAATTAGTGCATTCTGCAAACCCTAGCACCCGACCATATTCCACCCGGCCAGAACCACCACCACCGAATCCGGCTAGTGCCATTTCATCTTCATCATGTTGCACCACTGCGCCTTAATCCAATCACACAGCTTGTTTCCTGCATGTCGGTCATCACATGTACCTCTACCACACCGCCCTACACCTACCGCCGTTGGAAACCTTTCCCCTACGGCTTGTCACCACGATGACCACCGACTTGATTCCATCCACTACATTTCACGAACGACCTTCTCCATCTACATCACGAACCACCACACCTGGAACCACCTACCACGACCTACTCATGTCATCACCCCACTTCCGCGGTATCATCGAACCGCGCTGCCTGCTTGTACACCAAAGCATGGACAAATAACTAGAACCCTTGTTGGACCTGTGTCGTGGAATCTTTCTGTGCACCATTCCAACTTTGATTTAACATGAAAAAAATAGATGAATGTGGATCCCTGATCCTTGGGCCATGATCTTCGTGTCCATATGTCTCGCTCAACAAAACATTGAGTTCATAATGTGCTTAATTATTTTGCGATGAATAATACAAAAAGAACGCGTGGAGAATGAATAAGAAAAGATCATGGTCTAAGTGAAGATTGATGGTCGTTTTTGTTTGGCCATCATTATTGAAAATAAAGAACAATAGGAATTGAAAAACAAATATTTATCATACTTCAATAATTTCAAATTCCCAATAAACAAGAAGGAATTTATTCAACCAATAATTTTTCGATCTGAGAATTAATTTATTTAATTTTCATTCATCATGAAAATTCAACCGAGGTAACGAATAAACAAAGATAAATACTACCTGGATTGGATCCATTATCATTGATGAAGATCAAACTTGCATAACCATCAGAATAAGTTGTTGTGTTCGTCGCGCTTTGATTTTCCTGGATCCAAGGCTTCCTTGTTCTGCGTTCATCATCCATCAACAGTGAGGATAGGAGAGGAGAGGAGAGGAGAATTCGTCATTGAAAAAAAGGGTTATGAGGCCAATATCTCATAACCATGAATTTATTACCTCTCATAAGGTTAAAATAAATTAATCAAATAATTAAATAAAAAAATTATTTAATTATTTAATTATTTTCCCACGATGGTGTATAAGCCGAACACCTAACTCCGAAAGAAGTTATACCCTGCATAGAGTAAAGAATATGTTATAAGCTCATCATTGGTATCATATTTCTCATCTAAACCATCTTCGAAGAGATTTTTGGGTTTGGGATATTAAATGAATAAATTAATAATTTAATTTATCCATTTAACACACCGCCATCGAGTGAGGGGTCTGAGCGTCCTGTGCTGACTTATTTTATGTCGCGCCTAGGGGAAACACTGCATTCTTGTCCCAAATGTGGTCTCAAATTTCCTATACAATAATATTATTAAGAGATGCCCAATTTTTTTAGTAAACCACATGTGATTAATATTAAAACACTTCACATTTTTATAAAAGCAATTCCGGGCACACCGGGCCTCAGAATTGCATGTCGTCTCTACGCCCAACTCTGGAAATATTTCGAGAAATATTTCAAAGTATTATTAGTCCAAAAACTAGGTATATAAATTATTCTCTCCTTCAATTGTTTTTTCCCTGAAAATCAGAACCAGGGAAACCACTCGGGATTCCGAGCCCACACATAGCTCTGCCGCCCGTTGGTAAACCTGTACGTTTCTGGGATACCAAAGAAAGAGAACCAAAGGGATGGTCCACCATCATCAGATTTTTTTAGTTGATGGAGTGTGTAGGAACACACACATATATTATTAGTTGAAACATGTGTAAGGTGTCTTATACGCACTCCAACTATTTGGGGTATTGCAAGGCAGTATGCAACCGCACCATCTCCTTGCACAGTCTTGAATGACCTAATAGAGCTCGGGGGAATGTTTCCCTCCCCGATAGATCCTCAAAATCACATGCCACAACTGGAATCAATGTTTGTCACTAGAATAGGGTATCATGATTCCCTCCTTCAGAATATCCATATGGTGAAACACATAAGGATATCTGGTAATGCAAGATTTCACAGTCGGTGCATCACAACCAAGACTCCCTTACATGCTCGAGAAGCGAAGGAGTCAGTATAATTGACTGAATAAAAGTTGTAACCTATTTGTCTATAGGGTTCAGCTATAGGGAAGTTAACTACTCTGAAACTTCCCATACTTGGTGGGTCTGGGACTTCCTGCAATTACTACTAAGGGAATCTGCTACACAACTGCACCTTGAGTGCACAAATTAGAGGGATTATTCCACCGTGCTTTCACTGCACTATTTGAGCATCATATGACCATGTTCCTAAGACTGATCATGATATGATCTATTATGTTGAGATCTCATTGTCTGGCATCTTCTAGCTATAGAAGACGTCTCATCTTTGTTGCACTCACTTCCATAACCAGTTGTACGGAATTCCTTTGACAAAAATCTCTAAGTCACTAATGCCTGCTTCAGCACCCCCACATAGGTGAGGATTCATAATGGTGCAATGATTGAACGAATATCTCTATTGAGTCCTTACACAAACTTCTGTTCTTAGAAGTAATAGTTGTAGATCATGTCCAGAGAGTAGTGTGAAATGTACGTAAACCCAGTCTCATACTCAGTCATTGTCATCCCTCCCTGCTGTAACTAGAGGAGGTCCTAAATTCAAACATAGTGCAATAAGGAGGGGTAGAACTCCTCATGAAACAGCTGCTTAGGGGAAAAGGTCGACTGCCAAAGCCACCATCTGATCTGCTAGTGTTTTTACACGCCTAAAGAGGTGAACCACAGACTCTAGCCAAACCTCCAATGTCTGAGGGTCTGGCTCACTGTAGAACCTCAACGGTCTCTAGTGATGGATCTCACGAAGTGCGCTCAGCTTGCTCACATCCTCAGCCTACACTGTTGGGGATGCCTGTTTCTCAATAGGTAGGGGTGTTTCTACCTACCCACCTGAAGAAAGGGGAATGCATGATGGGTCTTGAACTGAGGCCTCATCGCTCACAGGATCGTCATCCCAAACCATAGATAGTATCCTATCTGTCTTTCGTCACGGAGACATCCTGAATGTTATCAAGGAGTATTAATGATGGATGAGCATATATATATATATATATATATACACATCTACAGAAGTGGGGAGATAACTCAATAAGGATAATCAAAGACTCAATCCTATATAATTCATGTACCATTGTTCCCTACAACAAGTGTCTCAGGGTGCCAGGTCGACAAGAAGGTAATCATGGTCCTGGTGAATGGATATGTCGACCACCCATAACATCACTGTACTCGCTGGCCTGAGAGCCACTCTTGATACACTTCAATACTATTTACCTAAACCCAACAAAGGCCTTTTTAAGGAAACATCCAAACAATTTCCCAAGGGTCGAACCAGCCCTGATACCACTTTTTCACAACCCAACCCGTACCAAGGCTCGAGCCTCAACTACCCGAATCCTGCCTCTATATGCCAAGTGTTGGGGACTAGTGCCGAAGGCACAACAAACATGAGGAGGAATTTTCCTAAGAATATGTACACAGACACACAACCAACTCAATACAAAAGTGCAGAGGAAAATAAATCAATGTGCCACACATCTATAAAAATGGAAACAACATAAATGCATTGACCTCTAAACATTACAAGTACAAGAAAATTAAATAGGAAAGGGTAAGGGGAAAAAATACACACCCAACTAGAAAAATTCCACAACCAGGCAATAGTTGAAAAAGTAAAATAGATCGAGGAGTCCCACTCCTGAATCCCAAGATACGACCATCACACATGGTCTAATAACCTTGTATCCCTAAGCTCCTCTAATATCACGATCAACATTCTTGTCGTCTATAAGGGTACACCAAATGCGGGAAAATGCCAAGAAGGGTTGAGAATATGAATACTCAGAAGGGATGATCCAGAGGCTCAATTGAGAAGTAAGAGAGGTACTGAAGAGGGGGGAAGTGAGAGAGAAAAAGGTACAACAAGAGTTAACATAAAGAGTAGATCTACACCCAATAATAGATATGCTCACTCAAAGGAACCCAAATGAGAGAGTTAGGGGATCACCATCTCACAGCTCACACCAGGTATATTACCATAAATATACCTAGGGCATCCATATATAATTATATCTTCCATAAAGAAACATAAGGATCTGAACTAAAGCCATTACTAGGATTTCAAATGAAGGCTCAAAGCATAACTTAAGGATCAAAAGTACAGGCTCCATGAGCTGGCCATCATTGATGGAACCCATCTGAGAGATGTGCTCCATTATGTAAAACTCAACCATTGTTAATGTTACATCCTAAAGGAAATTATCTATTAGGAACATTCTTCTAGAACTTCCTATAGTGCCCGGAACTAGAGGTTTCATTGGAATAGTATTGCACCCGATACAAGACCAAGGGAAAGCAAATGAATAGACTCATTCTTAGACACTAATTTTAGTTGGGGAAACACTGCTCCAGTCTAACCCATAATGTCCTAGTCGCTCTATTAAGAAGTGGTCCGCACCTCAGTCTATTGAGGGAGAATTAACTTCTACCTTGGTATCGATTGCATCAAGTGGCGGGGGTCCACTCCATATAATAGTGTCCTGCAGTCGAGGGAACTTCAACTCCCATAAAGGACCAACTCCCCATCGCTACTCGGAGACGGGGGAGTACTACTCCATAAGTGAGGACCCACACTCTACCTGTTATGGGAGTACAACTCTAGTAGTTTTTTCACTATGGGGGACCCACACCCCAATATGTTAGGGGAGTACCAACCCCGAGAAAGAGGACTCGCACCCTAGAATGGTAGGGGAGTTCCGACTCTGCTGGAACAAGGTGCAAAGAGGTACCACACCCTAAATAGGTAAGGGTGTGAAACTCAGTGACTATAGGACCTGCGCCCTGGCAAAGTAGGTGAGTAACTAACTCTGTCACAATATCTATTTTAGCACTGTATAGGAAGGAAACACACCCTAGGTTGACAGGGGAGTACCTAATCCTAACATAGAGGACCTGGACCCTACCTGGTAGTGGAGTATCTAACTCTATGTGAGATAAATTTAGAGGACCCACACCCTAGTCAAATAGGGGAGTACAAACTCTAAAGATAGGAAAAACTATCTTAGAGGAAAACAAACCCGCACTCATTACATGGGGAGCCCTGTCTCTACCGAAGCATAGGAGTAAGGAATACCAATGCCTTGAGTCATAAAGGGAGTATCCATCCTAACTCTCACTATAAAAAACACCATAGTTATTCTTCTCAGGTTATCGGTCATACATCAACCACCATTAAGATCTACAAGAAAGTAACCTGATGACCCATCATTCCATAAGGTTTCTAACATAATAGACGGTGTGTCACCCAGACACACATTCTGAAATTTATAAGAATATTAATAATGAGGGACTAGTTGGATTCGGGTACAATCCATCCCAGCCAAACTCCAACTTTCTCTGAAAGTCACATGGAGTATCTCAAAAGGAACGCCTCATCCTAAGGGTTTCGTCACCATAGACAGTTCTTCATTTCGACACTATATGAGGGGGATATGTCCGATACAATATCACACAATAATAATATTATTATAATTGGGTGTTTCTTGGACATGATCTACAAACTAGAATTTAATATTCAACATTAGACATGAATCAACCATCTTAATGACAAGATCTTGTATCTACTGACTATAAGCAAATCGGATGTTGCACACAGGAGTTAGGGTGGGTCGAAGATTTAATAACATTATTAAATCTATTATTTATTGTGTGATTTGGGAACCCGATCCAAAAACCAGAAAAAGTCATCCAATATTGGACTCGTATTGTTTGTCTCGATGTTAGGGTCGCACAACCACTGACAATTCCTGAAACTGAGATCACACGAAGAAGTTATAGAAGAAAAATTGTTTTCTCAACAAAAATAATAAGTTAATTATTATATTATTATTATTTTTATTTAACCATTTTATTTTCCTTCATTTCCAAATCCCACGTTCAAATCATTGATGTGTAGTGCACAAGCCCACAAATAACAATTCCTTTGACATTTATTTACTTTTTTATGTTATCATTATTATCTTATAATTCATCCCTCTCTCTCATCTTGTTCATCCCCAATTAGAACCTCTTACAATCCCTAGCACCCGAACTTCATCCTCACGGCCAGAACCACCGCCACTTCCTCATACTAGTGTTGTTATGCCCTAAGCCTGCCACATCGTTTCACCTTATGTCAGCCGCACTGCCTGTTTCTGACACATAGGTTACTACATGTACCTCTACAGCACCTCCCTACACCTGTCGTCGCCAGAATCCACTGCCCTTCGGCATGCCACCGTGCCGACCACCGACTTTCCGCCATCTACAACACATCTCGACTAAGCTTCATTGTTCACATCACATGCCTCGACCCCTAGAACCATCCTTTGCGGCCTGCATCATTCTGTCTCTCCACTTCTGCAGTATCATCAGACCACGATGCCAACTCGCACACCACCGCATGGATGAACCGCCAAAACCCTCACCGGACTCGCTCCGTGGAATTCTTCCATGCTCCATTCTATCATTGATTTTAATCAAAAAAAATATAAATGTTGATCTATGATCCTCAGGTTGTTATCTCAATGTCCGTATATCACTCTCAATAAAATAGTGAGTTCTTGACATGATTAATTATTTTTTGATGAAGAATATATGAAAAATGCCCAGAGAATGTACAAGAAAAGATCATGGTCTATGTGCAGATCGATGGCCGTGTTTAGTTGGCCATCATTATTTTGAATCAAGAACATAGGGAATTGACAAATAATATCTATCATATTTCAACAATTTCAAATTCATGAAAAAACAAGAAGGAATTGATTCAACCAATTGTTTTTCAATTCGTGAATTAATTACATTAATTCACGTTCATCATGAAAATTCAACCGGGGTAAGGAATCCACAAAGAAAATCCTACCCAAATTGGATGCATTGTCATTTATGAAGATCACATTGTAACAACGATTATAAGAAGTTGTTGTGGTCATCGTGCTTCGATTCACCGCGATCCATGGACTCATTGTTCTTCATTCATCGTCCGTTAACAGAGATGAGATGAGATAAGATGAGAAGTTGACATTGGAAAAAATGGTTATGAGGCCAAGATCTCATAACCATGAATTTATAACCTCTCATCAGGTTAGAAGAAATTAATAAAAAAATTAGATAAAAAATTATTTAATTATTTAATTATTTTCCCACGAAGGAGCATAAGCCGAACACCTGATGCAGACAATGGTTATATGATGCCTAGGGTAAAGAATACGTTCTGAGCTCATCGATGGTCTTAGATTTCTCATCCGAGCCATAGTCCATGATTTATTGTGGTTTGAGCAATTGAATTAATAATTTAATATTTTAATTTATCCATTTAACACAATGCCATCAAGTGAGGGGTCCGAACATCCTGCACCGACATATTTTATGTCGCACCAAGGGAAAACACTATTCCAGACCCAACCGTGTTCTCATAATTTTGATCCAATCAACCATTTAAGAGATATACCATTTTCTTTAGTTAATCACACATGCATAATATAAAAAAACTTCACATCTATATAAAAGCAATTCTGGGCATAATGAACCTCAAAATTGCACATTGTCTCAGTGCCCAACTATGGAAATATTCTTAGAAATATTTCAAAGTGTCATTAGAAAAAAAAACTGGGTATCTACAATCATGAAACATGGATAAGGTGAGATGAGGAGATAACATGAAAACAAAATAAAGTGAAAATAAATTAAATGAAAAAAGAAAGATGATTTTACCTCTTGAATTCTTCTCCTAGAGAACATCCTTAAGAAAATTGGATTTTGGGATTTTGTTGATAAAAAATGATCTTTAACATGGGTAAGAGTCTTGGGAATAGGATTGGGAATAATTCAGAGAAGCTTAAAAATTTTTAAGGTTTGAGGAGAAGATGTGGTGAGGGGTGGTATTTATAGGGGTGGTGATGGGTGTTTTTTTGATAAATTTATTCATTATTTTTTTTATTTTGGATCAAGACTATAAATAGTTTTAAAATTTTAAATAAATATATTAAATAAATAAGGATATTTTGATATTTTTTTTAAATATGCAATGAATCAATAAGTAGTGTTCTTTAACATATAATGTTTTATACAGTAAAATAATATATATCACTATTTATAAATAGTTCAACTATTTTAGAAAATTTCCAAAAAACTACCTTAAAACTTTTTTAAAATTTATAATTAAAAAATTATCTCCATTAATAGAAAATAGTTTTATAAATTTGATAAATATAAATTTTAACTGAAACCATAATTTATTAAAAAAATACCGATTTTAAAATTTTAACTGGTTTTTTGACACTTTCAAAAATTATTTAAGGTCTTATAAAATTAGATTATAATAATAAGAAAACAAAATATATATTTATGAATATATTTTACAAAAAAAATCTTTTAAATCTTTAAATCAATTAGAAAATTATAAATATACATTTATGTTTTAAAAAAAATACCAACAACAAATTTAACAATTTTAAAACATTTATTTACTCATACTATTCTATAATTATAACATATTATCATTTAGAAGATGCCTATATTTTTATTTATACATTCATTGTTAAAGGTACTATTCTATTGGACAGATTGTTATTCATAATGTTCATGTTACTATTATAATGGTCATGTTACTATTCCATCAGTATATGTTCCTTAATTTATAATAATTTAACATATTCCATTCTTAATTTATGAAAATAATGTGTTTTGGATCTCTATTCTATGTTTGGGTTTTATACTATATAACATATTTATAAAAAGGGAAATAATTTCCTTGATAAAAGTATGGTTTGTTACATTCTTCCCCCATTTTGAAATTTCACCCTCAATATTTCATTTTATATACTATTATTAGAGAAGGTGAGGGTACTTCTCCTTCATTTATTCCTCTAGTTTACAAATTTACACTGCAAACATAAGGTTCCACCATTGAATTTTGACCAGGTGAGTAATCCTGTTGAGACGAACATTATATCTACTATCCAAGATCTTTATCGGCTGGTCTTCTTAAAGAGAGATCATTTTAGAACTATACCACCTCTGAATTCAATACTTGTGGGTGATCTAGTTTGTACATGCTGAAGGGGGATACATGTAATACATCATGTACAAGAGACATGGTTAGTGGAAGTGCTTATTGATAGGAAAAAACTATGATGTGATCAATAATCTCAAAGGGGAAACGTACTTGGGACTTAGCTTTCATTTCTTACCAAATCATAGGATTTTCTTTCATAGAGATATGAAGATAAATACCATGTCTTTAATTGTAAACCCCAGGTATCATCAATGATTTTCTACACAGTTCTTGTCTAAACGTTAGGATTCCTTGATGTTTTGCTAAAATGATTTTACATATTTTTCCATTTCATTAACCATTTCAAGTATTAGAAGCTTACGTTCACCATCTTCATCCCATCATTCCAAGATTTTGAATATTTTCCCATAAAGGGATTCATATAGAGACATTTGGATTTTTGAGTGGAAACTGTTGTTGTTAGAGAACTCAACCAGAGGTATATGTTGGTCTTATCCTCTTTTCAAGTCTATAAAATATTATCCCAACATGTATTCTAGTTTATGAATAGTTTACTCTGATTGGACATCATTTTGAGGATGATAAGTTGTATTGATGTTTAGCTTAGTGTTTAGATAATTTTGGAGACTTTTCCAAAACATAGAGGTGAATCTCATATCTTGATCAGATACCATCGATATTGGTACTCAATACCTCCTTACCACTTCTCTAATTTATATCCATGTAATTTTATCCAGTGAGAAGTCCTCTAGAATTGTGACAAATTGAGAAATACTTGTAATAATATCCACAAAAAACCATATTGAATCATTTCCTATTAATTTATTCAGAATTTGGGTGAAAAATTACATTGTGATGTTTTTATATTTCTATGTTATTATGGGTAATGATGTCATCATCCCCTTAGACTTTTATATTTTAGTCTTCACTTTTTATCATACCAAGAGCATTGATGTATATGATATGATCTCTTTCTTTGTATTATCCCCAAAATAGTGATCTTAGAGATCTTGATACATAATTCTTCTTCCTGGGTGAATAGACAAAGTTGAGTTATCACTACTACAAAATATTCTTTTAACAGCACTAACAATGGCCATTACCAGTGCTAGAGAATCACTGACTACAAGTGTGAGATTAGAAACTCTAGACATTTATCAATTCTAAAAAAGCTATAATAATGGGGGCCCCCTATACGTATATTTAGAAGTGTCAAAAAGTGGAGCTTTATCTACAAATAAAAATAACTTATAAATGAAACCTTTATCAACACTTATAGAAGAGATGATAAAGGGGCATGCTGCAATGTGTTATGACACCACACTATAGCATTAGTGATGTGCACTGTAACATCATTCTCCAAAACCAATGACACCCCACAATCAGAAAAATCAAGTACAAATACTAAATTTAAATGAAATAAAATTTATAAAACAAATAAATGAAAAACACTTTTATATAGACATTTAAACATTGATTTATACAATTATGAAAGTAAAAATTATTATATACATTCAAAAATATATGTGTTCCTTTGTCTGATGATCCTAACCCCTACTCGAGAAAAAAACCTATGTGTGAAAAAAATTCTTATTTTAATAATAATATAGATAAATTAATTAGGAGAAAATGTTAATTTTAAACTAAACAAGGAATAATTCTAGGAACACTGTGTATCAGATTGAGTTTGGTTAATTATTTCATGTCACACTATTTCTTGTCCCTATTGAATCATTATATTTGTTCAAATTAACTAAATAAGTATAAGATAAAAGTGATAAGGAAATGAATTAATTAATATAAAATATAATGATGAGAAAGTAATCTAGGCTTGTTTGCTTGGTTTGGCGATGTGATATATTTTTAAAACAAAAATGGAACTTATATATTGAAAACACACACTTGGAGTCGTACTGGTCACACCGTGTGTCAGATTGAGATGTGGATGATTCCTACATGTCTCAAATTACTTATGGATTATTTTTCTAATTTATCAAAATAATTAAAATGTATTTTATCAATTTTTTTATGCCACTTGTCTTTTTTACTAAAATTTCATTTTAAATTGCAGACTAAAAATTTGAGTCATACCGATCACATCATGTGTTAGTTTGACAAGATGGTAATTCCTATAAGTCACTAATGGATTATGAATCATGGTCTTAAGTTATCAAGACAATATGATCACATTTTCATTGTTATAAGTGAATGACACTTTTTGAACAAAAATACTAATTGAAAACTAATAATAGATAAACTGATTCATATAAGAACATTGTGTATCAGATTGAGTTATGGGTCGATTCTGAAAAATAAAAAATGACTTATGGATTATTTTAGGAAAGTATCAAAACAATATGAATGTGTTTGATAATTTTTGAGTAGGTCAGTTATCCTTTCTATAAAAATTGATTGAAATTTTAACTAAAAAGAGGCACTTTGAGTCATACCAGTGACACTATGCATCAGATTGAGGTGAGGATGATTCATACACATATGACGTGACTTATGGATCATTTTCAAAAATCATCAAAAAAAATAAAAATGTTCTTTCTTGGTTTTGGGTACGTCAGTTTTATTTTTTATTAAAATGTCATTTTAAACAAGAAACATGCATATTGACTCATACTAGTAAAATCATGTGTTGGATTGATGTGATACTGATTTCTACATGTCAAAATTACATATTAATAATTTTTATAAATTATTAAGACAATATGAGCACATTTTCTTAGTATTTAGGGAGTGAAAATTTTTGAACTAAAATGTCGATTTTAAACTGATGACAGACAAATTGATTTATACTGGGTATATTGTGTATTATATTGAAGGGTTGTTTATTTATGCACATCAAAAATGACATATTTATCATTTTCCTTTCGTATCAAAATAATCCAAATATGTTTTCTCATTTTTGAGAAGGTTATTTTTCCTTTTATCTAGAATTACTATCAATTTTAATTAAAACGATGTACTTAGTGTCATACTGGTCACACTGTATGTCAGATTGAGGTGAGAATAATTCATAATGATCTAAAATCACTTTTGGAAAATTTTACTAAAGTATTAAACAATTTGAATGTTTTTTCTTAGTTTTGAGTACATCACTTTTCTTTTTTAATAAAATTCCATTTTAAAAAGGAAACACTAAATTTGACACATATCTATCCCATCTTATATCAGTTTGAAATGAAACTGATTCCTACACATTAAAAATTAATTATGAATCATTTCCCTAAATTATCAAGATAATATGAGAAATCGTCCTGGTTTTCAATGAGTGATAGTTTTTAATGTAAAATGTCGATTTTAAATTGATAACAGACACATTTAGTTACACCAGGAATATTGTGTATAGGATTTCAGAAAATGTGATTCCCATAGATAAAAAATGAATTATGTATCATTTTCATTAATATTCAAAATATTCAAAATGTATTTTCTCATTTTTGATTAAGTTAGTTTTCCTTTTTACTAAAATTGATGTCAATTTAAAATAAAATGTTTCCATTAATATCAAATTGGTCAAACCATGAATTAGATTTTAGTGAGGCTAATTCATTCACATCTCAAATAAATTATGGATCATTTTCCTAACGTATCAAAAAATATGAATGGGTTTTCTTAGTTTTGGGAATGTTGTTTGTCTTTTTTACTAAAATTTAATTTTAAATTAGAAACAGACACATTGACTCATACCTATCACATCATGTTTCATTTTGATGTGAATATAATTCCTACATGTCAAAAAATGACTTATGAATAATTTTCATAAACTTTTGGTACAATCTTAGCTTGTTTTTTTGGTTTTCATTGAGTGACTATTTTTGTATTAAAATGTCAATTTTATTGTAACAATAGACACATTGAGTCATACTGTGCACATAAGGAACCATATTGAGGTGAAATTGATTTTTACACATCAAAATTTATTTAGGGATCATTTTCCTAATGTATCAAAATAATCTGAATGTGTTTTATTTGTTTTGAATTTTCAATTTTTCCTTTTTACTAAAATTCATGACAATTTTAAATAAAAAGATGCAGCTGGAATCTTATCAGCCACACCATGAATCAAATTGAGGTGAAGATAATTCTTACAAATCTAAAATAACTTATGTATTAATTTCCCAATGTGTAAAAAATGTGAATGTGTTTTATTTTGATTATGCCACTCTTTTTAACTAAAATGTCTATTTAAATTGGAAACCCACACTTTGACACATATCAGTTACATCGTGGGCCAGTGTGATGTGATACTAATTCTTATATATAAAAAAATAATTATGAATCAATATCCAAAATTATCAAGACAATTCTAGTGTATTTTATCAGTTTTTATTAAGGGACACTTTTGGAACTAATTTGTTAATTTTAAACTGATAACAGACACATTGAGTCATACCAGGCACATCATCTATCAAATTTTGATGAAACTAATTCCTACTTATAAAAAATGACTTATGTATCATTTCACTAAAGTATTTAAAAAATTGGAATCCATTTGTTCTATTTTGAGTATATTAGTTGTCATTTTTACTAAAATTATGTCAATTTTAAATAAAAAAAGAATCATTTGGATTCATACATTTAATATTGTGTATCACAGTAAGGAGAATATGATTCCTACACGTAAGAAATCCTCAAAAACATCATACCTACCAATGTTTCAATGGTATCCATTTTCATTCTTTATCATCCTTCCAAAATTTCATATTTAGTCTATGTTCTTATCCAAAAAAACTTTTTGGGTGTTGAAATCCAAAATATAATAGAAATATTATGTTACATTTATATCATGAGAGGCCACAACAAAGAGCACATGAGCTTCGTATACCCTTACGGATTTCAAAAAATGAGAAATTATTTTTGACTAAGAACATTGATTCAATATGCAGTGTTGGAAGTTCAACAAAGAAAGATAATAGAATTGGAAAATGTGGTAACATTGGCAGAAAGAAACATTTTATCTCTTTTATAGCTTGTTGCAGAGAGTTGAAAGAAAAATATGAATTCTCAAAATATCTGTAAAAACACAAACCAATTATTAGATAAAAATGATAAGGAAACTAACTTACAAATAGTAGATAAGATGAAGAAAAAATTATTTAAATAAGTATTAGTAGTTAACCTTTTCAAGATGGTTGTATGAATTCTTGACAAATTTCCATGTTCTCAATATCTCAGTTGTAGGCTCAAAGTATAATCTCTCAAGATCATGAGAAGCTTCAAACCAACCACCCCAACTCGAACAAATGAATCCACCTATATAATAAAACAAATATTATATGAGTAATACTAAAAAGAAATAAATTAGAAAAAAATATGAAATAATACATTAATTTAACAAACAATGATTTTATATTGAAATCATCAAGATTACCTCTATGATGGAGTAGTATAGGTAACATGAAGAAATTTATTAATTCAAACACTAAATGGGTGAAAACGTTATGAGGGAGAATAATTATGCAGAATTTTTTGGGTATAAAGGTATAAAAGATAGAAAACCCTCCCCAACATGAAAAAAGAATCAACCTATCTAAGAAACTATTATTGTTTTGAGTAATATTAAAAAGAAATAAATTAAATAAAAATATGAAACAATGCATTAAATCCATGAAAAATTATTTTACTTTGAAACAACAATATTAACTTTTTTATTTAGTAGAGAGAGCGTTATTTCTCTTCATTCAAAGGTCATAGAGGGAACTTGAAGGAATGTGATAAACAAAAATTGTAGGGGTGACAAGGTTTTTTTTGGGAGAAGAAGCTTATGTGTTTTTTGGTGAAAAAACTCAGGAAAGTTTGACAAAAATTTTCTAAAAGAAATATAATCTATAATAAATATTCAAAATTAAATCAATGTTTCATTATATAGCTTTCATAAAAATACATAAATTATATCATAACATTAACTTCACATATTCCCAAATGGTTTCATTCATTATAGTTTATTCTTTAAAGGGGTGGATAACTTAACTATGTGTAGAAGACATTACATACATGAGTAGTCAAATATTTAATTTAGATTATGTTAATATAGTAGAAAATATATAATATTATGAGAAAAAAATAATATATTTAAAAGAACTTTTACATTCTCGTTGAAAACTATATTTTTTTAAAGGTTTTAGGGATTTGGTTCTTCTATTAAGAATCCAAATCTTGTTTTTACAGTCCCCTCTAATGTACAATACATTTTATACATTTGGAACGAAATAAACTAATTGTGATCCCCCGATGAAATGGTCATCGTTGATTGAATTTTAATATAACCCATCATTTGTTTTAGTCACCACAGGAAAATCGACCAGTTCTTTTTTTTGGATTCGATACATAAAATACTTACACTACTTTTGATTCCATTATGAATGGATCATATTTTTCCCCTTTAATACTGAAATTCACATTCACAAAGAACATTTCATCAAATTTCACTACACTCATATTGTGAGACCATTTTTATTTAAAAATAAGAAATTAAAATATTTTATAAAAAAACTCATATATCTATTCGATAATGAAAAAATATGACATATTTTCATAAATTTGATTTTTATACTAGGAACCAGATATGTGCATCACTTCTTCCACAAGAATAACACCACTATATTTCATTGTACAACAGTCATTCTGTACTATTTTATAGAATATATAACCATTTATTAGAAAACCAGTGTAAGATATAACATTTTAATTTGGTCCTTTGGCTAGCCATTGAAGTTTTTCAGCAATTCAATTCCTATTTTTAGATAATTCCTTATAAATTTGATCTCAAAACCATCTTATAAATTGTTGATTATTTGTATTGGTTAGCCATCATCATTAGCTCATCTCCCAAACATTTGTCATTTCATTTTTCTGTTCAACACACTTCCTCCATCTCTTATGAACATGCACCTATATTGCTTACAATACTCCAAGATGTAGTCATCCATTGGATGAATAATTCCAAAAGTAGAAAAAATAAATTAACAAATATGTGGGCTGAGTCACAAAGAAACAAAATGGAATAATAACTATTTAGGAGATGGAACTAATGAGGATGAAAATTTTACTACATTGTGTTTTCTAAAAGGGGTAATGCCCCCCATTTGTGAGAATTAAACCACTGGGACTAGTTATTAACTTGTGGAATATTTAAGGTGATATTTTTGGGGAATTAAATTCATGTATGTGATTCAGGGGGTCTTGGTGGGGACATGTTATTATATATGTTTCTATGGGGCCTTTATGAATTCTATAATTATAGGATAAATAGAACTTTTAATAATTTCAATCCTCAAAGAGGAGTCTAACCTATTTTAAAATGATCTGTAACATATTTATTAAATCCCCTAAACAAATTAAAATATAATATTAGAAATTAGTGAGTAATAAGATTCTAAAATATGATAAACAAGAATAATAAAATAGCATTTGAGGAACTAGAAGCTATAAAAATTTACTTATACAAAATTTTAATAAATAAAGAGTTATTTCACATATATGGACGATAATTAGAGATTCCTAGGGGTGGAAAAAATACATGTAGAAATAAAATGAGGAATACCTAAAAATGAATTCCAATAATTATTCCAACATAGATAGTTTTTTATATCCTCTATTCTATTTTTAGGAAGAATTTATAAAACAACCATAGGAGTTATTACATTTTATATTAATGGTTTATCAAATATTTGAATACATATAAAAATTATAATTTCAATTATTAGTCAATAAGGAAAGAAAAATGAAATTTTAGGAAAAGAATATACCTAATAATAATAAATGATTTAAACAACTCAAAATTCTTAGTTGATTAATTGATTCAAGAATTATGTATAGAAAGGTTGAAAACAAGAATTATTTTCAATTAGGTGAAGAGTAGGATTTATAAGAAAATTTCATTATAATGTCCATCATGTATTATTTGATGATTTTGGGAACATAGTTTAAAAATTTAGTCATAATGAAATAAATAAAAGTAATATGGAAGATATAGATGTTTTAAGTTATATAGGAGATACCGTAATATTACAAAAATAGTTTTAAATTGCAGAAAATAATCATATCAAATTTGTAAATTTTAATGGTGTACATATAAATTTGAATAATATATTTTAATAACCTATTTGTATAATATATATTTTTATACTAAAAATTTATAGTATATTTCTATAGTATATCTGCATAATGTATTTCCATAATATATTTTTATAATTTTCTTGTATAATAATTTGTTATAGTACAATACATATATCTATATATTCTATTTATTTTTAGTTTTAAAATATACACATGTGTGTCTATATATATAAGTATAATATTTAAATATATAACTTTTAAAATAAATATATATCTCTATTTTTATTTATTTTTTAATTTTTCAAACTTATACAAATGAATATATAAATATTTAACATATTTATATATGTAATGTGATAAATCCATTTAACATGAATACACACACACACACAGATATATATGTATATATATATATATTTATTATGTTCACACACACACACACAGATATATATATATATATATATATATATATATATATATTGACATACATAAATATAAATGTATTAATAAACATGTGTGTGGGTCTGTGTGTGAATGTAAATATAATTATATTATAAATTTTCCATTATATATAAATATCATTATATTGACATATTCTAAGTGAGGTAGTAATCCACTTGGATTTCATTCCATAGACCCTATGGTTGAGTGTAACATGAAGACAATTTCTTATTTAGTGTTTTATGTGTGTAGAAGGGTGGCGGTGGTCACTTGTGCTGGAAGGAGCTAGTGCTTGAGGGGTGTGGATGTCAGGTTCATAAGGAGGGAACAATGAAAATGATATTTCCTTAGTTTTAAAAGTATGAAACACATTGATGTGTTGAAGATCTCATTAAGTAGGAGTAAATGGCATTGGGGTGGGTGGGTTGCATAGAATCGGGAAACAGTGAGGGTGGGGGGGTGCATGGAATGATCACCCTAACTCTTTTCAACAAAAAAACACGTAAACGTTGTTGACCATAAAGATATGATGATATTAACGAGATAATAATGATAAAAATTAATATAGATCTCTCTAAAGAATAAATCATCGAGTGAGGTGGATGGGGAGAAAATAAGATACCCTGGATTGAATATTTGAATGGTTTGAGAGAAAGTGGAGATATCAGAAAACCTAGAAAACTTATAAGCCTTGGATTCATTAGACCCTTGAATCATTTGAGCCTTAGACTCAGGCCTTCAAATTGTTCAATACATGGATTTGAGGCTTGATTCGAGCTTCAATTGACAAAATACGAGCACTAGAAATGGGTGGATTCTAGTGAAAGCTTTGGTATCATGATGTGTTCGTGACTGGTTAGTGTTATTTAAATAGATCAAAACAGTTTTATCATCACTTCCTAAAAATCACGGATAAAGATCCCTTTTATTGGTGCTTTTTTAGCACTGATAAAGATAGATCTTTATCAGCACTAATGTTTTAGCGCTCATAAATCCCTCTCTTTATCATCCCTAAAAAAGAACTCATAAATATGTCTTTTAGTAGTGTAAATTAACTTAGCGATGATAAATGATTTATAATTTTAATTATAAATATATTTTATTGTAAATATAATTATTTAATTATATATATATTTAATAAATAGGGTAAATATATTATTTATTTAAATATATTTATTATAATTTTAAAATTATTTATTTATAGTTATATAAATATTATTTTTAAATTAAAATTTATATCATTTTTTATTTATAAAATTATATATATATAATAAATATATATAAATGTAAATATTTTCATTATTTTCATTATTGAAATTAATTTATTAAAAATTAAAATTATTTAAATATATATAGTTATTTATTTATAATTATATAAAAACTTTATTAAAAAATCAATATTTACTTATTTTTAATTATAAATATATTAATATACACATATAGAAAATATACATTTATAGATATATTTATTTATAAATATGTTTTAGAAATATATTTTTAACATTATTAATGAATCTTCAATCTTAAATCCAGGCATGTTAAAAATGAGTGAAATTGAATAATTAAAAATGAGTACACTTTAACATTATTGAAAAAATAGATATATTTTATTAATTAATTAAATAAATATATATATAATCATTAATAAAAATTTATTAAATTCTAAAAATAATATTTGGGTGTGTGCATGTGTTTTTTCTAAAATGCATTAATTGTATATATGTGAAATCAATATAACACGCATTAGATCAATGTTAAATTGAACAATCAAACAACATTCAATTATATCCATTACATGATGTAATTAGTATATATTTTTAATTCATATTAACTTCTAATTATAATCCATTATTCAATAAATATATTACAATTTATTGTAGGGAATAAATATTATTTATTTTATAAATCATATTTATATATATTCATATATATTCATATATTTATTATATACTATTTATTAAGATTATAAATAGTCATATAATTGATAAATTATTTATTTATTTTATTAATTTTCTTATTTTTAATTTATTTTAATTTTTTATTTTAAATATATATATTTGATATATAATATTTATTATTATTTATAATTTATATATAGTATAATCAATTTATTCATTTTTTATCAATAATTATTTAATTAATAATTTTTTTAATGATCTCATTTTAATTTTTTTATTATTTAAATATTTAATCTTATTTAGCACTGATAAAATATGCATTTATGGGTGAAAAAAGCACTAATATACTGTACTCGTTATCGGTGCTAAAAAGAACTCATAAAATGTGCCTTATATGAGTGCTAGAAAAAGTACCGATAAAAGGTACCATTTATAAGTTCTTGATTTAGTTTTGGTAACATGAACCTTTATTAGGGACTTTTTCTAGCACTAGTAAAGGACAGTATTGTTAAACACTTATCTGATAGTAGTGTGTGTGAATCATTCATAAGCTCTGTCTTTATTTATGGATCAATTGGTACACATTCAGGACCAAAACCTTACAAATCCTACCTTGTTAATTTTGATATGTGGGAATTTTTCTTTTTTGATACCTTCCACCTTTTTTCTGAATTTCCAAATCATTTCTTTGATCATCCTTTATTTTCTCCATGGGGGATGGTTGTGAAATCATTTGAGAAAGGATTGATGATGTTCCATCCTTAATTATTTCAATTTCCATCTTCTAAAAATCTAATCAGACCGGATCCTTCTCAACTCTCATCATTGATAATGTTATAGGATCCTTTCTACTTAGATAACCCACCACTTTATTTTCTTTACCAGTATGGTAGTATATTGAGAAATCATAATCCCTGATGAGATCTAACCATATTCACTAACACATATTAAGATCCTTCTGTGTGAATATATATTTGGGGCTCTAATGATCAATATATATCACACACTTCTCCCCTTAGAGAGAATGATGAAAGATTTACAATGCGAATATTAGAGCATCAAACTCCAAATAATATGTTGGATAGTTTTTCTTATTAATTTTCATCTTCCTTGAGGTATAGTCTATCAATTTATCTTCTTTCTTTAGTACTAATCATAATTCCTTCTTTGATGCATCATGATATAACAGAAATATTTTCCCACTTTTCAGAAGTGTGAGTACTGGGGTAGTAATAAGACTCTTTTCAAATCATTGAAGTAGTATTCACATTCACTAGTACAAAATAACATTACTCCCTTATCACTTAGCTTGGTTATTGGGTTAGGAAATCATGATAAATTGTTTACAAATAATCAGTAATTCCTAGCTAGAGCAAGAAAGCTATGTATCTCCATTACAATTGATTTCCTAGGAAACTATTTAATTTCATTTTTTATTGGAAGTGTCCATAGATATTCCGTTTTGGGTGATAACATTACCCAATAATGAAACATCCACCATCTAGTACTCAAATTTTCTTTACATTGGATATAGATTCTCCATTTCAAAAGGTCTTTAGCACAGTATTCAAATTATCCTCATGTTCCTTCTTGCTCTTGGAGTATATCAGAATATCATTAGTAAATACTATGACAAATTTTTCAAGGTAATCTCTAATGAATATGTTCATTATTTCCATGAATATTTCTCAATCATTAGTGAGTTCAAAATACTTCACTATGAACTGATAGTGTCCACAACTCATTCAAAATGAATTCTTGGGAATATCTTCCTTCTTCACCTTTAATTGGTGATATCCCAACCTAATGTTTACCTTAGAGAAATATATATCCCCATGTAGTCGATTGAACAAGTCATCTATCCATTGAGGGGATACTGGTTTTTACCATGATTTTTTGATCCCATGATAATAAATGCAGATGTGAATCAATATGTCCTTATTCTTTATGAAGTGGACTAAAGTACCCTTGGGTGAAGCACTCATGCACATAAAACCCTTGTACAGATTCTCTTGTAACCACTTCTTCTATTATTCCAAATCAATCGTGTCCATTCTATAAGATGTCTTTAATATAATTATTGATCCTGGAACATGTTCAATTGAGAACTCAACCTCTCATTTAATATGAAGACCATGCAATTATTTATGGAAGACACTAGTATAGTCCCTCACAATGGGAATTTCCTCGATCCTGATTCTCTCCTCTGTCTCAATCATTTGAGATAGATATTCTTTCTCATAAGGTAATAATATTCACACTTAAGATGATTATTCTGATGGAGATTCATCCTTATCCTTACACATGTACCGAATTGGAGGATTCCAGGGGTTGTGAAGATTGATCTCCAATTCTAGACATTTGATATTAGATTTTTATAAAGATATACAATCCACGACCAATATAGAATCAAACTCCACCAAAGTAAGAAAAAAATTTCAAAGAGGTTCAGTCCTCAAACATTAATCGGGGATGAATTATATACATTGGATGCTATAATTTACCAATTTTGTGTTCTCGTAGATAACCCAAACTCCATATTTTGAGGTGGTGTTTTAATAGTATTACTAAACATGAAAGATATGAATGAATACGAAGATACAAAATCAAATTTTATGTTCACTGTTAATGAATAAATAACTAACATACCTATCAAAACATCATTGTTGAGATCCACCTCAGTAATATTGATGACATAAAACATTTGTTTCTCTATTGGATTTGGTGGTTACTGACAATGTTTACCCTCAAGAAATAAAGATTTAGTGAACTAGCATGCATAGTTCCCTTGATTTGTACATTTGAATCATTGGACCATGTGTAGTGCTCTCATTTGCTCCACCACATTTTCCAGATTCTTTATATCTCATTGATATTAATGATCATAACGGTCTTCTATCTGAAACATGAAGCATTTCCCCATACCATTGAGGCTATTCCTATGATGCATCTTCCCAAAGTTTTGAAATGTGACCTTTCTCATTAGATCCTAAAGCTAAAAACTCAATCATTCATTTGTTTTCTCCATATCCATGGGACCATTATCCAAACCCCATATGCACTTTAATATCACATCAAACAACTTCTTCATGAATCACAATGTCTTGAATTTTTAGTGATTTTTAATGGTTTGGTTTTAAAACACTAAAGAATCTATCTATTTTTGTATCATTGTTGAAAAAATAACCTATGGTGTACCTTGAAATCCTTAGAAAATTTTCTTCATAAGCCTTGACAAATTCACCTTTGTTTTTCATCAACTCTAAGAATTATTTCCCCATATTTTTCTAAAGAGTTCAGAGTCAATACTTATTTATAAATATTTCCTTAATGATTTCCCACTCCATCTCTTCAATTACATCATTTGACATGGTGTTTCTAATTAACTACAACCATTGATCAACCTATCTATATAAATGATAAACGGTAAGATTCACCTTCTCAATGTCACAATAGTTAAGAATAAAAATGATCTTCTCCATTCTGTTGACCCACTATTTCATGATTGGTGGATCAGAATAGCCCCTAAACATCAGTGGTCATTTCCACATCAAAACATTAGTTTACTAGTTTCTACCACTTAAGGGAAATAGGAAATTCTACATTATTCAGGTTATTTTTTATATCTTGAGATAACTGGGTAATCATCACCATGAAATTTTTAACTCCACCACCCATGGCATTGGGGATTTCATTTGGGAAATCACTACATTATCCCCCATGCAAGTAGTTGACCTAGCATCTTCTGGTTCCCAATATTTTCTAAAATAGAAAAGGTTTGTAAAAAACATAAGTCAACAAGTTATAAATTAATAATTTATTCCTTTATGAAATTATCTATAAAGGAATATCTTGAGGTTTCCCAATGTAGCATTTTTCTAAAATAATTCTTCTTGGGATCTTACATATACTTAGTTACATACTAAGGGTTGTCACAAATGTTCTCTATACTTAATCTCCAAATTAACTAAACATTTCTATGATACCAACTATAGTGAACCTAATTTTTCTTACATGACTATTATATAATTTAAAGATAAATAACAAAAAAAACTTACAAAATAAGGATCTAAATGTTTAGAGTCTTGGGAAAATTTAGACCATACATAAATTTTACATAATTAAACATAAAAATTTATTTAATTATTTCTTCTCTATATTTTTGGTAGCCCTTGTTTTATCCTTAGTAAAATCAATCACCTCAGGATATACATGAAAGAAATGGGTGAGCTAAAAGACCATCAAGAGGATAGAGAAATACATGAGTCAATATAACACAGGTGAGCATAATCATCATCATCACCCATATAGAATAATCATAGTGCCATCATCATAATCCTTAGAGGAAGAATTATAGAAATACTTGAATTATGAAAATACATAAATATTAAAAATCATTTCTTAGTGGTAAAATACCACACATAATTTTGGACAAAAATAACATCTTTTATATTTATAACATATGTGAATAATCATAAAACAATCATTATAAACAATGATAGAATCATTTTCATGCATATTGAACAATTTCACATGCGATAAATCACACTATCCAATGAATTGGAGTGCTATATAATTTCAGGAACACCTATCACATCATAACATTTACATAATCACGCATGATAGATGGAATGCATAACAATATTAGTCATAAAATAACCCATGGAAATGAAATGGGTTTTATGAAAAATTGATAAAGAATAAATTCATGAATATTACTAGGATATCACAAAAGAAATATGGACTAACATACGCGGTACAAGAATCATTTATCTTTAGTGAAGAACAAAGCTTACTCAAGAGATGTAAAAGGTGTGTTTTCTTAGAAAGAAGAGTTATTTTGGAATAATATTTAAATTTTTCATAAAATAATATTGTAAACATTTATATCCTAGAAAATAAATAGTGAAATTTAATTTTAATAACATAATATAAAAATTCATGCTGTGGAAGAGAGAATAACCCAAAGAAAGGAATTTGGTTTGAGAATCCAGTTACATTATGTCTGAAAGCTTATTTCACTTTAGTATCCTAGAAAATCAAATTAGATTACTCTATTAATAAATAATGAAAAACATAGATATTTATTTTATTCATTATAATTTGTTATATTTGTTTATAGCTATTTTGTAGAGTAATATAGTTTAATTTTATTGTTCAAGAGTGTTCGTTCTCTTGGTCTTCATGATTAGTTCACTTGTATACATGTGTGGAAGATTTTGTAAAATGAGAATAATAACCTATAATTGAAATTATATGTTAATAATGAACATACATAAGTTTAAATGGTATTATATATTATTATTTTTTGGTATATGAGGATTACTCATTAGATAATACGTTATTGATAATCATTTAGATTAATTTTGTGGGTTTTCGATCATCATGAACATGTTTTGTTTTGTTATTTAATATTGGGTATATATGTTTCTTACAGAAGAAAAAAAGGATATAAAATAGATTTTAAAATCATTTCCTACCATTATAATGGTTTTATGACCATTATTAAATGTGGTAATTTATAATTTAAATGCATTGTCTACGATGGTAGCAAATCAACACATCAAGGATGATGTTTTCATTTTTAGAAAAAAAGGGGTAGGTGAAGTTGTTTGATTATGGATTATTACATTGAAATAACAAAATTATAAAATAAATAAAATAATAGATTAATAATTCTACTTGAATAAGGTTAGGTGAGGATAGAATAAGAAAGGAAAATAAATTAAAAAGAAATTAAAATAAAATGAAAGAGGATTTTACCTCTTGAATTCTTCTCCCCGAGAACCTCCTCAAGAAAATTGGAATTGGTATTTTATTAAGGAAAAAAGATAATGGATGTGGGGGAGAGTATTTAGAAGAGGATTTTTCGTAATTTTTATAGGATTCAATGCTTGGATGGATTGAGGAGAAGTGGTGGCGATGGGTGGTATTTACAAAATAGGAGAGGGGTGTTTTTTTGATTATTTTATTCATTATTTTATTATTTCGGCTCAAGAATACCAATAGTGTTGAACCTTATCAAAAAATATATTAAATATATAATTATATTTCTAGATTATGGTTCTTCCATTATAAATTACTCTAAAAATTGCCTATTTCACTTATAATGTCATATACCGTAAATTACCATGTTTCACTATTCACCAAAAAATACAAAATTTTAGAAAAGTCCCAATAATATAAACATACCAATTTTTAAATATTTAAACATAAAAAAATTGAACTCCATTTTATGAAATTAATTTTATAAATATGAGAAATTTAATTTTTAATTAAAATCATCATTTTTTTTGAAAAATAAATATTTTAAAATAATAAAAGGTTTTATGACACTATTAAAAATTAATTAAGTTCTCTTAAAACTTTATTATAATCACAAGACAACAAAATATATATTTATGAAAATAATTTTTCTTTTAAATAATTATATTAATTATAAAACTATAAATAAAAATTTATGTTTTACAAAAATACCAACACTTAATTTATCATTTTTAAAACATTTATTTACTCATACTATGATATATTTATATCATATTATCATTTAAAACATGCATAATGTTTTATATATACTTTCATAGGTTAGGATACTATTTTATTGATTGGATTACTAATCCCAATGGCCATGTTTCTATTTCAAGGGTGAAGTTACTATGCCAATGGTATTGGATCCCTAATTTCTATTAATTTCACTTATTTCATTATTAATTTATGAAAATATTTTTTTTACTAAACACTATATTATATGTATGTATTTTATAAAATATAAAATAATTATAAGAAGCGATAAAATTCATTGATAAAAGTTTTGGTTGTTAATGTAATAACCTAAAATATTACCAAATCATAAATTTTTATTCATTCCATACATATAAAATATATTATTTGATACATTTTTTAAATAAAAAAATGTAATAAAATCTATCCATGATATCATAAACCAATTTTTAAATAAATCATAAATTGGATTAAAGGTAATTAATAATATCCAATTTACTTAATTCTTATCCAATTTATCATTATCAAAACTAAAAAACATTTTCTCTACATCAGGAACATATTAATGTTCATATTACCCTAATAAAAATATCACCTTTCCATTAAATCACTTTTTTAGTCCATTAGAACCATTCAACATATTCTTATAAATTCTTATAAAAAATATACATAAAAAACATATATATATATGTATATATATATACATTAAATAATTCAAGGCTTACAATACAAAAAATGTTGGATCATTCCACCTCATCCTTAAGTCAATAACTAGTCTTCCTCTTTTTATTCCTTAATACCTGTTTCTTTTTATATTTCATTCGTAGTCACTTATTAATTTGTAGAATAACCATTACTCATACAAAATTGATGATTCTTTTGACGAACCTTCCTACTTGACATAAATTTTTATAATTCACATGCTTTACATATCTAATACCATAAAAATTTGATGATATCTTAGGAAGAAAATTATTATCATCCATTTCATAGACTAAACTTTTACTTTTTCCTTTATAGGTACTTTATTTGTTCTGTTATTTTCCATATTCAAAACATATTCCTATTCCTGTAATACCTCCACTTGTGTGCTTCTTTCCATATTCTCAAAATAAAGGAAAATGAATTTAATTTCTTCTATGGTCACCGTTACCCAAAATCTATGTAAACTCTCTCATTCTATTCTTTGGTATGTCTGAGTGTTTTTTAAGGAACACATTGTTAATCATGCTCTATAAAAATTGATTTGGAATATTAAAAATATCCTTTACTCCATTCATCATCCCATTTAGATTCTCATCAGCAAATCATCATTTGAATTTAATGTTAATCCAGCTCCTTATCATTCCTACCATTGACAAAGAACAAAAATCATTGTGTGAGAAATTTTAATCATAAGGGAAAATAACATATTCTAAAAAACATTTAGGTTGTAAAAATAAAGATACCTTATTTTTAATTTATGACACCTTTAGTTGATTTGAGTTCATTCATAGTCATAATATTTTTAAATTCTTTTTGATGGTTCATAAAAATTTGGGGATTTCCAAATAATATCTCGTGGGAGTTTCAAACTAGGTGTACATTTGGGAACTAGTTCTTGATCGAGTCTAGCTCAAAATAGTGTTGTTGGGATTGTTACCCTAAGCTAAATCTGTTCCATAGAAACATCTAATTATAGTATCTAAACAATGAAGTAATTTCTTGGACACCACTTACTCTATCCTATAAAAAAATTATAGGACATTTTCCTATACTTTAACTCATCCTTAGACTTATCCTTAGATACATCCTTATATATATCCTTCTAAATATATCATGGTATATCACTAAAGTATTATCATCCTAGTTCCCAAATATTAACTAAAGAAATTTCCTTTGATACCAAATTTAGTGACTCATGATTATCACACTAGGATATTACATCATTTTTTATGAATATTTATTAAATTATACAAACAAACACAGGATGAATGTAATAGTTGACTTTAATTGTAAACATGGAAACATAAACACATATCCCTAAGTGAGGTTTGTCATCCCCCACTACGTTCTTCACAACTATCCCAATTTTAATAAATATCATAGATAATACATATCATTATAACATGGGGAAGAGAAAAATAATAAAGGGTGATCTAATGTGCTCATTAAGGGTTAACAAGGGAGATACATAAATAGAACATGAATATAAGTGTATGAAATCTTGAACATAATGTTTAAAAACCAAACATTCCATATCAAAGAACATATACATGAGTTAAGTAATAAATATTGTTAGTTCATAAGACATGAATCATTTGATAATAAAATAAAATGATCTATAAGATCATAAAATTGACATAATAAATTGAATTTTTGGCATACAAATAAACATAGAAAATCATTTCCATATTGGTAAAGGTTCACTACCATGACCATCATACGAGACAATGTTCATTAGTGTACTGATTTCATTCCTCATTACATCCCTATCTTACAATAATGGGTTCACTACCAGTTACAACCATGTCTTACTGTACATGATTCACTCCTTGTTCTAACATTTTCTATCTCATGAGATATATAAATATTTACCCAATGCATTTAAGGGGGACATATATCCCACCCATCACATAATTAAATCTTGAATTCATGTTCCAAAATATAAAAAATAATAATTATATCCAAACCCATTAAATGAAATGGGTATCATAAACAATGTAGCATAATAACATATTGAAAGTATATAGGTTTCATAATAATGTTATCAGAAAATAACCCATAAAAAGAAGAAGGATTCATAATAATTTACTTATGGTATAACCCATAGAAGAGAAATAAGTTTCCTAAATATCAATCAATCAAAACATAAACCATTAAGAGAAATAACATAAATGGAATCATGGGATCATATCCCCAATAAAGAATTAGTAATAACAATAGATGTAATATTAGATGGGAAAATAATTTTATTTATTATTTAAAACTTTTTTTGAGGAAGATAACTTTTCTAATTTGAAATAAAATTTAAGTCAAAATAAATTTTGAATTTAGTTAATTTGAGAATAAATTTAAAAGCATATAAAAGAATCTTATAAAACCATTCAAAACACTTTTTAAACATATAAAATTTTTAAAATAATTTTATGTGAAGATAACCGATATAAATTATAACAGAATCGTTGAAGATAATTTTAAACACTTTTAAAATCATATTTTTTTCAAAAATCATTTCTTGGAAAATAATCTTTGAGACTAATAATTGAACCTTTGAAAATAATTTAGAACACTTTTAAAAGTATAAACCAATTTAAAAATCATTTTATATGATAATTACATTTGAAACTTATAAAAGATGTTTTTAATATCAGTAAGAGAAGCTTTTAAAAAAATAAAATTTTGAAAATATTTTCTTTGAAAATAACATTTTAATATTATAATGGAATCATTAAAAATCATTTAAAACACTCATTAAAATTGTAAATGATTTCTAGATCATTATTTTCAAAATTTCATGTGAAACTTATAAAGAAAGATTTCAAAATCATTTGAAACATGTTTGAAAATAGAAAAAAATTGAAAATAATTTTCTTTTAGAATAACCTTAAAAGATTATTTAATTTTTTCTGAAAACGTTTTTATAAAATACGGTTTTGGGAAAAAATATATTTCATACCGAAGAGATAAATAAAGTTGTATTTTCTTAAAAAATAATCTTTATAATTTTAAATGGAAAAGTGTATAAAATGATAATATCACTTGAAGATTTATTTAATAACTAGAGGAGAAGAAAATACACGAGACTTATTGAGATTTATATCATAATATTTCAATACTGGAGACTTAATCATAAACAATATGGGTGAACGATGAGATTGTAACATTAAATCAAAACCACTTAGATAATAATGAATCATTATCCACGTGAAGTAATAACCTAAAATGTGACATAAAATATCATGAGTATGAATAAATTCATGATATTTCATGTCAGATTTTCTTTATATAAATCTCATGAAAGAATATAGGTACATAATATAACATACATCTCAAAGAAGTCAAATTGAGACAAAATTACCTTACCAATTTGTTAACATTCAGACCATAAAACTCATGAAATATATATAATAAAATGAATATGTAAATCCCAATAGTATTCAGTATAATAATCATAAAATATATTCATGGGAATTTTATACATCACCTAAAAGAAAGATGTTGTGAATATGGAATTTATCTCACAGAATGTAAAAGTTTTTCAAAAATCCCTTACCTTAAGTCATGACTTCCTCTTCACACATTAAAACCTATTATATAATAAATATAATTGTATTATACATATATTAATGAACCATATTCATATATATCATACAAAATATTATTTTATTATGACATTATATAAACCATTTATTAACAATTCCATGTTAAAATTCCATTTCAGGTAATAACCACTTTGTTTTTAGTATATGTTTTAAATTTATATTTTTGGTCATCTTTATTTGTTCATGATTTAATAATGTAATGAATTTAAAACATTATATAAATATCATATAAATTTATTTATTTTAAACCATAAAATTTAGTTATAGGAAATGAAGTACACTTTTCATTGAGATGGTAGGCCATATGTACGCCAGAGTGCGGTTTCCACTTTCTTATCCTATAGATAGAATGAAAAGTAAATTATATATATTTATATTATAAGTAACATATAAGTTTTATGACATATATATCACATATTTTGTTTAAAATCAATCTATATATATTCTTTATAAAACATTAATGAATCATATTAGTTCAAGAGGTTGTAGTCTTCCGTACACACAAACAACATTATTATAGTCCCAAAAAATGGAAAACATGAATTTATGTGTGATATAAAACTATTTGAAGCATATTAATGTTATAAATATCATTTATAACATATATAAACTATAAATCCTTCATTATGACCCACCATTAATTGTGTTTGTGGAAAAACAAACGACATCGGTTCATGAGATGGTAGTCGATCGTACACTAGAACGATGGTTTTGTGACCCATGTAAAGGAAGTGTGTGTGGTTGTAGGTTGTACCATTAAAAATAACATATCAGTATATTTATGAAAAAATATGTTATTATATGATAATGATATAAAAATAATTGAAAGGGTTTAAGAAATATATATAAAAAATTCAATGATGATCGCCACTTCCTCTATAGGTATCCTCCTAAGGTTAGAACTAACGTACTTACTTGGTTGGATTTATGTCAAAAATAAGGATTTGAATATGCATTTAGGGACTTTTTTATGTTATTTGGGTTGGTATTGTCTAAATTAAATGGTTTTTATTGTGTGAATAAGTGGGGATAGTGACTTCCCTTCTGTAGTTGAGGATGTGTGACACTCTTAATAATAGTCAATAGTATTTAATAATGTGAGGCCTCCCATACCACATGTGCCGCAAACGTTAATTATAATGGAGGTAATAGTGGATGTGGAAGATAAAAACGTCCACCACACATAAATAAACACATATATATCATTTTTTCTTTAGTCTTTATGTGAACTCAATTTTACCTTTTTTTACCATGGTAACATGTTTTCTAACCTAGGTGATTTTTCCTTTATGACTAAATTAATGTGAGAATTATTAAAAAAATTATACCCACGAATTATAAATATTATATCTAATTTATAACAAAAAATATCATGTGTGTTGGAAATTAATTTTAACAGAAGCGCATGTAACGTGAAAAAACACCACTTTAACCCTAAATTTGTGAACATTGTTTTTTCTATTCAGGGGTTATTATGTTCATTTTAAAAGATTAATTGGTCTAAAAAATAAAAATATTTTATATTTATTAACATTTAGAAATATCTTGGTAGAAAATAATATTTTTATTAAATTTAAATCATCAACAAAATATCATTTACTATAAATAACATTATTGTCAATTTTGACATTATTTATTTGATTTAAAATTAAAAATATCAATCAAATGATGAAATGTGGATATATTATGTTAACACATATTTAAAACAACCTAATTATATAAAAAACTAATATAAGACAACAGTTATTTCAATTTACCTAACTTTTAATATTTTTGTTATCATTTATTTTAGTTAATTATTAACATAATAATTACTGATTTAGAATTTATAAAGTATTTTAAGTAACTAATTCGTCTATAAAAATTAAAGAAAAATTATTATGATAATAAAAACTCATTTATCTTAAAAATAATATGTATAACTGAATTATGTTTGTTTTTTCGTATCCGGAAAAATTATTGATATTAAAAGAACAGAATGTTCCTTTTTTCCTATATCTTTACATAATTATTATATAGGTCACTTTCATATAAAATTTTCACTCATAATCATAGAAATAGATCCAAATTTCATAAGGGTCTAAATATGGCCATAAAATGTGTGTTTTATAAGTGTTGTGTCTTTTTAAACCTTATATTCTATGTTTAACCACTGAATAAACTAATTTATACCTTAAGTACTCCAATTAATTTTAACTATTTTCACTTAAGATTACATTCAATAATTATGTATAAATTTTTAGGTAATAAAAATTATGTGGATTCCAAATATTCTATCCATTTTTTCAAATAAAACAAAAGTGGCATAATTTATTTTAAAATCAATCTCATAGACACAACGAGGAAGATGGTGTTTTAATATGGGGTTTATATATCCAATTTCAACATGAAATTTATTCAAATTACATACAATGGATTAATATATATATATATATATAATTTTTCTAATTTTACTTTAAAACCAATTTAAAATATAAATCACCTTTGTGAATAATTTTAGTGAAAACAATGTTATTAATTTAAATTTAGTAGTTTTTATCACTATTTATAAAAAATGAAATATTTGAGAAAAAAACAAAAAAAATTCAACCAAAGATAGTTTTTCTTTTATGAATTTAAAATGGATGTATATATTATAAAATATTTTTTATAAAATTAAAAAACATTAGTTTTCAAATTAGTGTGCCATAAAAAGGAAAGAAATTTTTTTTAGAAAAATATTGTTTTAAGTATAAAATTAGATTTAATCATATATCTTGACTAGAAAATACAAAAAATATATTTTAAATAGTTTATTGAAGATATACTATATAAATTTCGTTAAAATAATCCACCAAAAGTTATTTGTTAAATTTATTTTTTAAAATACATTTATATGCATAAAAATATTTTTTTTAAAAATGATTTTCATATTTTTAAAATGGGTTTTTATTTCATTTATAATTTATTGTTCACATAATAATTTATTATATATATACATGTTTAAATAGTATTTTTTTAATTTATTTAATCATATCTATACCCGCCATTGGAACACTTAGTTGATAACTATCATATTAAATAATAATATTTAAATGGTGTGTCATGTTTGGATTACACGTGGTGTTGCATGTGATTCAAGATAATATCATAATTATGTGTAACACAATCCAAACATAGAATTTCATGCAACACAAGCTAAAATAACTCTTTCATTTAATATAAAATATAAAAAGATTAAATATAAGAGTGAAAAGTCAAAAAAAATTCCAGGCGTTATATCCACTATGGTGGCATAGGGTAAGGCAGCCCGAAATAATGTTTGTCTCACCGTGCATATGTTCCCAGTTCTATATGGGTACTTATAATTTGAGTAATAATTGATTGTTTAAAATGTTTTATGGATCAGATTTTGAGCTGGGCATCTGAACAGGATCACAAGGCTTATATCCCCTTAAAAGACCCAATTTTTGTATCGAATGAAGTTTTCTTGGGGTTTTAGAGGTCTTGAGAGTGCCTTAGGGGTTATGGTCTTGTATTTTAGGGTTTTAGACTTGAATTCTAGGCCATATGGTTATCGCTTAGTTAGTGCTAACTATTCACCCCAATAACATGTCTTGTTAAAGTAGGATTTTGGTTTGTTAAACCATGAAATGAGGGATAACAAACAATGGGAACACCTGTAATAAACCGCAAAGCCCAATCTCATGATTGGCACACAGTTTTCCAAACCAGGCACCTAACCATGTGAGATGGATTCTTTTGAATATAGGGTTATGCATGGTTGGTGCATGGTTTGATCAAACATGAAGCCAAACCATCCCCCCAAAAATAAGAAATGTTCAGTTTTCCCTTTTAATTTTAAAAATGGTTTAACCCCCTCCCCCCCCCCCCAAAATCTCCTAGTAGACATCTATTGTGCCTTCTTACACACCTCTCCTCTCCTCTATAATGAAAATACACTATCTCTGGACTAAATTGGCTTACATCTATGAAATTTTAATTCTCATGGTGAGTCAAATATTCCTCCCCCTTTCCTTATTTACAAACACTTTCATTTGTGATATCAACATTTATGGGATATATAACTTATTTTCAAGGTGTTTGTCTCTTTTCTCAATTTCTATCGATTCTGATTGAACCAGACGATAATACTTGATGTGTAGAATTTTATGAGGCAATGGTTGGTGGTTCCTTTAATTTAATCCATATTATCACCTTATTTTTAAGTGTGTGAATTGTGTATCCATTCTAGTTTTCATGGGGAAAAAAATTCAATTTAACATTTTTAAGTTTGAGAATTACTAATAAACATTAAATATAAATATGTATTCAAATGTATAAATTCTGTTTCAATGGATTTATAATTGAACATTGTTTGAAATGGTGGAATTGAAGTGGATATTAATAACCAATGATTATCATAAATGGGTTTGACGTTTGGATTGGAACTAATGGAATGGTATGGAATAAGGAATTAAATTACATACCCAAAATACTAATAATGTAACGCCCCAGCCCTAGAAGCCCAGAGTTGGTGCATTAGTATGTATCATTTGCATGATCACAAAATATCAAGTCTCGAAAGACCGATTAGTTTAGTAGCTTTGGAAGTACTAGATACATTCATAAGGTTTACATTACAACATAAAATGAAAAAATACAATAACATTGTTTCCAAAGACAACACTGAGATCCCATAGAATATCCCTGCAGGTCAGTCAGAATATAATTTTTTTCATCCTGGGAGAAATAAATCATATAAGGGGGTGATCTCAGATGCTCAGTAAGGATAACAATATAGTGGAAACTCTCATAACTAAGCATAAACATTTAAGGCAATTTATAAAACTAAAATAGAATCCTTTACAACATAAACTTCATCATAATATGTAAAAAATAAAAATAATTCCATTTACATACACTCATGGATATTCTACTAGTCTAATAATCTCATTCAATATCAATATCCACTTTTATAATGATGAAATACATAATTCCATACTTTCATAACCACATATTCAAGGCCTTGTGCCAAGACTACAAATAATATTTTGTCAAGGCCTTGTACCAAGACATTAGTTTGTCTCATGAGACCTACCGATGCATCGAGGAGCTATAGAGTGCTCCACCAATGAATTCTATGTCCAATGCATTCTTCATATGAAAAGTTTGAAACATAACATAAACAATCGTATTAAAACTAGCATACAAAATTTCAATACTTTAACCAAAAACCATGAATAGTATAAAAATAACACATACACAGAAAAAAATAACTCATTAAATAAAATAAGGAAGATTGTATTGTAACAGAATAACCTCAATCGAGAATAATGAATGATATTTACATAGATAAAAATAATCATCAAAACTATTTGGGGGAAATATCTCCCTTTTTTTGAAAACATTTAAAAGTCACACTATTTGTCAAGAATCTGTTTAAAATAGATTTTTGAATAAAAGTGTCCCATAAAACTTTGAAACTTTTAAAAGGAATTTTAAATTTAAAACTTTAATGTCCATATAAATAAATACTAGTATTTTTAAAACATGGATATTAATGAGAAAGATTTAGAATAATAAATCATTAAAACGTTTAAAATGATATTTTAGTTAGATTTCCTAACCAAAAGAGAGACACTTGAATACAAATAATTGAGGTAATAAAAACATTATAATATCATGAGAATAAATGTATTTATGATATACTATGTAAAAGTACATTATATAAACCATATAAAAGTGAATTGGTGTATGACAACAATGAAGTCTCAATGGAATGTAAATTGAGACGATATCTCTTATAAAGACCATATCCTTAGGTTAAGGATAAACCAATGAAATAATTTTTTGTGAAAAATATAAATACACTCAATATTATTGTGTATTATATGTAAATCAATCAGAGTACATTAACACATATTCTTGTAAAAACAACACCAATGAATTGGATGTTTAACTCAATAAATGGATATTGAGTTAAAATTAATCTTATCAAGTTCATATTGATGACTTGAGAATTTATCAATGGAGTGATTATGTGTATCAAAAGTATATCCAATAAAAGGGGAGTGGAAATTAATACACAAATAATAAATAGTTAATACACACATAATCATGGAGTAATATAATCAACAAAGTATGCGTAAAGCCCAATGAGTGGAAATTGAAAATTGAAATTCCCTTACCGATTCGGTAACTTATGAAACATACACCCCATGAAAGAAGGATTATTAAATTATATTGTAAATACACATATATTAAATTATATTACACAAGTAATATAATAATGTCCTATACATAAACCACACAAAAGGAAATAGTGGCAACACTGCATTAATCTCACGAGAATAATAAGTGATATGAAATCCCCTTACCACATTGTAATCAATCGAGTCATATGACCAAAAGTTAATAACCAAAAAATGAATGATATAATACCATGAAGATAAAGATAATCATGATAATATATATGAAATGGCAGTACACAATACACCACATCCAATAAATAAGTGGCGAACAATGGAAATCTCATAGAAATGAAAGTGAGATAAGAAACCCCTTACCTCAAGTCCGACTTATCTTGTATGTTCCTTGTTCTTCCTGAATAATATAAATAAGTTAATATTTACTTGATTAAGAAAATTTTTCAATTTTATTATTCATTTTATATCACTTATTACCTTTATATAACAAATAGTTAATTATTTCAGTTCATATTGGATATTTTATCGATGTTCGAAACTTGGGTCAAAAAATGAACTTGTTATAATTATAATTTTTCCATGTGGTAAAAAGTAAATTATCTATAGAATGATATACTTGATTTATATATCATATATATATATATATATATTATATTCTTTATATATATGTTTTTATAACAGTACCTAATATTTGGAGATAAGAAATGAAATGTACCGTTCATGGAGACGGTAAGCCGTACAAACGCATGAACGCTACTTCCATTTCTATTTTGTATTTTAATGGAATTAAAACATAATGATACAAAGGTATATTATAATTACAGTATAATATAATATATAATATCCTTAAATAAATCCTTCATATTACCCACATAAGTCATTAGCGAGTCATATCATTTTGAGGGGGCGGTAGTCTTCACTTCCTCAAATGAAATTATCACGTTTTACCCATAATGGAAACCATAAATTAATGATAAAAATGGAAAATATAGAATCATAAATAAAACATAAAAAATAATATATATATCATATATAAATACAGTATCATCTTAATGGCCACCATAGGAGGTGGTAGGAGATAATCGAACAATCATCGTTTCGTGAGGCATTAGTTTTCCATCCACAGAAACAATATGTTCTTCACCCATTAGATGGAGGTGTGTGTAAGTGTAGTTTGAATAATTCTCATAAAAACATCCTATTATATTGAGGATACTATTTTTGTTATAAAATAAATAAATAAAAATATTTTAGGGGTTTGGAAAAGTAAAATAATACAGAATAAAAAAAGAATTTAAGAGAAAGCGTTACCATTAATTTGGGTAACTTCCTTTGGATTGAACCAAAAGGACTTCTTGAAGTGCCTTATGCTAAATGTAAGGATTATAGGAGGAATACAGGGATATTGAGAGATTATTTGGTTAGGTTTTGGATGAGCCAAGGGACTTTAGAGGAGTGTGTAATGGGTTAGAAGTGGTGTCCTTTTATAAGGGGGAGGAGGGGCTCTTTAGGGAGGTGTGAAAATATTATTTTATTATATAGTGTTATTCAGTTTCTAAAGGTACAAAAGTAATTAAAGTATAAGATGAGATGATACATGGTAGAAATAAAATTATCCAATAAGATTGGATAGGTTTTGGATATTAATTTAATATTAATAATCATATTTATTTAAATCATTTATTAATGAGGTAAACACTACATCATTATTGTGTCATAAATAATTTAATTTATTTGATGTGTAAAAATTATAAAAAAATTACCATAATGTAGGAAATATTTTTATATTTCCAATAATTATTTATAGTCGAAAATATGACTTCTAAAACCCCATGTGAAAATTTAAATATTAAAATTTATTTGTTAATGTCCCTTTTTTCTTTACTTTAAGTTAATTAAAATAAAGTATCATTATCACTCTTAAGTTGTGACATGGGGTCCCAAGATCTACCCAAGGATGCCCATGGACGTCCAAGACTCATCCAATAAGGTTAGGACAAGTTTTAGGTTAATTTTTTATTATTATAATATTTGTTTTAACATGAATTACCATATTTACCTTTAACTGCGGTAAATAAAAGTCAAAAGTTACTATGAACCAAAAATTATTTTCATATTATTGAACAAAATTTTTCTTAATAATGACAGCCATGTATGTTGGATTTTCTAAATTCAATTCACAAAAGCGCTAAAATTCCATTTAAATGAAAAAGTTGGTTTTAAACTACTACTAAGTGGTTTTACTATTCATTAAAAATTGAAATTTTTCAGAAAAAATAAAAACATCAGCCAACGCTATATTTGATTTTATGAATTCAAAAATGATGTCTATTTTACCAAATTCAAAAAAAAATTTATTAATTCGTTTAAAATTAATTCCCGTTTTCAGAACAAATAGCGTGTTTTTTAAGAAACAATAATTATCAAATGATTGACAGTTATTTATGAATAATTTCAAAGTTAAATTAATTCCAATTACTAAAATTGGATTAAATGATAAAAATATAATCTAATTATACATTCAAACCATTCAAATGCATAATTTAACACTATAAATTATTTTGATTATAAAAATTTGTTTTCAATTAAAATTTAGTATTTTTTCACTATTCACCAAAAAATGAAAGTTATCAGAAAAACAACAAAAATTTATCGAGACTAAATTTTTATATCTATATTCTAGATAATAAGTTTATTTTGTCAAATTGAATATATAAAAGTGTCATATATTGGATTTAAAAGGGTTTTATCATTAAAATGTGGCACAATGTCATTTTTTTAAAAATAATTCCTTTATCAGAAAAAATGAACTTGTTCTTATATTATGTATAAGAAATAGATAATGTTGATGTTAAAATTATATAGAATATATATATAATTCAAAATTCATTTAATACTATTCATAATTGCTCTTGAACGGCTAGTTTGGTAAGTCGTCGTGCACTCGAACTCGGTGTTGTGTGAGGTGCAAGCAATTGAATTTAAAGAAAATAACTTACTATAAAATCTTGGGGTGTTACAAATAAATATGAGTTGAAATAGTTGAATGTTATTTAATGTGGTTTGAAAACCCGGTTTCCTTAGTAAAAGTGTTAAAATCTATATGAAATTTTTATGGATACTACATGATGGGTAGTGTTTAAAAAATATTAAACCATGATTTTGGATTTGGTAATGAAACCTTAGACTTTCCATAATGAGTAAGGTTAGTGGTGGCCTTTGCCCTCATGGGAATTAAATGAAATGAATTGTTAATTGATCAAATGATTAAAATTATGCTTAATTATTATTAATTAAGGGTTGATCTCCATAAATTCAATATGTATTGTGCTACTTGGGAACATTTGGATGAGATCAAAAATTCCAAATGATACTTAATGGTTGGGAATATTGGGATGAGCACTCATATTCTATGTGATTTATAATTAATTGGGAAGAATAGGTTGAGTGCCAATACTCATATGATTCCTTTATTATATGGGATGTTAGGTAGGGTTATTAGATTCCATTAGAATACTAGGATGTGCCTCTTTATTTTATGTGATGATTTATTATTTTAAAATACAAGGATGATACCTCATATTCCATACAAATTCCATTATGGGAACTGAAATTACACAAGATACATTAGGATACTAGGGAATACATGTTTGAACCCTATAATCTAAGTGGTTATTTATGGTTAGAACAGTAATCAATGAATCCCAAAGACAAATACACACTATCCAATTAAGTTATTGTTTATCATGGTCATAAACCTAGTGACTGACTATGTTATATCTGTCCTTGAGGGTTACCCTAAACCTAGGGTTTCAATGGTTGTTTTCATGTTTTTATTTTAATTTCTTGAACTGGTAAATTGTTTACTTATTGATCTTATTTATGCATTTCTTATCATATTGGTTGTTTTAGGGACTCCGTTGGGGATAAACTACTAATTTATACTCATACATTATGCAAGATTACCTAGATATTGGGTATTTGAGCAGACTATAACGGCATGGACCTCTCTAGTCTATTAATTTTTGAAACATCAGTGTTCAGAGTGTTCTGGGAGGTCACAGTGACTCATTTCAAGAGTATTCCAAAAATCCAATTCTCCAATGGAAGCTCATTTGATGGAGAGTCATCCACTGGTGAGTCAGGACTAGAAAGTTCGCACCAGTGACTCGGGACCAGTGAATCAGGACTGGTGAGATAAATTAGTGACTTCCACCAGCAACTCGCAATGATGAGTCGCTGATGGTAGGTCTCCATCAGTGAGTTATCTGATTGTGACTCTCCCAATGGTGAGTCACCCAATGGTTTCTCATCCAACGATGACTCATCCAACGGTGACTCAGTCTAAGGTGATTTTTCCAATGGTGAGTCACCTAATGGTGACTCATCCACCAAAGACATGTGATGGTGATTCACCCAACAACGAGTAATGTCTGAATGTTTTTTAAAATTTTAGAATCCTCCAACTTTTTCATATTTTTACCCATTAACATTTTAATTGACATGAGATGAGTTTAATAAAACATTAAATGGGTTTTGTAGTAGTTTAAAATCACATATATCTTCGAAAAATATAATTATTCCATTGACTTCCACACTGCATGTTTTTAGTGAATATCCACCTTTAATGGCTTTCCAAAACCCTTCATTTTATTGATATATGATCTGGGATTACTAAATATGAGATCCTCTCTTCATTGTGTGCTTCCATTTTCTTTTGGTATGCCCAGAAACTTTCTTCTTTAGGAGTTGTGTGGTTGTGCTAAGGCCTTTGGATCATGTTTTCCCATGAGTTTTATACTTCTTGTGAACCGTTGTCTTGGTTCAATAAAATGGTGATGAACATCTATTCTTCAAGGTAGTTATCACTTCATTTATCTTTTATTTGTGTTTCATGTGGTGGATTTAATATTATCATGCGGGGTCGGGAAAAGTTTCATATGTTCTTCTTTGTTATCTATTTATATTGAGAATTTATATAGGCAATATACCTATAAAAAATCTTGGTCTATGGTGGTGTTCCCCGTACTGTTTTTCTTGAGGAGTTGTGTGGTTGTGCTAAGGCCTTTGGATCACATTTTCCCTCTAGTTTTCTACTTCTTGTGCACACCCAATCTTGGCGCAATAAGGAGGTGATGAATATCTATTTTTGAAGGTAGGGATCACTTCATTTCTCTTTTTTTGCATGCTATGTGGGGGGGGGGGTTTAATATTATCATGTAGGGTCAGGAAATGTGACATATGTTCTACTTTGTTATGTTTTTCTATTGAGAATCTATATAGGCTATATGCCTATTAAAAATCATAGTAGTTTGTGGTATTTGTTTGTGCACCTGGAACGGCTTGTGAATTCTTGTTTTTGGAATTCTATTGAACAAATTTACTCACACACACACACACATATATATATATACATACACATGATGTATATTAACCATGTACACACTGATAATAAAAGGATTCCCTGGGATCAAACTGTTTATGTGATAACCCCTAGATTATCAAGAGGAAATTGAATGAGTAATTACGTATTATATATAAATATAATCTACCTCGAGTTGTGCAATAGTGTGTTGGGTGTGGGTTTGTTCAAACATGTGATGTATTAGGGTTTTGGGTTTGGATGTGTGATGTGGTATGGTAGGAGTGGTGTAATGAAATATTAGGATGAGAGATTGATTGATTGTTGAATTTATGGGTAATGTTGTGCAGTGGGGATTCCATCAGGTTGTGGTTTGTTTATATTTCTCTGATTGATGGGTGTGGTGTTGTTATGAAGGGAGGCTTCCAAGATGGTTTTATTGGGTTTTATTGTGTGTGACTATGATTTTGGGGTTTGTTGTGGATGATATGATGGATTAGGAAGAATGAATTCGATTAAAGATGATGGAAGTGGTTGGAATAGGTAATTAGTCAGATTTTTCTCAATGTGTATCGGAAATAATATTCACAATGTGTGTTAAGATTGGTACTTTGTTATAGCATGAATGGATATTAATCATAGACTAATATGAAGCTATTTTTGTTTATATGGATCTTCTCCTTCTAAGATGACTTTGTTTATATTGCTTTTTGTGTCTTGTGTTTAGTACGTTCCCAGCTAGTGATGGAATGAATAAATGAATTTTTAATAAATAATGAGAATTTGTTAAATGAATTAGATGGGGGTATGATATGAGTTTTTGTCTGGTTGTGAAGTGGATTTAATTTATCAACTTCTAATGTGATTATTACTAATACTAGAAAATGCATTTAGAAGTTGCAGCATAGGTAGTATTATGATTTGGTTGTTTGATTGAGAACCCATAGGTTGGGATTGAGTGTTTGATACTATATATGTATACATATATTTTCTTTGTGATTTATTTACACCCCCTACCCCAGCTGATCTTTATGTGTTGAACACCCCCATTGTCATGAGTGAGGGTATCTTTCCCAAACATCCCAGTGGGAGGATGGATGGATGGACACCAACACTTATCTTCTCCCTCTTCTAGAAGGTGATATCCCAAGATTCTTTGGCTATGTTGTGGTTCATTAGGCCAAAGTGTGTGATGGAGAGTTGTGTTTCCCATGTTTCTCCAGGATGAGGTATGATGTGATGTGGTATGTGACCTAGGTGTTTGCAGCTGAGACATAGTTGTGATGCTTAGGTGTGTGTTAGTGGGTTTTGATGTGGTATGTGGCCCAGGTGTCTACGACCAAGATGTGGTTATGTGGCCTAGGTGTTTCTTGGCGGGTTGTGATGTGGTTCTTTTGGAAGTGGTTGGCGCGCAAGGATGTTCTCCATTTAGGTGTGAGAGTGGAGAATCTGTGGAAAAGTAATGTGGGGTAACCTATCATCGATATACTCTATATTACTTTATATGACTTATGTTATTTGATGAGAATGACTTTGGTGAGGTTGTTATACCTACTATAACTTTATAAGTGATTTTTTTCTATTATTTTCTCACATGATCAATAGTATGATTCTCACACTTGTGCATGAGAGAATTTGTGTTTTTATAATGAGTATAATTTTATGCTCACCCAATGTTATAAATCTACTTTTATATTTCCAACGGTACTATGTGGACCATGTTGGCTATTTATATCTTGGACATTGGGAATGTTTCTATGTCACAGCGTAGCGTTAATTTCGGGTACTTACATTGGATATTTTATTTGTATTTGTAGCTATTTTGTTTTATACATGATTGTGGGATAGTTTTGGATTTATTATATATATATATTGGATTTTTTTAGGATGATAGATATTATCTCTTGATCTAGGTCAATATAAAAGGGCCATTCCTTCTATTTGTGAGATTTGTATACCATAGGTTTCGGTCACCACCATGGGGCCTACTAGTGGTGGGACTCAGGGGTCATTATATCTCTTTCATCATTTCTATCTCTGGAGGGGAATATTTGGAGGGAGGGGGTCAGGACTAAATGGTATCAGAGGTGATGTTTGAGATATAGGATAGGGATTGGAGTTAGGAACATTGAGGATTTCATGGGTTTGTTGGGAAATAATGTTAGACAGTCTAGGTGTATGACATAGGGCATGGAAGAACATCTAGGACATGGGATTTTAAGGGCCCCATGATAAAATGAAAGGACTCTGAGACTACATAATTTTAATGTGAGGCTACACCATTTGAAGGTTAGATACCCTAGGGAAGGTACATGCATCATAATGACTTGATTTTCTGACAACCCTGCTTTTTATTTCACACTTAAACCTGATTTATTACATACAATTAACTTGATAAAACATTAAAGATCAGAAGGTATCATGTCTTTGGGGCATATAAACATTAAATAACAACATAGAACAAAAAACACACAACATATTTGTTGAAAACATCCTTTACATGACCACTACATTCCCTCTTAGTTAGCATTACTTAGGATAACCCGATGACATGCATAAGAAAATGGTGATCTTTAAAGCTTAGTAAGGGAATGAAAATTGAATAACATGAAGAATACAATACATGCTAGTAAATATTAGTATCAATGGATCACAAGAGAAATATGAACATAAAGACATGATAAATCATGATAATCATAACATGGAAATGTGGAAACAACACTTAACAATGAATTAGCATGAGCCAAGGCTCATTGCACATCGAGCATGAAAAAAACCTCATTGCACATGAAGAATGAGTAAACCCTCATTGCACTTGACTTAGCATGAGTCAAAACTCATTTAACATGATGTATCATGATACTATACTTTTCCCAATTCATTGGAGCACTATCTGGGTGCACCCTTCTTAATCATTTTATTTCATGCATAAGTGTGTCATATGGGTCATAAATCATGGATTCATTAAAAATAATATTTTATTCAATGATAAATGAGTGTGGAATTCATAAATGAATCTATTTAAAAAAATATTTAAATTGTAATAAGGTTTAATAAACTTTATAGAGAAGTGGGCATGGTATTCACTACACAATGACTTTGGCATGAAAATCACGGGGCAATTTCGACAGCGTAACAGTGTGACATAAGAACTCATAAAAATTGTTGATGAGATAGAAAGGGATGTCTCATCATATTTACATAAAATTTAAAGTAATGGGGTTATATAGATAAATTTCCCAACAATTTTAATGGAATTTATATTCATGATACAAAATAATTACTTGAATTTAAATGAGGAGAGAGAAATTCCTTACAGAATTTCAGCATGGTAACAGGTATATATAGAAGGAATCGATGAGAGATAAAGGGGTATATCATCATTAAAACATAAATAGGACAGCATAGGGTAGGTGATAAATCATACCCCAACATTTATAATTGAAAATAAAATGGCATAACAAAATTAAGAAACATGGATAAAAAGAGAAATAAAGGAATCCCCTACTTGGAAGTGTGATACCAAAGGATTGGGAGAGGCTTGAGAGATGCTTCTTGAGAGTTTGGTGCACATTGGGAGGATTATAGAGAGATGAGGATAGAATTTGGATGAACTCCAAAGGCTTTGAGTGAATAGGAAGTGGGATCTTGGGTGGGTTTATATAGGAAAGGAGGGGAAATTCTTTATTATTTAGGTTTTGTACACGACACATTAAACTATTCAAAACCACAAACCATCCCATGTATTTTGCCCACAATTTTTTCCAAAGGGGAGTGTAAAATATTATTTTATAAGTCCAATAACCTAACATCTTAAAATAATATGTTTTCTTATGTGGAGGTGAGTCACAGTCTCAAGGAAATCAATTTAAAAATCAAAAATGTTTTATAAGTCTTGAAGGGTCCACTAAAGCATTGTAAAAAAATCAATCAAAACTAAAATCACATAATTTTAATGGTAAAACATATATTTTCTGAACATAATGTTTATAGTCATTTATTACATCTCTATTGGGTAATTATGATGTCATAAAACACATCATATATTTAAATGGTATTTAATTTTTACCCACAAATTCGACTGTGTCAGAAAATTATGAAAAATTCACCATTGGATAATTTCGACGACTTAATTCCCATAATAGTATTAATTTTCACTAAATAATTTTCTAAATATGTGATTTTTCACTTTTATAATAATAACAGATATTTGTCAACAATTCATGGGTTTTGACAAAGACAGCTTTCAACCATTAATAAAAAATTACAATTGCCTTCATAAAAATTATATGATCATTTATACATAATAAAAGTGATTTAATAATAATAATATTTTATTAAAATATTATTTAATTCAAAAATCAATTAATTTATCGAAATTGATTCCTTAGATGAAAATTAACTAAAAATACTATTTCTGCTTTAAAAACTATTTACAGAGTTACAATAATTAAATGAATGTATATTCATTATTATATACAAAAATAATGCACATAATCATAGTACTATGGTATCGTTACATAACCTCTTATAACACCCACATAAGACCTTAGGGTAAGGTGCATAATGGTGACAAACTTATGGGGTGGCTCATATAATATCGCTTGTGTGGTAATATCTATCAACTTCCACTTCTTCCATAGGTTGTTCTGATCAAGATTAACGTATTCAAGATCAGCTTGGGCTTGGTCAAGAGTTAATCCTAATGACTGCACATACTTTTTGAGATCCGAAAAATGGGATTCATACGAGGAAAGTCTACTAGAAGAGGCCATCACCTCATTTCTATGAGTAAATTATATTTGTCAAAGATCTATATTTATACTAATCATGTGATCACTATTCAATGACTATATTAGAAATCGTCACAATTATTAATTTTTTTTTAAAATCCAAAACATAAAACCAAATATTTTCATACGTTTTACATAACCATAATAATACATTTAAATAAACCAAGAGGAATTTTCATTAATGAATTTTTAGGTTGTTACAGAGTTCCTATTTGATTTGGTTTGTTTTGGGTAAATTATAATGGATAACAGAATGAGTTAAATGAATTAAAATTATCATTAAATAAAATTCCATACTACTCAGGCTGAGGAATTCCTTTTTTTCATTTTCAACTACAGAACCCAGTCTTCATCCACATGTGGTTCGGGTAGTTGAGGCTCAGAAGGGCGACCTTGTTGATAAAAAAAGGTTGATCCGGTAGAGGAGGATGACCAATGTCTGATAATATTACATTATTTCTATAAATATGCCTTGGTAATGTTTGAGGGTAGTGTTATAGATATGGGTATGCTGATATGGATTGAGGATCTTGATATCACCTTCAATTTGATCCGGGCTCTGATAGAGTAATGGGTTCCTATGGTAGTGAGTAGGATGTGGGGAGTTGCATATTAGTGGTGGACATTATACCATGGGTAAAAGAAGGAGTATAACGTTCTATGGGTTTATTTTGAGAAAGAGTTGCACACAAAATTCCTTTGAACGACCAAGAAGGCTGAGAAGAGGCAAGAGTTACTCTCCCTCTAGCTGGGGAGTGTGTTGGTACGATAGATTGAGATTAGTTTCAAGGATCTTCTTCATTTTACCCCAGATATCTTTTTGGATGAGGAGTCTCATGCGAGACTCATAGAGGAGGTACCTCACCCTTTTATCTAGTATGTTGTTACCCCCATTACCTTTCCAATGTACATAGTGATTTAGAAGAAGGTGGAAGTTATTGAGTGGATGCACTCACAAGGATGTCTACTACGAGGGGGGATCCAACAAGGCTCTTCAAGAGGTATGGTTTCCAGCATTAGGTATCAGGTGACATGATATTTTAGGTTTTTACCGGTGGGGAGTCTACCTCAGTAGTATGTGTTTTGAGGTTATGGTCCCCGTTCCATTCTCGTGGGATTGGGGATGATGTGTTTCATATTTGGAGTCCATGGATATCTTAGAAATAAGTGTCCAATGGTAGTTTGATCTCTATATAGTGGAGGTAGATAGGATTCAAACTAGCCTCGACAACAGTTACTGGATAGGCAATTTTAGTACCAGAGATGGTTGAACCATGCTCCACTCTAGGGAGATAGAGCTGGTAGAGGATGACCTCAGGGAGTTCATTAGGGACCTTGACATGGGAGTGGTCTTACAGGAAGTCATTAGAAGCGTGGAAGAGGAGATGAGAGTGGATCATTACACATAGTAGAGAAATCGGTTCCAATAGGGCTAAAGATCATCATAGGTACTATCATCTTGTTTTGAACTATTTCTTGTGTTTTTTTTTATATAGGTGCTCCACACTCCATTATTTCACCCGGTCTAGCTGATGATCTGGGACTAGATGTAGAGAGGCTTTCCATTCCCATGGTATTGAGTATAACTGTTTAAGTTTAGACTAGATTGTTTGATGTTTTCAAGGATGTGTAAAAATGGTGGGACCACATCATTCATATGGGTATCTTTTCTTACTACAGATATACCAATATAATGTTATTCTTGGAATCAACTAGCTTTATTCCATGAATGCCATTATCGATTGTTTCAAAAGAAGAATTGTTTTTTCCAACATGGATGCTGAGAATTTGGATTTTGTTAGTGAGCGGAGGTTTCATGTGGGAAGTTATATTATGGAGCCTATTCATTCCTTTCTAATTGATATTTCAATGGAAGAAGTGGACATTGAATTCCCTAAGGTTTTTTGGGAGCTCATGGTTGTTTTTTCTGAGGAGGTTCTGAATATACCCCCTTGATGTGATTTTGAGTTCAAGATAGACCCATAGCTCGGTGCCTCTTTGATTTTGATGGATCTTTATCATATTTGACCTTATTAGTTACAGGAGTTGATGATCTAGATATATGACCTAATAAACAAGGGATTTATCCAGCATAGTGTATCGTCATGGGGTGCTCCAGGGTTGTTTATGAAGAAGTAAGATGAGGGTATTAGGTTTTTGATAGAATATTGAAGGTTGAATCAGGAGATATTCATGAAATATTGACCACACCTAATGAATGTTGATCTTTTCAACCAGCTCATAGGATAAATTTGGTTTCCTAAGATTGATTTTCAGTCTAGATATCACCATTTGAGGGTGAAGGACGGCAATATTCTTAATACTTATTTAAAATAAAAGTATGATCACTTTAAGTTCATAGTCATTTAGTTTTGGTGTTACAAACCTACCAACCATGTTCATGGGACTCACAAAATCCATCTTTCATGAGTTCCTCGACCAATTCATCATTGTGTTCATTATCAACATCTTGATCCACTCGATGTCATAGGAGGAGCATGATGAGGATCCTAGGACTATATTGCAGGTCCTTTGACACTACCAGCACTACGAAAAGTTGTCCAAGTGAAAGTTTTTGACATGGGAGTTTTATTTCCTGGGGCATGAGGTGCCCTAGTTGGGTGAAGCAGTGGACCTGGTAAATTTTGAAGCAATTTTTTCTTAGGTAGCACCCATGAATGTGGCAGAGGTTCCATGTTTTATTGTCCTTGTGAGCTATTATTGGATGTTTTTACCCAATTTCTCATGATTTATAGCTCCATTTAAAGATCTAACTATGAAATACTAGGCTATTGTGTAGATATAGAATTTCTAGGAAGCATTTTACAATCTTAAGGGGAAGTTTCACAGTGCTCCAGTGCTCTAGTTGCTAGAGGAAGGGGTGATGTTCGAGTTGGTATTTGATGTTTCCTGTTTGGGCTTGGGATTCATGATGGTATAGTAGCAGGGAGTTATATCTTAATGATCCATGCAGTTATGTTACCATGAAAATAAATATACCACCTAAAATATACAGTTGACAGTGTTTGTGTTTACGGTGAAGTTGTGGCGGCATTACTTCAATGGGGAGCACTTTTTGGTCTTCACATATCACAAAAGTTTGAGTTATATCCTTTCCCAGTGAGATCTAAACTTGTAGTAGTAGAGGTGTATAGAGTTTCTTCAGGACTATGATTTCTATATTTTATACACCAGAGGAATGGGGAATGTTGTGGATGATGATTTGAGAAAAATTTCACATAAATAGGTAGTTTGGGAATCTGTAGAATCTTGGAAGGTGGTGGAGTAGTGTGTAGCCTTTTACATAATTGTAGGAATAGACAGAAGCAAAGGATTTTTGTTTTAAATGATAGTGTAGCCTTCTATTATGCTAAAGGTGGAGGAGTATCAATGGGTATACTTAGAGTACTATGTAATGCACGTTCACATAGACTGTGGTGATGCTCTAGAGGGATGGTCGGAGGATAGTTAGAATTGGATGCTATTCCATGGAAAGTTGTTTGTTCTTGTAGCTGGGTATGAAGGAGTCCTATATGAATTTCACAAATCACTTTTAATAGTGAACCATGGATCTTACAAGATGTACTGTGGTTTGAGGGAGTATCTTTTGTGGTCTTGGATGAAACAGACAATGGTTGAGTTTGTAGAAAAGTGCCTACTATGCCATCAAGTAAAGGTTGAGCATCATGTTCCCAGTGGTTTGATACAACCCTTAGATATTCCTGAGTGGAATTGGTATGACATATTAATGGATTACATAATAGGGATACCAAGGCCTCCGGGAGTCTACAATTCCATCTGGGCAGTAGTGGATCGACTGATGAAATTGACTCACTTCATAGTGATCAAGGAGTCGAGCGCAATGGATGCCTTGACAATGAGGTATCTAGATGAGGTGTTGTGGCTACATGGAGTTCTAGGATCCGTTGATTCAGATCAAGATACATGATTTAACTAATTATTCTAGAGGGTATTACAGCCTGCTTTTGGAACCCCATTACACCTCAGTACTACTTTCCACCCTCATATAGATAGAAAGGCATAATAGACCACCAAGATGTTGGAGGATATATTATGAGCATTTGTCCTGGAATTTAGAAGATCTTGTATGAGAAATTTTCCCTTTGTTGAGTATCCCTATAATATTATCTATAACACTTCCATTGGCATAGATATACATGAATTTTTGTATTGAAGATTGTGTCATTTCCTTTGTGCTGGAAAGTGGTTTGGGATATAGTTGTTCCTATCCCTATGGTAGTGTAGAGAATGACTAAGAAAATTTATCTTGTTATTGAAAGGATGAAGGTAGCGCATGACCGACATAAGTTGTATGTCGATCACAGGAGGAGGCCCTAAGAGTTTGATGTTAGGGACCATATATTCTTGATGGTTTCCCCTCGACATGGTATGTGGATGTTTGGAAGAGGGTATAAGATTTCTGTGAGGTTCATTGGACCCTTCAAGGTGTTCGGTTGAGTTGGTGAGGTGGTGTACTAGTTAGAACTACCACAATAGTTAAAGAGGACCTACAATGTGTTTATCATCTCTCAGGTTTGCAGATATCTTCAAAACGACTCCCATGTCATCGACTGGGGAGAGTTGGGTATCGAAGATGATGCGATGGATGTGGAGTAGCTAGAAGATGTTCGAGATCATTAAGAGAAGGTTCTGCATGGGAGGAAAGTTACTTTGGTGGTTTATTTGTTGTAGAGGCATGGTGTCCTAGAGGAGATTACTTGGGAGAGAGAAGCACAGATCCATGCACAGTACCAATAGTTTTTTTGGGATTTTCCTTATTGTACTGTGTTTTATAATGTTTGAACGCTATTTGTTTTGATATGAGTAGTTTCCTTCTTCTATAATGTGCAATAACATCATGAAATTTGAAAAGGGGAAGACCAAATTCATACTCGAGATGCATTAATAGTGATGTTATTAAACCCATTGGGGGGAGTCAGTGACACCCAGGGAGGATAATATATTGACATGGAGGACGTGATTCTATGATTCGTGTGTTCAGACAACATGGTTATTCTGCTTGAGTGGTGTCTCTTCTGGTAGGTTGTGTTATGAGATCATGGAGGAGGTCTTCTTGGATGTTGAGGTTTCACTCCCTCTTTTGAACAACATAGGGTGGTTTATCGTTGAACCTTGATGTTGGTAGTAGTGTGTCAATTATAGTGAGATCCCTGAGAGGTATCTCACGGGGTGGTTGTTCAGACCCCTCTTTTTCTACTGATTTTTTTTGAATTCTAGAGGGTGATAATAGTTATAAAGTTATCTGATCTAATGGTTTGGACATCTCTGTCCCATTATTTTGTGAAAATACCATGTTTGGAGTGTTTTGGGTGATCACAGTGACTCATTTAAAGAGTATTCAAAAATATAGTTTTCCAATATTAGCTTTTATGATGGTTAGTCATCCACCGGTGATTCAGGACCCTTGAGTTAGGATAGGTGAGTTGGAATGGTGACAAACACTGGAGACTCACAATGGTGAGTCCCTGACAGTAGGTCATGACGATATGTCACTAGTGGTGAGTCATCCAATAGTTACTTGTCAAATAGTGAGTCACCCAATGGTGAATCATACAATGGTTAATTGTCTAAAGGTGACTTGTTCGAGGTTGATTCTCCCAATGGTGACTTATCCATCGGTGACTCGCAATGGGGACTCACCAAATAGTGATTCATTTATGAATGATTGTAAAAATTTCTGAATCTTCCTAGTTTTTTTAAATTTTCCCCTTTAACATTTTAATTTATGTAAAATGAGTTTAATACCATACTAAATGGGTTTTGGACCTACTTTATATCATATCTATATTATAATAACCCGATGCTTCCTTTGACATCCAAACCACATGGTCTTAGTCAATATCCCTCTTTAATGGCCTTTGAAAATTATTCCTTCTGTTGATATAAGATCTGAGATTTATAAATCTGATATGCTCTCTTCCTTGTGTTCACTTGTTTTCTCTTGTTGCACTACAATCCTTTCTTCCCAAAGAGTCATGTGGTTTTTCGAAGGCCTTTGGATCATGTTTTCCATTGAATTTTCTGCTGCATGTGTACCCCCTGTCCTGGCGTAGTAAGGATGTGCTGATTGTTAGTTTTTCAAGGTAGGTATCCCTTCATATATTTTTTATTTTTATATCATTCTGGGTGGAAGTATGACTATCTCCTTGTAAATATAGAATAAAAAATATAGGTAATTTAATTGGTTTAAGATTATCATGTGAGGTTAGGAAAAGTAACTTATGTTTTTTGAAGGTTTGGGTCGAAGCCTCAATTTATTATTTAAAGCAAAGACCACTTTAGTATGGGTAGAGGGAGACCCATTACATAGCCTGAAGGCCCAAGGCAAAGTTTCCTGAATACAAGTCTTGAAATCCCATTTTTGGCCCAAAGGACTACTGGGTGAACAGTACTGCTACAGTACCCCTCTCTTACAATAGCTGCTACATTATCACTGCTGATACAGTACCTACCACAATGCCTCCACTTCTACAGTGCCTCTACTACTACAATGCCTCTACAGCTATAGTCCCTCCACCACTACAGTACCTACGTTGCTACAGTTTCACCTCTGCTACGGTGCTGCTATAGTACCCTAAAATTTTTTCCCTGCTCGGATTTGATCCTGGGCCATTTAGATTTCTTACAGGATCTTGTACCACTTGGGTATGGGCTCATTGGCCAGAAAAGTGAATTATGTTCTCCTTTTTTATCTATTGATGTTCTGAATTTATATAGACTGTATGAATACTAGAAATCTGGTCATTGGTGGTCTCTTTTTTGCTCCCAGAATGGATTGTGAATTCTTGTTGTTGTTCTTCTATTAAATGATTGTATATATATGTAATTAATTAAGCACATAAACTTGGATAATAAATGGATTCCCCATGATAATACTACTTTTTTGATAACACATTGGATTAATAAGAGGAAATTGAATGACGAATACCTTTTTAAATCTTAAAATTCTTTGTCGTAGATTGTGCACTGGTGTGCTAGGTGTCAGTTTGTTCTGACTTGTGTTGTAGTAGGGTGTGGGTTTGGCTATGTGATGTGGGGTGGTTCAGGTGGAGTAATGGAATCTCTATTTGAGAGATTGATTAATTCTGTAATTGATTATTAGTGTTGTGTAGTGAGATATCAATTTAGTTGTGTAAGGTTTATATAGCTGGATGTGATTGGTGTGGTGTTTTTATACAGCATGGATTCCAAGATAGTAGTGGTGAGATGTTTTGTGTGATGTTATGTGTTGGGGGTTTGTTCTGGTTGATATGATGTGTTAGTAAGATTGACATTGAGGAATGATGATGATATTAGTTGGTATGGTTAATTTACTTGATGTTTCTCCACAAGTAGCATGCCGAAAGATTCACCCTATGTCTCAAGATTGGTACTTTTTTATAGCTTGAATGGGTGTTAAATGTAGAATAATGTGAAGGTGATTTAATTTATATATATATTTACCTTCTGAGATGACTTTGATCCTATTTACAGTTGTCTTTTTTGTTTAGTAGTTTCCCAGGTAGGGATGGAATGAATAAATGAATTGTTAATAAAGAATGAGAATAAGGTTTATGAATTGGAGTGGGGTATGATTTGAGATTGTGGCTTGTTTTGAAGTGAATTTCATTTATCAACTTTCGATGTGATTGTTGCTAATACTAGTAAATGCATTTATAAGTAGTATCATAGGTTGTATGATGAGTTGGTTATTTGATTGAGAACCCATAAGTTGGGATTGAGTGTTTGATACTATATATGTATACTTTTATTTCATATTTGATTTGTATATGCACCCACCATAGTTGAGAACAATATGCCAAACATCACTAATGTCCAAGGGGAGGGTGTCATTCCCAAACAAACCCAGTGGGAGGATGGATGGCTGGCCACCCGCCCTTCCCTACTCCATATTCTAGAAGGTAATAGCACATTATTCTTTTGGCAGGTTGTGTTTAATGAGGCCTAGGTGTGTGTGGGCGTTTTGTGTTTCCTAGGTGTCTTCAGGATGTAGCAGCATGTGATGGGGTATGTTGAAATGGTGTCTATGGGATATACATAATTGTGAGGTCTAGGTGTGTACGGGCGGGATGTAATGTGGTATGTGGCCCAAGTGCCTGCGTCCAAAACATGGTTGTGAGGACCAAGTGTGTGTGTGGTATGGTTGTGATGCGGTTCTTTTGGAAGAGTTGGGAGCCCCATGATGTTTACTATTAGGGTGTGTGAGTGGGTAATTAGATGGAATGTGGTGCGGGGTACCCTATCATCGATGCACTCCATATTACTTTACTTGACTTACATTATTTGGTGAGTGTGTCTTTGGTGAGGTTGGGGTGGCTACTATACCTTGTTAGGTGTTGTCAGTTTCTATTGTTTTCTCATGGGATAATTAGTATGATTCTATCACTTGTGCATGAGAGTCTTTGGTTTTTCCTACGGAGTATACTAGTATGATCACCCTATCTTATAAATATGATTTCAGGTTTGTAGGATGACTATGGGGACCATGCCGGGAGTTATTAGCTTAGTCATTAGGACAATTGGTGTGTCCCTAATTAGCTTTACTTTTGGGTATTTACATGGATCGTTTCATTGTATTTGTAGACGTTTTTCTTTAAACATGCATATGGGATGGTTTTCGATTTCAAAATCATATATATATATATATATATATTCCTTTGAGTTTTTTTGAGGCTGATACCTCTTATCCCCCGATCTTGGTTACTATAAAATGGAAAATCCTTCCATTTGAGAGATTTGTATTCCCTTAGTAGCGGTCACCACCTAGGGCCTACTGGAGGCAGAACATGGGGGGTCATTATCTCTCTTTCTTCATTTCCATCTCAGGAGGTTAATCTTTGGAAGGAGTAAGTCATGACACCAAAATTGTAATTTTTCATAGGGAAATGTTTCTAGGAAGGGCTTGATGATTTTTACTTTTGAATTCTATGTTTCAGTTGGATGATGGGACTGACTAGGAATCAGGACCAACTCCAGATGTTTTATTAGCAACATTATTTATTTATTTATTACTTCTTGTTTTTGATCCACTAATGGGAGATCCAGTATGTATGGTATGTTTATCTTTATAACACCTATTACATGAATTTATTTATCATCTATTTCCTTGAATGTGATATTTACTTAGATATTATCTATTTGATTTTGTTTTGAATATTATTATAGAATAATTTGAGATCATAGTCTCCCCGTGGTGTTTTCATTGGACCACACCACTAGTAATAATCCTTTTGTTCATGGTGAAGCATTCCTGAGGTTCTGTGGTGTATCAGCCCGAGCCATTAGTTGGGTGGCCTTCGGGTCATAATGTCATAAAATAGTAAAAAAGGTATTCCTTTTATGTATTCGTAGTATTTGGGAGTGGTGTAATGGAGACCAAGATATTTTTGGATCTTATAATTATGCTTGTGTATGGGTTCCAACATCACTAAGTGAATGTGAATTAAAATTTCTAGGGATGATAATAATTATTCTTTCTTTATACTTTTATAATTGAATGTTATCCTCTTATAGTGGTACACTTCAGTGTGATTTTATTGATTTGGGGGGTTTTTCCTCTTATCCTAATATGTAAAGAGTGGGTGTGTGTTCTTGAATCATTACAGGAACATAGTATTTATATGTTTTTCGTATGATTCATATAATTGATAGTTTGTTGGGATTCACACAAGCTAATGTTTCATTTTTTATATAGATTAGGTTTTTTGGTCATTTGTATATGCCTATGGTTTTAAATATTTGATAGAAGTTTTTATTTAATGTGTTAATGGAAATTTATATGGTTTTCATAAAACTGTATATTGGAACAGTAAATAATCAAATACTTAGTCATCTTTTAATTTATAGACATGAATTAATAAAATATTAAGGGAATTATTTGGTTAAATAATGCAATAGTAGGAAAATTATAATGTGTTTCCATTAAAATTTTTGAAGGGGGTTCAGTTTAATAAAACCAAGAATGTGAAATTTAATAAATATATATTATTTTGAGTGTTTGGTATCAAATGTTTTGAAAAGTATGAGTCTTTGGGTTTTAAAAAAATATTAAATTTTAAATAAATTCAAATTATAAGTGGATGAACTCTTAGGGATCATGGTGATGAGTATCCCATGTGTTTTGGTTTCCCTTATGTAGGGGTAATTAAAGATGTGATATTTTCCTAGTATTGAGACATTTGATTATGGGTTCTGTGAAATTAATGGGTTTAGGAGTGTTAGATGACATGGTGTTTCATGATGTGACTATAGTTATGCTCAGATGATATGTTTGTGAGGTATTTCTTGGAATCATGTTACTTGTGTCCTTTGTAGATTTATGACCTTGGCAATTTTGTTGGACCCTAGAGAATGTGTCTTGGATTGTAGTTCCAATGAAACTGGGTATGTGTCTATGGGTATGTGAGGACTCACATAAGGGATTAGGTGTGAGAGCCTAGTGATCTTTTGAATGTGTCTTAGATTACTGTTGAGTTAGAATGTTTGGTGATTGAGAATGACTACATGATGAGTTAGCCTAGTGTTGTGGGTTTTTAGGGATGTAAAGCTTGGGTAGATGATTTTATGTGTGAATTAGATGCATTAAATGTGTTATTGATGTTTTTGTAAGGAATGTATATTCTTGGATATTCTCTTAACAAAATCACGTTGAGTGGATATTTTTTTGTTTTAAGGAATTTTATCGACAAGATCTATCAAATAACTAACCATTCAATACTAAATCTATCTTAATGTAGTAATTGGTACTGAAATTGGGTGGATGGGTCTAGGGTAGATGGATATTAGGTACATTATTCTATTATTGGAATGAATCCAGGGTTTATGGGTAGTCATGTATCTAGGATTGAACCATGTGAAATGAAATTATTTTTGTATTAAAGTATAAAGGATTATTCAATATTGTTGATACTAATAGGCCATGAGGCATTATCAAATAATTGACTGGAAACATGATCATAATTTCAATGATTCAGGACTCATCAGATCTTTAGAAAAGTTGTTGAATGGTTTTCGGGGAGTATGTTACACCGAAGATTTTTTTTAGACTGATGAAGTATGAACGTGCAAGAAGAGAATGATATATTTTAATTTAAGTGATTAGGTGAATTTGGGGAAAACACCAATTTCTATTTTATGAGACCAAGGTTATTTACATAGGCGGTGCACAAATCCTGTTTGAATTTGGGTCGGTAAGGTGGACCATCTATGTTCTGGGGATAAACATTTGAGTCTTTTTAGAGGATATTGAAAGGTTTATTGGTGGTAGTTTCTCCATAAAAATTAACTCAATTATAATGTGTAGAGAGTTGTAGGGATATGGATAGTCTATTTCAATAGGCCTCACCTATAGCGAGGTGGATGGGAGTTGATGAGATTACTATTAGAATATAAGAATATATCATTGAGTGGGGTTTTTGACATGTCCTTTTTGTGGGAGGTGACATTATGGGTGATTCATAGCATTGTATGATAGATGCTTGGGTTGAAGCTAAAGGAGGTCTCAAAGGTTTTGTATGTACTGAACATGGCGCTGGATGGGTGAAAGATTGTGTTCAGTTGGAAGCTTTAAAGTTATTCTCATAGAGTGGGGTAAGTGAAACGTTATGGTGGTGAGTATACCATTAACCGATAGGGAGTGAGTTCCACATTATAGAATGGAGGACGGTGAATACCATTGGTTCCATTCTTAAAATCCTAGAATGGAAATTTGTTGAGGTTCCTTTTTTCACTCAGGTGGGAGAGATATCACTATGATCATCCTTTGAGTTCTTATATGAATGGGATATGGGATATTGTTTTAGGACATGTCTAAAAGGATCTATGATAATGGTACTTTTATGTATGGGAGGGGAATATTATTCTTGGGTGTGTAAACCCCATGCTAAAAGGTTTAACAAATACATGGGAATGACCATGGATAAGTCACAGTGGAATCAAGATTCTAGTGTGGAGGAAATGAGGCTATACTTATATACCTATAGGAAATAAAAATAGATGATTAGATATGGTGGTAGATAAATACGGAGTGTAGTCTGTAGGCTTAGAGTTGTGTTAAAGTGATCCAAGGTTTTTGAGATTAGAGATGCATCTGTCCGTAATAGGTAATGATGACAGTTTTGGGTTGTTGAGGATTTAAATAGTGCAATACAACAAATATTTGGGTGCTAACTATATAGAGTGTGTTTGGGTGGTTATAGGATACATCAGGGTGTGAAGACATAATGTCCATGTTAGTTGGTGATGCATCAACAACTGGGATTGAATTTATTTGATCCGAGTAAGCCAAGGATGGTTATATTTTCATTCCTCTGTGAAAATGGATGTAGTGGGTTTTAAACGACATTTGAAATATAATTTTGGATTCAATGGGTGTGCTTCTAGAATCAAACTAGGATTTCAAGGAATGGTTGGTGTGTTACTAACTTGTGAATATATGGGGGTTATATATCCATCCTCATTTGGTTTTCAGTGATGAGGATGAGTATAAACTTTGAATCTAAATTCTCATGGACATTTGGGTGTGTAAATTTGGGAACCATGATGGGTACATAGTTGGAACAAGGGTTTCAAGATTTAGTAATTAATTTTGATAGTGGAGGAACTAAAGTATCATAAGTTTGTGGCAATGAGATGAATCATATGTTGGAGACTTCTATAGTATTTCTTGGTGTCTGGATGAAAAAACTATTAGTGTTTATGATAAATGGGTTTAGGAAAGTTCAATCTTGGTGATTTAGTTATGATGTCAGGCATCATATTTAGTTATAGAAGTTTGAGTTTGTTGAGTTGAAGGCTGTGCTTTGATCATGGTTCAATATTTTAGAAATGGAATAAGTCCATTTGTTTTTTAGTTACAAAAGAGGGTTATTATAGAGACCCTTTATTTTCATACATTAACATTACATAACTTTTGTGAAATACTTAAAACATTATACAAGAAAACACCCAATGACCGTATTAGTCTATTTCCTTTGGAAACATAGAAAAATATAAACCATTTCATAAGGGAGCTACATTATCTCCCACTAGGTTATTCTATACTAGAACCCATCTTAGACACATTAAAAATAATACATATCTTCATAACCTGGGGTAAAGGAAACATAAAAAGTGGTGAGATCAGATACTCAGTAAGGGTAAACAAGGGAGATATGTAATCACAATCATGATTATAAAGGTATGTGAACATGATCATGAAAATATAAGATCATATACTGCATATTAAAGTTTATAAATAATAATCATGGAATAATGATTATAATTTCATAAGACATGAATCATAAGGAAATGAGGAAAATAATTCATTAAATCATAATATAGGAATAAAACATAGAATTCTGAAAAACACATAAGAATATATTATTATTTTAATAATAGTTAATGCATTACTTCCAAGACCATCTTGGTAGTATGGGTTCACTCTCCATACCATCTTGGTAGTCATGGTTCACTCCCATGGCCATCTTGGTAGCATGAGTTCACTCATTATACCATCTGTGTAGTCATGGTTCACTCCCATGACCATATTAGTAGTCAAGGTTCACTCTGATGACCATATTAGTCTATCTCAGGAGACATAAATCTTTACCCAATGCATTGGAGGGAGATATATGTCCCACCCATCACATAATGAAATCTTTCATATATGTGCCAAAAGATCATGAAAATGATATTATAACACATGAAATGAAATTGGTATCATAAAAATATAATCATATCAAATACTATGAAATAATATATAGGTTTTATAATAATTTCATAAAAATCATAAATTCTGAAAAGAAGTGTGTTTCAAAAGCATATAAATAGCGATTGAGAAATATGTTTCATAAATATTATTCCATTAAAACATAATATATTCATATATAAAATATTAATGGAAACAATGAAACATTTCCCCAAAAAGGCATGAGTAACACCAATGGATTCCATATCATACGGGAAATAATTTTTAATAATATTTTAAAATCATTTCTTGGGAATAAATATCCTTTTATATCGTTTTTAAAAAAAATATATTTCTAGATATTTTTTTCTTGGAAAAAAGATTTTAAAACATTTAAATGAATCATTGAAAACAAAAAAACATTTTGAAAATACTTTTTCTGTGAAAATAATTTTTGATAACATGGTTTTTGAATTAAAACAAAATTATGGCTGAAGAGATAAATATGGTCAAATTTTTCTTAAAAATATTTTCTTAATCATCTTATGTAATAAAGAGTGGAAAATGGTAATAATACATGGAAATATCTTGATTAAATATAGGAGAATAAAATTCATGAGTCTTCTTGAATTATGAATAATAATAATTCATCAATGGGATCATAATTTTAAACAATCTTGATAAACACTAATATTGTTTCAATAAACTCGTACCACATAGTAACTTTGAATCATACACTAAATGAAATAAAATAAAATTACAAAATTTTTAAAATATTATGAGAAGAAGGAGAATCATGATATAACGTGTAAAATTTAAGTATATAAACATTGAAAAATAATTTAGGTTCATAATAAAAAATGTGTCTCAAATAAAGAAAATTGAGACAAAACTGTCTTATAGATTGGTAACTATTGAAAGATAAACAACATGGAAGAAAGATGATTGAATGGATATAAAAACAACCATAAATTTAAAAATAATACTCATAGAATACATTAATTTGAATTATATACAACACAAAAAATAAAATATTGGTGAACATTTCATGTATCTCATAGATAAGAAAAGTGAGATGAAACTCCCTAACTAGGTGTCTTGACTCTTTTTGTACTTGTACAAACTTCCACTTCTTTGGGTAACTCTATTTGGTTTGTAGAAAAGGGATTCCTTAGATATCTTTCTGTTAAAAGTGGGACTTCTAGGTTGATGGTATGGATGATGAGGAGCTTCTTGGGAATATTTTTGTTGATAAAAATTGGCTTGAGAGGTGTGAGTAAGTGGGAGGAGAGGAGGCCATTTTATAGTATAGGAGGAGTGACATGCTTGTAAATTTTGTGAAAAGGAATTGAAACCACGTTTTTTCAATTTCAAGTTGATCCAATAAAGAAAAAATTTGATAAAAAGTAGAATAGGTTCGAGATATTTCCATAAAATTGATATTGGACTAGTTTCTTGGTCATTTTTGGTCTTAAGATTAAGGTCTAGAACTTTCTTAACCTCATTTTTCTCTTAATTATTGTAATTAATTTTAATCACTTTCACTAATACTTTTGATTAAAAAATAATAGTAAAAAATTATAAATTATAAATTATAATGATTCTATATATGGAATCCATTTTTAAAAATTCCAAACACATAAGTGGTAGAAATTAATTTACACTTAATCATATTTATAGGACGACACTATGAGTTTTTAAAGTAAAAATATCCCAAACATTGCTATGATTTATACCCAATTTTAAAGTGATATTGATTATAATTACTTAATTTTTTTTAATTTATAAAAATATAATCTAATTATATTTTTAGATAAATTTAAAATGTAATTTTTCGTTAAAAATAAATTCGATGAAAAAGCAGTTTTGAATTAAAATTCTGTATTTTTTCACTATTCATCCAAAAATGATGTTTCTCATAAAAGTCCAAAATAAATTCACCCTATGATAAACAAGTCATTTAAAATTCAAAAATAAATTTTATTTTATAAAATTAAATTTCAAAAGGTGTTTAAAATTAATTTTATTATTTTTCATAGAAGGACATGAAAAGTATTTCATTTGAGAAATAATATTTCTAAACTTATAAAATCATTAAAAAAAATTATATCTTTCATTATGAATATGATTTATTTACATAAAAACATTATAAAAAATATTTTAAAATTAGTAATTACTATTCATATTATTATGTTTAATGGGTAGGTTATAATTATCTCATTTAAACAATTACAACAAAAAAAGATGTTTCATAGAAAATTAGTCTTGCATGTAAGATATGTCAAGTCAGTGTTGAATGTAAATTATGCAATGTTGGTGTCATGTGAAATGAATTTTTTTCATAGTTCAATGGAATATATCAATGAAAATTTAATTTATTCGAGATAAAAAAGGTCAATAAAAACATGAGGTGTTATATTCTACACATTTAAAATGAATTTCTCCCTTAATATTCATCATTCTGGTAAAAAATGTGGATGATTTTGCTTCATCATATCTTCAAGTTCCCACATATATTCTTATAATTGGCGATGTATCCAAAAAACATTTACCATGTGAGTGGTCTTATTTTCTAGAACTTTCTCTATATAATCCATAATTTCATCTAATTGTTCCTCATAAGAAATATCCTAATCTATTTGTACGACCACTATGTTTAAAAAATGTAAATGGTAAGTTATTTACTTCTTCATGATAGATATATAGAACACATCATGTACTTGAGAGAGTTTTGGAGGAAGTTCCATGTTATAGGAAGTTGTCCCGAAATGATCAATAATCTTAAAGGAATTGATATACCTAGGGCTTTGTTTCGCTGTATTTCTAAACCTCATAACCTTATTTGTGGGATCTTTTTATAGAAATAACTTCTCTCCAAAATCAAATTCAAGATCACACCATCAGTAATCAGCATAACCTTTCTACCAACTTTGAGCTAACTTGATATGTTGTTGGATGACTCTAACCTTCTCTGTCATTTCTTCAATGATCTTAGGTCCCAATAGATTTCTTTCTCCAACCTCATCCCAACAAATTTGACATCTATTTCTCATCCTATTGAGTAATTTGTAATGTTGAATCAAAATTTCTAAGTGAAAGATATTTTTGTACGAAAAATCTACCAGAGGAAGGTTTTGATCCCAATCACCTTTGAATTCTAGAGAATAAGACCTCAACATATCATCTAGGGTTGGAATTTTCCATTTAGACTGAACATCTTTATAAGGATAATAAATAGTGATGAAACTCAATTATGTTTCATGTTCTTTATAAGTAACTCTCCAAAACCAAGAGGTAAAAATTAGATCCTGATCCAATAGAATAGAATGTTTAATCCACCCAACCATGCCACTTCCATGATGTATATCCTGGAAAACTAATCTAAAGAGATGTCTTCTCGGATAAAAATGAAGCATGATGACTTTGTAAGAAGATTGAATAAAACCTATAAAGCATTAAATCCTTTAGATGTTTTGGGTTGTCCTATGAAGAAATACATTGTGATGTTCCCCTATTTTTATTCTGGTAGGGGTAACAGGTGAAACATTCTCTTTGAATTTTGTCATTCAGCCTTAACTTTTTGGAATACCAATCACTAAGATACAAACTCCACAAAATATCCCTTCATTCTAACCCACCAAAAGTATTCTTTCATGACCCTATATCTCATTGTACATTTAGTATGAATAGATAATAAAGAAGTATGAGCTTCATATAACAACTTATTTTGTCAATCTAGTATGTAATGAACACATACACTGTTCCTAGACCTTATCATTCCATCCTGATCAAGGTTAAACACATTAACATTTATAACTTTCTTTTGTATCTTTAAATCTTCCTTCTACACCTCCTTAATCTTAACATGGATTGAGGGTTGAATATTCATCTAATAAAGATAAAATTTTCCCCTTCCTTCTGGATTTCAAGATCCATCCTTTGAAAATCCATAAATATTGAATATTTTTTTATCCTCATCATGGATAATCTAACATGATCATCAGGACTCAAAGGATCGAACACCTTATTATATTTCATATGATGATAATATATTGATCACTCATAATCCATTATAAACACTAACCAACTTCTATGACACATGTTTAACTCCTTATGTATGAATATATATTTTAGACTTTTATGATTGGTATATATATATATCACACTTTTATCCATAAATATAATGCCTCCATATCATTAATTCAAAAATTACTCTTTCTAACTTGAAATCATGAATTGGGTAATTTTTCTTATGAATCTTCAACTACTGTGAGGTATAAGTGACAACCATGTTATTCTGCAATAGAAAACATCCCAACCCCTTCTTGGATTCATCAAAATAGATTAAAAAACCTTCTCCACTATAGGGTAATGTAATAACATGTGTGCTGACTAACATTATCTTAAGTTCCTTGAATGTTTCTTCAAATTCATCTTGCCAAAGAAAAGTGGAACCCTTTCAAGTTATCTTAGTCCTAGGATTATGTATTCATGATATATTCTTCACAAATCATTGACAATTTCCCGCTAAACGAAGAAATCTATAGATCTTAGTCACTGTGGTTTGTCTAGGCCATCATTCAACAACCTCCATATTTAATGGATGTACTGATATACCATCTCTTGAGATTATGCGACCCAAAAATGAAACAACCAAATTTCCCACTTTTTAAATTTTACATATAGTTCATCCTTCATTAGGGTCATTAGTATAATTCTCAAGTAATCATCATGATTTTCCTTTCTATTTTAATATACAAAAAAATCATTTATAAAAACTATTAAAAATTGGTCGATTTGATCTCCAAATATTCCTTTGATCGAATCCATGAAGATATCATGGTCATTAGTAATACCAAGATGAATCACTATATATTCATTGTGTCCATACATTATACATAATTCAGTATTGGGTATATTTTCCTTCACATCCCTCAATTGATGATATCCGAAATGAAATTCAATCTTTTAAATGTAGTGAGCTCTGCATAGTTGATCAAACAAGTCATTAATATGGGGGAGAGGATACTTGTTCTTGATCGTGATCTTGTTCAACTATCGATAATCGAAGAAGATTATAATTGATCCTTATTTCTTTTTCACAAAAATAGGTTGACCCCATGATGGCACACATGGTCAAATGAATCCAATATGATAGTTTTTCATGGATTTTCTTCTTTAATTCCTACAACTTAGTTGGGGCCTTATTCAGGGAGTATTTGAAATTGGAGTGGAACTAGGTATTTGTTCAATTGAGAACTCAAATTCATATTTTAGTGGAATTCTAGGAAAAAAAATCTAGAAAGTCGACTACAAATTCTAAAAAAATGAGCATATCATCGATAGTGCTTTTCTCCCCAACCATTTGAGATAAACAACACTTTTGAATAGGAATTAAGGCCCATGCACTAGATGTAATATCCATTGTAAGTTCATGGTTATCATAAAATTGATAGAAGATCATCTATGTATTTGAAATTTCAAACATAAATTCTCTTACTTGTGAATTGTTGTGGGATTTATGAAGAGAAAAACAATCAATTCCTATGATGACATCAAATTAAACCAAAGGAAGAATGAAAATATATGAAGGAAACACATTCCCACACATGTAAACAAGAGAGGATTCATAGACTTAGTATGAAATCATAATACCATTAGAGATTTGAAATAATAATTCTACATCTAATAATTTTTGTGGAATAATAAAATAATATGAAAATTATTTAGATATGAAAGTGTTGGTATATCCATAATCAAATAAGACATTTGTAATTTAAGAGTGTATGATTAGTTTACATTTTTTGATTCCATTATCGAACCCCTCATCATAAATAATTATTGCATGGGATTTCCCCTTGTCCTTGGATTAAGTGGTTATTAAACCCATTCAACATCACCAGCCCTTGGGTTTGGGTGGTGATTACAATGTATCCCATTATCCTTATAGCTGTAGCATTGAATCATGGGTGGTGCTTTCACTGTTGCTTTTTCTCCATTCACACCATTATCTAACTTATTCCTATCACTTCATAAGTCATATTCATGATGAAATTCCATTCCACACATAGAAAAATTATTATAAATTTTATCAAAATTTCCACCATGATTCTTCACACATTTAGAGAATAATGGAATGTTCAACTTCTTCTCTTCATAGGTTTTATACTTTCCATTAAATTTCATATTATTTTTCCTATCAACAAAATGTGATTGATATATGACTCTAACTCCATTTCAACCTTGATTTCACAATTCATAATATCTCCATACCTACTAAAGAATTTTATGGCCAATTACCTTATGATACTTAAAATTAATACATTGAAGAACCTATCAATATTACTTTTGAGTTGGATGATTATTCCAGAAGAATAACTCACAAGTCTTGTGAAGTTATCCTCATAGGTACCAACATATTCATCATCCCTTTTCTTCATCTCAAGAAACTATTTCTCCATCTTGGTATGATGAATCCAAGGAATGTACTTATTGAAAAATAAGTTCTCAAACTCATCCGAATGCATGGATTAAATCTCTTATTATTGCCTCATAATCTGGATTAGCCTCCACCATTATTCAACTTCACCTTCAAACCAATACACTGCCAGAATTAATTTCTCATGCTCCAAACAATGGATAATAACAAATACATTTTCAGTAGTTATAAAAAATTGTTTAGAAACATGTGGATAAGAATAACAACTGAAATAAGGTGTATGTTTTATCATTAAGTACTCAATATAATTTTATTCCATATTTTACTCACTTGGAATTCTACAATGATTTATAGCTTGAGAGATTTGTGTGATCACAATAATGATATTTTTCATTCCTACTCCATTATCATTTGGTTTCAATGGAGAAAAATCATTGCATTATCCATTAAAATCACCATTAATGTAGTTTCTTTAGGCTCCATCCATTGAAAAAAACCAAAATCATTGAGTAAGAAAAATTTATCATAATTAGGAACCCAATAATCATAAAATGTCACTTATAAGATGTCTAAATTATGATACCTTACATAATCTATGACACATTAATTTTATCCTATGTTATTCATAACCAAATTCTCTTTAAAACCTTCATGATGTTTCATAAATATTTCATGAATTCCCAATGCATATCCCCAAGAGTTTCAAACCAGGTGTGCAGCAAGGCCCATTTTCATATAGCATGTTACACTAAGTCAATCATAACAAATATTATCAGAGTTCTTATTTCTTGGTACATTTGTGCCAGAACCACTTCCACATGTATTATCCAGAAAAGGATTTGTTATTAGGAAACCACTTACACTATAATTTACCGATATTATATTAAACATTCATATACTTTCCCCTATCCTTATACTTATCCTTAGACATGTACTTTGGGTTATCACTAAGGTTTTATCATTATAGATTTCAATGGTTAACTAAACATTTACTTTGATTACAACTATAGTGGTCCTCTCTTTTCATACATTATCATTATAGAAATTTTGTGGAATACTTAAAACATTATAGAAATAGACACCCAACAACCATATTCATTTAGTGCCTTCTAAAAAATGGAAAAATAACTAGTGGTACACATGTAATCTATATTATGAACAACTAGGTTCCTCGTGTCTAGCACACTTATTATAAAAATCAAACATAATACATATCTTTATAACCTAGGGGAATGGGAACATAAAAAGGGGTGAGCTTAGATGCTCAGTAAGGTTATGAAATGGAGATATGTAGTCATATTCATGAACATATAGGTATGACAACATTATCATGAAAATATAAGATCATACCCTACATATCAAAGATCATAAACTGAAATCATGGCATAAATATTGGTAGTTCATAAGACATTATTTAAATGAAATGAAGAAAATAAGCCATGAAAGCATAACATAGGAATAAAAAATAGTATTTTGGCCAACAAATAAGCATATAATATGATTTCCATAGTAGTAAATGTGTCTCTTCGAAGATCATCTTGGTCGTATGGGTTTACTCCCCATACCATCTTGGTAGTCATGGTCCTCTCCCATGTTCATCTTGGTAGGATAATTTTACTCCTCATACCATCTTGGTAGTCATGTTTTTCTCCCATGGCTATCGTAGTAGCCATTCTTTACTCTCAAGACCATCATAGACTATCTCATGAGATATAAATCTTTATCCAATGAATTGGAGGGAGATATATTTCCTAACCATATCATAATGAATTAATACATACATGTTCCCCCATATCATTAAATATCATATGATAACCCATTAAATGAAACAGGTATCATAAACATGTAATCATATCATAACATGTGGAAAAAGATATAAGTTTCATAATTATTTAATCAAAATCATAACTCGTGAAAATAATTAGGGTTCAATAGCATGTAACCCATGAAAGAGAAATGGGTTTCATAAATACCATTACATCAAAACATAATCTAGTTGAAGAAATAATATGAATGGTAACATTGAATCATTTACCCATAAAGGCCAGAGTAACCCCAAAAAAATGTAATCTTATATGGATATTCATGAAATATCATTAAAAAATATTTTGAGTAAAATATCCTTTCTGCATTGAAAATTGAGTTTTAAAACAAAATTCTTTTTTGGAAATATTTTTCTATGAAAACAGCTTTGAAAATGTTTAAATTAATCTTTGAAAATGATAAATCATTTTTAGAATATGTTTTCCTTGATTTTTTTTATTCTTTAATAATATGATTGTATAAATAAAATAGAATTACATCCTAAGAGAGAGATACAATTAGATTTATATTAAAATCATTTTCTTAATAATCCTACATGCCAAAGATTGGAAAAATTGGTACTACTATATGGATATGTCTTTTATAAATAGAGTATAATAAAATTCATGAGTGTTCTTGAGAAATGTATCATAATAATTCATAAATTAGGTTATAATCGTAAACAATATTAATAGAAAATTTCATTGTTTTAATAAACTCTTACCACAATGTAACTGGGAATCATAGACTCTATGTAAGAAAAGGAAATTACATGAAGATTAAACTATCATGAGAAAAAGAATATTCATGATATAACATGTCAAATGAAAGAATATACATTTCAAAAAATAATTTATTTGCATAAAAAACAAGTGTCTCGAAGAAGGAAAGTTGAGATGAAATTATATTACCGATTTGGTAACTCTTGAATCATAAACCCCATGAATCAAATATTATATAATGGATATCTAAACACTCATATATTTAACAATAAGAATAATTAAATACATTAATTGGAAATATTTAAATCACACAAAAGATAATATTGGTGAAAATGAAATGTATCTCATTGATATAAAAAGTGAGCTGAAACTCCCTTAGCTTATGTCTTGACTCGTGTTGTACTCATACATGTTTCATATTATTTGGGTAACTCCTTTTGGTTCACACCAAAAGGCTTACTTTGATTACTATTTTTCAAGGGAAAGGATTCTAGGTTGAGGGGAGGTATGTTAAGGATCTATTTCAGAAGATATTGATCGATGAAAAGTGGCATAAGAGGTGGGTGGAAGAGGGTGGAGAGGACATTTTATAGTGGATTAGGAGTGGGACTCTTATAAATTTTGGGCAAAGGAATTTCACCCATGTTTTCCCATGCTAAGTAGATCTGATAATTGATTTAATTTTAGACAAGGGAGGATAGGGTAGAAATATGTACATCAAATGTCTCTTAGAAAAGAGTATAGGTGATTTTGGGCCTTAAATTTAAGGTTTCATACATTGTTAACCTAATTGTTCTCTTAATCATTGTAATTAATTTTAATCTATTTCACTGATATTGTTGGTAAAATACATAGTTTACGTTATTTGAAATTTTAAATTATTATGATTGAAAATATGGAATCAATTTTTTTTAAATTAAAAAAAGAGAAGTGGTATAAATTAATATAAATTTAATCCTGCCGACGGGATGACATAGTGGGTTTTTAAAGTAAAAACATCCAAAATATTGCTATGTTTTTACCCAATTTCAAAGTAAAATTGATTCCAACGACCTAAACATGATTAATTGGTAAAATATTATCTATTTAATAATTTAAATCAATTATAAATACAAATTAACAATATAAATAAATTATATGAAATGATAGTGTTGCATTAAAATTTAGAATTTTCACTATTCATAAAAAATGATTTTTCTCAAAAAAATCGCAAAAAATAATTATAAGCTAAATTAAAAATTATAAATTAAAAACAAAATTATATTAATAAAATTAAATTTATAAATTTATATAATATTAATTTAAATTTTTTTCATAGATGGACATGAAAAATAATTCATTTGAGAAAATATTAATTTAAAACATTTATGGGAATTACCAAAAAAACTATTTTATTATCAATTTTTTTATTTAGATATAACCATTATAATTTCTTAATGTAGTTATTACAATTCATATTACTATTTTTTAAAAATAATTTATAATTACCTCATTAATATAGTTATAATAAAAAATATTTTTTGTAGAAACTCAGTGTTGCATGTAACGTATGCCAAGTCGTTGTTGCGTGTAACGTACACCAATACATTTTAATTTAAAAAAATGTCTTAATTACATTAATGAAAGATATAAATGATGATTTTATTAATTATTGAAAAAAAATCCATAAAAACTTCAGGTGTTACAGTTTGGGAATGTGAATGGTTAACCATATTGACTTATCAAGGATGAGAAGTGTAATGGTTGAGAGTTTGTATGAACTTTATTCTCTATGAGTGATCAAAATGTGAGGAATGTTTGAATTTTCAAACTTGTAGATGAGATAGATTTTTAAATAACCATAATAATAGAATCTTAGTTGTTTTAACACCTCAAAAGGACACATTTGGATTTAGAATCAATTCATATTGGGGATCATAGGTCTTGAGATTTTGAGGATTGTATATTGTATTTTTTGAGTTCTAGCATGGGTGCATAGTTATCACATGGTTTGTGTTAACCATGCACCAGAACTATTGTAATTTTTAAATGAGGATATCATATGTTTAAACCATGTGATGTGGTCAAAAACACTCTGATAACACCTATAATAAACTATAGAGTCATGTCATGAATTTGTTGAATGATTTTTTCAAAACATATGCCAAATCATGCGAGATAGAGTGTTCCAGACAGAGGGGCCAACACAATTGGCACATTTCTTGGCCAACCATGCATCTACACCATGAAATATTTAAAAAATTGAAAAATATAAATTTTCCCTTTTATTTAAAATAGGTTTTGACCCCCTTTTCTCCCTAAAATATCGTAGTAGTAGTCATAAGAACCTCCTCCCATCCCAATAATTTCCTCCATGTTGTTACTCATTTGTCAATTGTCCAAATAAACTTCTTTATATGGTGATGGAAAGATCTAGGTGAGCCTAAAACTCTTCTAAATCATGTTCTCCTTTTCTTTTACTATCAAGTGTTCTCAAAAAATTTATGGGATTTATGCTCATTTTTCAAGGTGTTTGGATAGTTTCTCCCTTTGTTTCATTTTTTCTACAAATAGGGGGTAACATAACACTGTAGAATCATATGAGGCTATGTTATGTGGTAACATAAATATAACCCACATTCTCACTTTATATATGAGTGTGTTTATGGTGAAATCGTGCTGGCTTTGTCAGGATTGAACCGATTTTAATTAAAATGGTTTAGTTTTATTTTCCTTAAATAACATCCTTTTTAATGGGACTTAGACATTAATAAATGTTAATCAAAGTTGAATTCTTTGTGGGGTAAAATAAAATTATTGTGCATTTATTTCTTTAAATTCCAAAATTATATTTAAATTTATTTATAATGGAACTTAGTTTGAATTGGTGTCTATGAATTAGATTTTTACATGAATCAAGAATCATAATGTTCATTGAAAGTTGTATTATATTTAATTTAATATTCTGATACTAAAGAAGTAGGTTGGGGATCTGATAAAAAATAATGCAGAGTCATAGTGGTTGAATGGTAATGAATGTTTTGTGATTATGTGGTTACCTTTGGAAATGTATTAAAACCTAAATGAAATATATATTAAAATTACTTGGTGAATTGGATTTAAAAAATATAAAATCATTACTTTTGGAATTTTAAATAGAACATAAGATGTGACATGATTCTTATGGTGGGTGGAGTAATTGGTCAAAAATAGAATGAAAATAAATGAATTGTTAATTAATCAAATGATTAAAAAGATTATTAATTATTTGAAATATTGTGATGAATACCTTGGATTCCATATTACTTGTACTACTTGAAAATATTAGAATGGGATCCAAAATTCCATATGATACTTTATGGGTGGGATTTCCAAGATGAGTGCTCAAATTCCTTGTGACTGATAATGAATTTTGATGTCTATGTGGAGTGACTAACCCATATGATGAATCAATGATTGGTAATGTCGGGATGAGAACTCAGAATCCCTAGGAATGCCAAGATGAGTATCTAGATTCTGTTTGATGATCGAATAATGAGAAATGATAGGATATTATCTTATATTTAATAATAATACTGGGATGAGCATGTAGATTCTACATGATAATTCATGTTAATGGGGAATTACATGATGAACCCTAGATTTCATGTTGTAATTTATGGTTGGTACAATAATCAGGATATTGTTATAGAAACCATATGCACTGGCCGAAGAAGGTATGTTCAATTAAGTTTATTAAACTAGAGATAAAAAATAACAAATCCACACTCAGGTTCCACCATGAATCTAGAGCTTCAGTGGTTGTTTTTTATTTCAAATTATTTTAATAATATTAAACTATTTACTTATAACTATTCTTCCTAATATACTTATCAGAATGGTTATTTTACAACACCACCAGGAAGGGCCTTAAATGTTTTACTCACAAACTTCTCTATCTTTCACAACACTTGGGTACCTAAGAAGACACATTTATTTTTCATAGGGATAAGATTCAAGGTAATTTGGGATGATTTTTTCTATAATAGACAAGGTTGGAGTTAGATATTGGGACAAAGAAGGAATCAAAACTAATGGAGAAGTGATTGTTAGCCCCATTTTTAGTTTATTTATTTTGTAATCCTTGTGTGTGATCCACCCATGGTAGACTAGATATATATGGTCTAATAAAATTTATTGAATCTATAGGTTATATTTTTTATAAATTCATTCCTAATTGTGATGTTTACTTGGATTTTATATATTTAATTTTATTTCCACTATTACTATACTATGATATGAGGTTATAGTCTCCGCAAAGTGTTTTCATAGGTCTATTACTCTAGTCAACAACCTTTGGAATATGAGAATGTGTTCTTAAGGTCCTGTGGTGTGTCAGATATGGGCACCAATTGAGTGGTCTCTTGTTCAAGTCATTACATGGTTCTGTTCAATTAGTAGGTGGTGGAAAAATATCACATACCATTCGGTTTGTTGTAGAAATTAGATATTCTTAAGTTCAAGTAGGAAGATATCTTAAATGACTTTATCATTATATTACCATGAGCCTAAGGAGGATGTGATTCTATATGGGTGATCATGGATCAATCTATGAAGTTATCCCTCCTCCTAACTATTATGGAGTCATGTGCTTTGGAGTATTTTATGAGGTAGATATTGATCAAGTGGTTTGTGTTCATCGGGTACTAAGGACCATCATTTTAGATGAGGTTCATAATTTTTTCACATGAGTATGGAGGGTGTTGAGACATGATTTTGAATCCTTATTGTTCCTTATCACTAATTATGATCCCCAGATGGATAGGAAGATAGTATAGAACATACAAATTCTAGAGGATATATTATAGGACTGAATTATTGATTTCATTATATCATGGATGAGACATTTAACCATGATTGAGTTTTTTTATAACTACTTTCATTTCTTCATATAATGGATTCATTTGAGGAATTGGATTAGTGAAATTATCATTCCATGTTTTTCATGAATAAGGATAGGGAGATTCTATTCCTTCAACAAGATATGGCGTAAAGTATGATGAATAAGATCCATGTAGTTAAATAGTTGATGAAGGTTGAATATGACTATGATAAGTAATAGGTAGGTCAATGTAGGGTCCCTCTAGAGTTTGAGGTTGGTGATAATCAGTTATTGAGGGATTCCCATAATCATGAGTAGTTCATTTTTTTCTAGGGGAGTAATCAATATCCTTAATTTGTTGCTCTTTTTTAATGTGTTGCATCATGTTGGTGCGGTAGAATATCAGTTAGTGCTCCCCCATGATTGAATCAGATCTAAGAAACGATTAACTTGTCACAACTTCCTCAATATCTTTATGATGTCTCCAATGTCATTGATTGCGGAGATTTAGATTTTGAGGGTGATTATGAATCAAGGACTAAATGGATGATATTTAGTATTATCCGGAGAAGGTTCTTGTGTGGGCATGGTATTCCTTTCGTGTTCATTTTGAGGAGGCAAGATTGTATATAGGAGAGTATATGGGAACATGAGATGTAGATGAGAGTCCAGTATCCTACATTTTTATAAGATCTATTTTACTTTTTTTATGGTAAAATTAACTTATTTTCAATTAAATAAATATATTTCTAATTTTTATTTACTTTATTTATCTCCCTAGTGTCATTTATGCTTTGGATAGTGGCATCACCACATTTAAGTGGTATCTCTTAGGGAGTGATTGAGTAGGTAGAGTATATGGGTTTTCTCTTATGGGATGGTTTTGATTATAGATGATAACAATATTTTAAGAACAATCTAATTTAACCGCTTTGACCTTCCCAACGTATTTTTGGGTGAGGTTTATGAGTTTGAGGGTTTTAGTTGAGTTTAAAATAAGAAAAGAGAATCTAGACCTAAACTTTTAGTTGGGAGTAGTAGCTTGTGGTGTGACCATTAAAACCATGGAGTGAAGAATCTTCGATAATAGGTATTTAGTTTTTCATACCATATTCATTTTTCATAGAAATGGTTTGTGGAATGAATAGTTCCTGGTAGTGTATGAGTTTATGATGGTGTGATTCATGGTGAAAACTCCATATGTCACAAAACAAACACATGGAGGTTGGATTTTAGTTTTTATATTTTAAAAAGCTTTATGGTATAGGGCATGGATCACAACATGAACCATTATTTGATGTCATCAAATTTGAATGGTCGAACATGATTTGAATAGGGAATAGCTGGGGGATTTCTGGTTCAAAATCTAGAGCGTTGTCAGAGATTGATCAGCCACGTTGTGAAATTAATTCGTCACACCATGAGTTATTGTCTTGGAATAGTCCTATCATGAATTCTACCTAAAATTCTATATCATAGTTTTTTTTCGTCCTGTGTATAAATTGGAACCCCCATATTCTTTCCTTATTTCCCATGATTTATATGAAACCACTGGTGATGTTAGGTTCATTTTTAAAGAATTTGGACCCCCCTAATTTATGATCTTTGATTTGTGGCTTCATTGGATGAATAATTCTTCAATACAGGGAGTGTTTTCCCTCTTTTGTTCTTGGTTTCTTCTTATTTTTTCACTCATGAATGGTTTTGTTTGTGGATATTCTTATACTAGGTTATTTTTTGTAAAGATATTTATGTGGATATTTATGTTTTTTGGGTTTTGAATGTTCCTTGTATGTTTATCTTGGAAATTATATATTCCTTGCTTATTACATATTCAATTATACCAAAATATTTGGTTGTGGTGTGGGACTCATGAAAAATATTTTATTTTATGTAAATTATGGAATTATCAAGCTTTTTTTATCTTTAGATATGTATTACATATTTTGCATAATGATGATAATATAACAAACATAAATGAAACTCACCATAGTGATATGAATTTCATTTATTAACTTTTTTCAGGATATTTCCCTCACACTTTGATTTTTTATATTAGTGAAGCTATTTTTTCCATTGAGAATTATGTGTTGAAGCCATGTTGTTTTATAGAATCATACTTTCTTGAAATGTTCTATACTACAAGATGGTAATTGAATTGTTTGTATGAAATTTGTTAATGGGATGACATTTCTTATGTGAAACGAGGCTATGGTGGTGGTAATATTACAAAAAATGGTTAATATATGCTTATTTAACTTGTGTGTTTTTATTATGGATATGATTGTGTTATTATGTGGGGTATTTTATAGTGTGTTCTATATAACTAGGTTTGGTGGTGTTTGTTGACTTGTGTTGCAATCTAGGTTTTTTTTGATTAGTGTGTGATGGTTAGTAGATATTTTATGGTTATCTTGGGATGTGACGTGGGATTTTTTTCAGTGTTTAGTTGATAATTGATTTGATATTGACATGGGTTGTGTAGCTAGGATGCCATTTCTTTCCACTAGTTAGTGAAGGGTAAGTAATGTTGGTAATGACCTGAGATTTTTAAATTATATTTGTTTCCTGAATAAATATGTGCTATATATTATATAATATTTTTCACATAAAAAATATAGAGAAACAAATTTCCTTATCTCTTCAATAAATATCATTGGATTAGTCAGCTATGAAACCAATGAAAATTCCAAACATTACAAATGTACAACAAATATAAAATTGAATAGCTAAAATGGGAAAATATGGATCGATTCAATCTACTAGAATCATCACTCCCATGGAAAATAATATAGAAATAAAATAAAATTTTAGTAAACCAGTAAAAATGTTAATAAATAAAAATATAAACCTATGAGGGATTGTAGTGAATATTGAGTGAAATAATGAAGTGGCATAAATATGGTATAAATGTAAATGTGATATTTGGGATTTGACCATTATATTACTATTTATCAATACATCTGTTAGAAACTATTCCCATGGATGATAAATTTACCATTATAGTTAGAGCTTATAATTAGTAATGAAAAAGGATAATTGATACAAAAAGGTGAAATAATGATCTAAACCATTAGAGTCATGCCTTTGTAGCCTATTTGGTAGAACATGGGATGGAGGCAGCATCACTTGGGGTTACCCCTGAGCAAGCCAAAGCTGAGCTTCAATAAGTGAAGGTTGAAAAAAATATCTTATGGGAGAAGTTTAAGTTATTGGAGATTCCCGCTTGATCAATTTTGGCTGAGACAACCCAAAGAACTACCACCGTCATAAACCATACCCTTATGTCCTGTGTAGGTGTTATAAGGGGTCACGAATCCATGTCTTGGTTTCTTAAAGTTCAATTCATTTGTATAAATAAAATATTTATTACATGAATAATATTTTAAGGAATTATTTTTATAAATTATATTTCAAATTAATTTGAATTTGAAAATTTTATCACTAGAAAGAAATAAAATATGATTTTATTTAATCGAAAGATATATATTTTTATAATAAACTGAGTTATTCTAAAATATATTTCTTTTAATTAAATATTCTTATAAAACACCTTCATTTAAATATAAATGATGAAATAAATTTATAATGTGAATGTAAATTTTTATATGTTTTGAAAATTTTATTGTTCTCTAAAAACTAATTTATTTTAATAAATAATGTTTTTTATATTTAACAGTAAAAATTATGATATTTGTTGTATAATTATGATAAAAAAATAATTATATTGGAAATATTCATGTTCAAATTATTTTATTTTGAATTTATGATAATTTTATAAAATAATTTATATTATTAATTTTATGAATTTTAAGGGACTTTAAAAAATTTCCAAGCCTATTTGTGAATTTATAAAGTCTAATATGAAAAATATGATTTTAAAAGCATTATTTTGAAGAAAATATAATTTTCTATGTCCCAAGGGTTATTAAAAAATAGTGTTTGGTTCTAAATGATTAAAATATAATAAATTTTGGATCAAATTTCCAAAACCATGGGAGAAAACCAAGAGAAGATAATGATATTTCATTTTCCACAACTTATATTTCCAATACCTATATTGGGAAATTTTAAAACAAATCCTACACTATTTCTATTAATACCAAACAATTTCTCCCTTCCCCTTAAATCAAAATCTATCCTTGAAAAATTTCATCTCATTTTCCTCCTCAAGAGTCCCACCAAGGTTTCCATAAGCCCAAAGGTTCCAATCCATAACGATTTAGGAATAAATCTTGAAGGTAATGGAATTATCCTTCCATTCTATTAAAATCAAGAAAATATTTTTATATGTATCTTCTAAATATCATGTTACTCTCTTTTCATAATATTTTTATGATAACCATACTACCATATTATTTTCAATCAATGGGTGAACTTTGTTCCCTCTCATTGCACCATGTTCTAAATCAATATTTTTTACCCATCATGCTGCCAAATTTACTTCTCAAATTCCTCTATTTTAAATCAAACATTCTTAACTGTAAATACCCAAACCATTTTTTATCCATGGGTATTCAAATAGATTTTAATATAATTTATTGATTCATGTATTTACATATATGAAACCTGTATTCCATTTTACTCGATTAAAAATGATTTTACGGCCAAGACTTTAAGCACTTACAATCGCAATTATTTTATATGAAAACCATACATTATTCTCCTTGGGATTTTTGAAAAAATGATTCATTATGTTAAATGTGGCTCACTTGAAATTAAGAAATGTAAAGGGATCTCCATAATGGTTCATCATTGATTTGGGATAATAATTTAGACTTTAGATATGACGTGTTTTAGGATACATGGGTGAGTATCCTTGTAAATTTTCATTTATGACATGCTAGTGATAAACCATGGTGATATGATTAGGAATGCATTATTTGTATGTATTAGCCACATGTACATGTTAAAAATCGTGCTATTATTGTTATTATATTATTTTTATTCATTACATATTGTTATGACTCATGTTATTTTTAATATGTCTCATGATCACTTGTTATATATCTCCCTTGCTTATTCTCTTACTAGGCTTCATTCTCACCCCTTTGATGTATGTCCATGAGATATGAGATGGAGTAAAAGTAACATAGGGTGAACCCATGAATATTTCATTCAAGTGGATTATAGAAGAATGATTTATGATTTAAATTATTATGCACATAATTTCAAAGAACTAAATTTTAAATATCATGCATCTTTTTCTATGTAATTAAATGTTTATGTAATAAAAATGTGGGATTCCATAGTTGTTATCAAATAATGGTTTAGTTATTTCTATAAATTAAGACATGAAAACATTTTTATGAACCCTATGTAAATATCTAAATATATGAAAATATTTTTGTATTTTGTTATGTATCATGTAAATGGTTTCTAAAAAAATATTTCCCTATCTCGATACTACTAGTGGATGTGGATCTAGCGTAGATGTACTTAAGGGTAACAACTGAATAAACTGCATTGACAGAGACTTGATTAGGAACTAGTGATGAAAAATGGGCCTTGCTACACACCCAGTTTGACACTCTCGTGGAATATGTTATGTTAGTAACAATATTTTGATGATCCTTTATGAAGGATATTTATATAATGTAATTGTTATTAGTGGAGATTAATAATATTTTGAAACATTATTTTTTAGGACATAAAATATCATTAGAATTATAAGATTCCTAAAAGTAAAAGTTTTCCCGCAATGTTTTTCTTCTTAAATAAAAATGGTATGACATAGGGGGAACCACGTAAATGATGAGTGAAACATACGATGCATAGATGACCATCTAATGAATGATGGAATGGAAAAATTCATGAAGATGATGAACCAATTGATTCAAGTTATAAATAATAAATTGAATCATGAATAAATGCAAGATTGACCTCAAAGGGAATAATTTTACATTGATTATTTCATTCATTAAAAACAAAATTCTTCTAGTATATCCACTGACCAATGATTTCTAAAAAATTCATTAGCTCTATAGAAATGATATTTTTTTACTATGTTATTCAGAGTTAGAGAAATTAACCCTTGAAGTATTCTTCTCAAATAAGAATCTTATCAGTTGTAGAAACTAATTTAAAACGTTAATCTAATAGGGGAGATTGATGATATTGAGTTGGAAGAGTTCAGGGGAATCTTTTTTAATAAATATTTTCCCCATTTGATTTGAAAAAAAATACATATGGAATTCCTAGAATTGAAGGAAAATTAAGACAAATAAAAGGGAAGCTATGTAAGGAACTTTAGAAGACTAGATCGATGAACCTCTTATATTGTTATGGATCCTAAGGGGAAGGATTATGGATTCTTATGTGGTTTGAGACCCCATATACAAAGGAATTTAGAAAATAGAGGCTATGACAGCTCTGAAGAGATAGTGTAGAGTTATATGATTGTATAATTGGAGTTTGCAGAGACACAATGGTCACATAGGTTGAATGAAAATAATAGATAAATGGATCCAAACTTCAAAAAGAATTTTGATCATGGAAGAGGAGGAAAGAATGTGAAACATCCGATGTGCAATAAATGTAGGAAGAAGTATTCAGGGAACTAATTTCATGGGAGTGGAAAGTGTCACGACCTTCTCCCTCCAAATATGCCACTCCTTCTATGACAATGGAGAAAGAGAGATAATAAACCTTCAAGTCCAACCTCTAGTAGGCCTAGGGGTGGTGACCAACCCCAAGGGTATAAGAATATCAAAAAATGGGAGGATTTACCCTTTTTTATAGTAACCAATATCAAGAGATAAGATGTATCAACCTTAATCAACTCCATGAAAGATATATATATATATATATATATATAAATGTTAAATCCAAACCATACAACATGCATGTTCAAAATAAATACACATACAAATACAAAAGTCACTAAGGTAAATACCAAAAGTAAATCTATGAAACAACACAACAACTATCTCGATCCAATGTGGTATAGTCTAGAACGGTCCATATAATACTCCTAGAATCCTAGAAACAATATTATATACATGGGGTCAGACTACAAGTACACTCAGTGGGGAAAACCAGTGTCTCTCGTGAAAATGTAGAGAATCATTATAAAGCCCCCGTTAGAAACATTTGAAACAAAAAACACCTAAAAAGGTATACTATCCATTCCACCCTCACCAATGTAATGCTCACCAAATAACACAAGACATGTTATGTAATATAGGGAACATCGATTATAGGGTACCCAAAACAACTTTAGCACTAATTAGCCTCTCTCACACCGTAAAGAAAAACAATCTGGAGCTCCCACCTCTTTCAAAAGAACAACATCACAACCCACCCACCCACACCTTGTCCACACACCACACCATAACCTTCCCACACACACCAGGGCCCCAAACCACACTATATCCTGAAGACAGTAGGGAACACAACACATCTCATCCTAAAGACTGTTAGAGAGCACAACTCGCCCACACAGAACTAGGCCTCATAAACCTAAACCCTAGTGAAGAGTCTTGGGAAATCACCACCTATAATAAAGAGAATTGAAGAGTCGGAGGCCATCCATTCATCCTCTCATAGGGATGTTTAGGAATGATACCCTCCCCTGTAACAATGGGGGTGTTCGACATGTAGTGCTCAACTAGTGTGAGGTGCCTATAGAATCACAATAAAGTACAAGTATATATATATATATAGGTACCAAACACTTATCCCAACATATGGGTTCTCAAGAAAAAAACAACCCCATAACACTTCCACCTTTGCTACTACCTCTAAATGTACATATTAGAATGAACGATGGTCTCTTCTGAATTCAATAAGAGAAAGCACCTTAAAAACAAATCGTTTTTATATTATTGAGCATTTACCTATTATTCCATCCATACCCTAGAAACTAACAACCGCAACACACAGCCAGCCTCACAAAAAAGAAATACAGAGGAAGAAAACTATGATAAAGAACCCCACTTCACACTTCCTCCCCACATATCACCCAAGCCGGCCACTTTCATTATCATTCTTCAAAGTCATGACGCCCAATCCTTTATCTCAATAAGAAAACCCCCAAATTACAGCCAAAACCCACAACACACTTCATCACAAACATACTTGGTATCCCCAATGCATAAAAACACCACAACAAGTAACATAAACATAGAACAACCTCAATATGTAGCCGTACTACCCAACCAGTACCAATCAATTCCACAATAAATCAATATCTCAACATGAGATACCATTTCACCATCAAACCACCCATACACACCATCATGATCTCATCTATATCACCACACAACCCACATGAGGCATGAGAGGGAAAAGATCTACACACATCACACCACCACCCAAAATGAGGAAAGGTGTATTCAGATTTCACAAACCTTTTATTTAATTATACTTTGATAAATCAGGGGCTATCAAAAAATAATGTTGATCATGGTGCATCAATTTAATTAACTGGATATACATTATTTATCAAGATTTAATGTTCACATATGTTCAGTAGAATCTTAACAAAAAGTATTCATGTGTCTGGTGAACAAATAGAGACCACCAATGACCATGATTTTTAGAGGGTATACGACCAACAAAATTCGTAGCATGTATCAAATTTAACAGATAAAACAACACAAGCATTATCATCATCTTCCCCGCCCCTCACTCATTACGAAGGTAAAAACCCCATTATCATAATATGTCAGATTATCTTTGTAACAACCTTAATTAAAATTGTGATTCGACCATAATCACAAAGATATATTCTCTTAACCACCCTACAGGATACAAAAATAAAAAAGGACTATGGGATCCCTACCTCGATGAATCAGATGATTAGAAACTCCTCCTTTCGAAAAAATATGGTGTCATGCAAGCAGCAAGGACTCAAGGAAAACTATATTCAAAGGTCACACCACAAAACACAACTCCCTGTGGAAGAAAGGATATAGGCATCCCAAGAAAAAATGGAAACATACAGGGAAGATAAGATATCAACTAAGATAATTTATATCCTATATCCATGGAAGTGGGATGGTTTTGAAGGCCATTAAAGTCGAATCATGGTCAATACCATAAGACTTAACTGTTTCAAGGTCCTTTGGGCATTAGGATATTAATGATATAATTTATATCCTTTGAAATTACATCTGAAACGTCAAACAAGGTTTTATACTCCATTTACTTCAAATAAAATATAAGTGGGGTGAAATTGGGAAAACCTGAGAGAACTGGAAATTTTGTACAAATATTAAAATGAGTCATTGATGGTTGAGGCACTGATGCTGAGGTACCAACGTTGATACACCGATGCTAAGACATTAATGGAGAGTCATTTATGTGACTCACTAATGTGACCCACTGACAAAGACTCATTGATGCGAGCTACTTATACTAAGATACCTACACAAGCTACTGATGTGAGCTACCAATGGTGAGTCACAGGAATGACTCACTACTGAGGACCACCGACAACGAGTCATTGATGTGAGCTACCGATGTTGAGATAATGATTCTAAGCTACCAATGTGAGATACTGATACCACCTACCGATGACACCTACTGATTCCACTCATTGATGTCAGCCACCAAAGTCAGTCACCGAAACCAATCACTGATGCAGCCCACCGATACCCAAAATATCAACACCTGACCTACCAATGCCTAACCTACTAATGCCTGACCAACTGACACCTTACCTACAAATTCCTGTACTACCAACACTCGACCTACTGATGCTTGACCTACTATTGGAACACTGGATTTTTTGAAAACATTTGAAATGAGTCACAGAGACTCTTCAGAATACTTTAAACATAGGATTTTCATAAAACAATGAATTGGAGAGGTGTAGTTCAATACATAAAATACCAATAAAACTATTATCACAAAAAATAATTCAAAACCAAAACCAAAAGAAATAGTGGTCTGAACAACCACCTAATGAGATACCTCCCAAGGATCTTGATACACTTGAAACACAGCTAGCATCATCAATGTTCAATGATAATACACCATATCTGGAAACATGAATAAAAGAATTCCTTCATCCATGTCGAGATGCTATCTACTATGGGCGACACTTACTCACCCACACAGGTTTAATTTCATATCATTTAGGAATCAGGTCCTACCATTTATACATGTCAGGAATTTATCACACATTACGAAACACAGAAGCGACCCATCTTATTGAAAAAAGGATCAAGAATTAAATAAGAAATAAAAACTCAAAAAACAATGCATACTAGTAATGCATATGTGTTTCCATTTCCCAAGTACTCACCTCTAGGCCACCATGCCTCCATAAAAAATGAACTAAATGAATGGTCCATCCATGCAGAACCTTTTCCTGAAGATCCTAGATCTCCAACGGTCGATCCACGAATGTTGCATCATCCTATATTTTGAACACCCCCAGTCAATGAAATGTGGTTCATTATGAAGATACCTACAAATATAGGATACATTAATGAAGTCATGTATCCTCTCCGGAAATGGTGGAAATTCTAACTGGTATGCCACTACTCCAACTTTCCCAAACACCTCAAAGGGACTAATGAACCTGGGAGAAAGATTGCTCCTTCTACGAAACCTCATCTTCTCACATCAAAGGGAATCCTTAGAGAACACATAATATCCATCCTCGAAATTTAAGGGCCTCCTTCTGAGATCGACGTATTACTTTTTCCAGTCTTATGATGCCTTTATCCTCTCACAGAGAAAATCAAACTTCTCTATCCTACTCAGTACCACATATTCCCCAAGAACATATGTCTCCCTAACCTCTATATAGTACAAAGGTGAACAACACCCTCTCCCGTACAAGGCTTCGAACAGTTTCATACCAATAGAAGGGTGAAAACTATTATTTCAAGATAACTCTACAAAGGGAAATTGTCCTACCCATGATTCACGAAAATCCCAAACTTATGCTAAAAACATGTCCTATAATATCAGGATTTTCCATTATGTATGACCTTTTGTATGAGGGTGGAATGATGTGATGAGGTGTAATTGACTGCCAAAAGAATGTTACAATACCCTCCAGTCTCAGGAGGTAAAATTAATATCTTGTTCTGAGACAATTGATCTCAGAACTCCATGTAGCCGCACCACATCATCCACATATCTCAATGATGAGGAATACACTTCACCCAAGTCCTTAATTGCTATGAAGTGAACCAATTTCATCCGTTTGTAAACCACTACCCAGTTAGAATCACAAACTCAATGATAAATGGGTATCCCTTTGATTAAATACATTGATTTTTCATCCCACTTATACTCTGGTATATCTTAGGGATGAAACAAACTTCCAGATACATGGTGCGTAGCCTTCACATACCAGCACACTAGGCATATTTCCTCAGACTCCACCACAACCCACATCAGCCCGAGCCACCAAAAATTATTCCCTTAGGCCATGGTACATTCTGAAAACAACCAGGTGTACTGATAGGGGTGAGATGTGAAACTCATAGAGAACTCACTCACCCATCGCTAGTTGAACAAATATATTCCCATATAACAACATCTAATTATGTGTATACTCCAACCATACCTTCAGAGCATCACCCTAGTTAACATGATTGTGCATCACCTCTACCACCAAGTTTCACTAGTGAGACTCCTCCACCTCCTACATCAGAGAAGAATCTTCTATCATCTGAAACATACAACCTCTACCTCTATCCATATATGTAACCAGGTGCAAGGTATCAAACTCCTCCATAACCTTCCAATCATCCAAAAAATTCCCAAAATACATGATTATGCAACATCCTTCTCAAGGAATTGTCCACTAAGTTTCCCTTTCTTGAGGTATAATAGATCTAAAAATCATAATAATGAAAAGACTTCATCCACCTATACTATCGCAAGTTCAGATCTCTTTGTGAAATGAAGTACCACAAACTCTCATTATTGGTGAAGACCACAAAGCAATCCCAATTGAGTCAATGCCTCCACATCATTAACATAAACATGACTGATGATATATCCAGATCATGGGTGGCATGGTTACATTCATGAGGATGTAACTACCTTGACCCATAAGAGTTCACTTCTCATTATTGCATCAACACACTTCCAAATCCTAGACGGGAAGCATCATAGAACACCTCAAACATAACCCCTTCAAATGGATACTAGAGAACTAGAGAAATAAACAAATTCCCCTTAAGATAGAAGAAATATACCTGAAACTTCTCACTGCACACAAAGTGATCTCTCTTTCTAGTCAGATCCATTAACGAAGCTGCAACTCTAGAGATATCAAGTACAAATCTCTGGTAGTAACTTGTTAGGCCAATGAAACAATGAATATTCACCTCGTTCTTGGATGATACCCAATAAACAAATTCCTAAACCTTGATAGGTCTAATGATATGCCCTGATTAGACACCAAATGTCCAATGAAGTGGACCACCCATTTCCCAAACTTTCACTTGGACAACTTTCTATAGATTTGGTGTCATCAATGAACTTCCAAGACTGTCCTCAGATGCTCGGTATGCTCCTCCTCTGACTTCAAGTAGGTAAGAATATCATAGATTAATATGAAGACAATCTAGACTAGGAACTCAAAAAATATGTAGTTCATAAGTTCCATGAACATGGACTGTGCATTTCTAACACTAAACTATGTAACAACGAAATCGAAGTTCCCATACCTACACCTACAGACAGTCTTTGGGATGTCACCCTCCTTCACCCTAAAATGGTTATACCCAGACCAGAGATTGATCATAGAAAACCATAATGATCCACTCATCCAGTAAAAAAGATCATATATACTGGGGATAGGGTAACAGTTCTCGACTGTCACCTAATTCAATCTCTCGTAGTCTATAGACAGCCTCAGACCTCTATCTATCTTATTTGAGAACAAGACAGGAGAACCCCATAGAGACACACTAGGCCAGATAAATACCTTCTTCATCTGATCATCAATCTAAATTCTCGGCTCTTATAGCACAAAAGGTGTCATCTGATAAGGATCCATCAAAATCAGAGAAGCATCGGGATACAAGTCTATCCTGAACTCAACATCACATCAAGGGGGTAGAGTCATGGCCTCCTCAGGAAAGAAATGCAAAAATTTACCAACAACACTGGGAACCCCCTTCATCTCTACATCCACTGATTGCACTAACATCTCGACCACCAATGAATGAATAGGATCTACACGTTGGCTTCCCATCTAACAACTCTGATCACCAAAGAACGCCACTTGCTATCCATACACGTCTTAAAACACGACCCTTCTCTATAATTAGTTGATAACATCATGAACATAGTAAAACTAGTCGATGCCACTGATGACATCATACAGTTTCATATATAATAAGAAAAGATCCCCAAAGGACTAATGAAACCCCATCATCAGTCTACATCCATGACATACATCAAACAAGTTGGTTTGACATCCGACTAGTGTACTCCACACCAGGTCCATGGGTAGCCTCTCTATATCTATTCGTATAACACGGGCTATAGTTGGTGAAACGATGGAGTGTGAAGATCCCAAATCCAAAATTGCATAAGAAAAAGTACTAAACAAGATACTCTCACCTCAAATGATATCCGAGACTACTAGAATGGATAACTCTATAGAATGAAATATTCCACACCCAGATCCTATATCCCTTTATTGTTGACTACCTCCTCAAACAAGATTGGGTAGAGTTCCCTGAGGAACAACCTGAGGTCATCCTCTACCTATTCAGTCTCCCCTCAGTGGAGTATGAGCCTATTGTCCCTACTGCTGAAACGGTCTGGTCGACAACTACTAATAAAGTAGGCACTGAACCCACCCACCTCCACCATACTATGCTTGAATGGGTGTCAGAGACTGGCTCTATAGGTTCCCATCAACTCCATAGATAAAACACCCCAGCACTAGGCCTGAAGGATAGACATGTGGACCAGAAGGTAAAAATAGAAACTACTATAGTCGACTCCCTGATGGATTAAACCTCAAAGGCCCGAGTTCTTAAGACCTACCACTAGTATCCTTTCCATTCAAAGAACCCTTCTAGATCCCCTCCATAGTACACCTCCTTATGAGTGCATTATCACAACTCTCGTCACCTTCTTATGGACCTCTAGCTATGTTAGAATGGTGAAGGGAGTAACTGTGTACTTGGAATAAGGATGGAGTGCCTCCTCTAAGGGTCTCAAATCATTAAGAATGAGATTTAGTGTGAATAGAATGATATCCTTGAACTTAATCCCTAACTACCATACTAACATACTCCCCACATGGATGGAGTGTAGCTCCTGTCTCTACTTAGTCTTCTTGGTCGAATAAAGAAATTCTGCCCTGAAATCCTTCTCGAAATCAACCCATAGAACACCAGCCTCTTTTATCTCCCCTAGGTATAGTGTTCACCACTGAGGTGAAGCTCCCCTCATCTGACTTACCACCAATGGAACCCAATACTCTGTTGGATCTTTGATCAGGATTATGGTGATCAAAAGATCCTCAAGAAGACTCTACATTTCTATGTCTGAAACACTATCCTCTTACTTTCCCAAAGTTAATAGCTGGAAGGAATGTGACATTATATTCCATTGGTTTTTATCCTCCTCTAGATCAAACCTCTACTGATCAGTCGGATCAGGTTGCTGACTGTCCATTACATGAGCCACTAGTAGATGACAAACAAGTTCCACAATAGAAAATTAAACAAGGAACTCCTAAGCCTGAGTAACATGGAATTTTGTTCAAGATTTATTTTAAATATCTATTTATTAAAATTCATTGAAACTTCCAATTAAATAAAAAACACAAGTCGTAAGTATTCATGTACCTCTCCTTCAGTTTCTATCCCATAAACGATGTAGCCTCACATAGTCTTTCAGTAAGACCAGTGTCCTTGCAGTAGATCACCAGGGGCCCTAAAATCTAATGACCTCGCCGGTCTCCCCTGGCCTATGTCACATACCAAGATCACCTAAAAATACTTCCCTACCATCCCATTAAATCCTCAATGTACCTAAATACAAATTCTATAATATCTCTCAACTATAACATTTGATATTATTCTGTCATGACCCCTCCCTCCAAAGATGCCCCTCTTGATCTGGAAATGGAGGAAGATAGTTACTGACCCCCCGAGTCCCACCTCTAGTAGGACCCAGGGTGGAAACCAAAACCAAGGGTATACAAGTATGACAAAATGGGAGGCATTACCCTTTTTGTAGTGACCAAGAGTGTGAGATAATATTTATAAATATTAAACAACTCTAAGACAGATATATATAGAAAAAAGGGAAAAGACAAACCGTGCCACATGTATGTTCCAAATTAATACTCATACAAATAGAAATATCTACAAGATAAATACATAAAGTAAAACTAAGAAGAAAAACAACATCTATTATGATATGATCTAGTATGGTCGAGTACAGTCCATGTAATCCTCATGTAAAACTGAAAATGGTTTTATATACATAGGGTGAGAATAAAAGTACACTCAATAGGGAAAAACAAAGTCTCTAATGCACAAGTAGAGAATTATACTAATTCCCCATGAGAAACAAAATAAACCAAAATCACATAACAATGTTTACTAGCCACAACAACCTCAAAAAATGCCCGCTCACAAAAAATGAAATTCATGTAAAGTAATATAGAGAACATCTATGATAGGGTATCCCGCACCACTTTTCCATGGATTAACCGCTCTCACACCCTAACGAAAAACATCCTGGCACTCGCACCACTTCTAAAAGAACCATGTCACAAGCCAACCACAAACACCTTGGACACACTCCACAGAACATCCTACTTACACACTCTAGGTCCACAAACCACACCACACCCTAAAGACACATAAGAACAACAACACATCTCATCTCAAAGGAACCTAGGACTCACAACTTTCCCACACAATCATGGGGATCACAAACCACAACCAACCCAAATAGTATTGGTCTTTCACCACCTAGAAGAGGGACTAGGGAAGAGAGGGTACCCAGCCTTTCATCCTCCCACTCGGATGTTTGGGAATGATACCCTCCCCATAACAATGTGGGTGTTCGACACAAAGTTCTCAACTAGGGTGGGGTGCATATAGAATCAAAAGAAAGAAAAATTATATATATATATATATATATCTGTGTCTGTGTGTGTACCAAAAACTCATCCCAACCTATGGGATCTCAAGAAAAAAACCACCCCATAACACTGCCACCTTTTTTTCTACCTCTAAATGCATGTATCAGAACGAATGATGGTCAGTTCCAAAATCTATAAGAGAAAACCACATAACACCCAATAATTTTGACGTTATTTAACATTTACCATATCTTCCATCCCTACCTAGGAATCTAACAACCACTTAAAACAACCATCATCACAACCAAGGAAAATAGAGGAAGAAAACTATGATGAAACACCCCACTTCACACTTCCTCCCCACATAGCACCAAATCCAGCCACTTCCATTATCATTCTTCAATGTCATTCCACCATGTCTTTTATTTCAGCTAGAAAACCCAAAACTTATCACAAAACCCCACAACACTCCTCATCACGACCATAGTTGGAATCCCCATTTCATAATAACACCACACCCATTAACATAAACATAACACAACCTGAATCTACATTCATACATCCCAACCACTACACATCCATTCCACAATAAATAAATCACTCAACCTATGATACCATTTCAACATAAGACCATAAACACACATCTTCATGCTCTTAACTGTAACACCACACAACCCGTACTAGGAATAAGAGATAAAATATCCACATAGAGCACACAACCACACCAAATGAGGCATGGTGTATTCAGATTTAATAAACACATTCTTTAACTCCGATTTTACATGTCAAGGGTTATCACAGAATGTGTTTGATTATGGGTAATCCAATTAACTACCCAAAGATATGTGATCATGTTTTCATGTTCACAACCATTAATAAGAAGATTAACAACACGTATTCATGAGTCTGATGCACAAACAGAGACCACCAAGGACTATGATTTTCTTGATGTGTATGACCAACACAATTGAAATCATGGATAAAAAATAATAGATAAAAAACACAAGCATTATCAACATCATCTTCCCTTCCCCTCACTTATTACTAAGGTGGTAATACCCACTATCGTAAGTTGAATGATTGTCTTTGTAATAGCCTTAATTAAGATTGTTATTTGAATGTAATCACAAATAGATATTTTTTTACCCACCCTGTATAACACACAAATAAATAAGTATTGGGGGATACCTACCTCAAAGAATAAGAAGATCAACAACTCCTCCTTACGCCCAAATTGGGAGTCATACAAGCAACGAGAAATAATTCAAGGAAAAATAGATTCGAAGGCCACACCACAACACACAACTCCATGGGGAAGAAAGGATCTGGACATACCAGTAGAAAATTGAAACACATGGGAAGGGGAATATCTCAGCTTAGAAGAGAAAGATCAAATATCAATGGAAGGGGAACTGTTTCAAAGGCTATTAATGTCATATCACCATTAAGACTATGCATCTTGAGTATTTGAAATTCCCTAGGGTGTTAGGATATTAAAAATATAATTTTTATCTTTTTAAATTGCTTCAGAAATGGTCAAACAAGGTTTTAATCTTGATTTACGTAAAATAAAATGTAATAGGGGTGAAACTAGAAAAAACCCAAGAGAATTAGATTTTTGGGAATACTATCGAAATCAGCCTAGATGGATGAGGAACTGACTCTGAGCTACCAATGCTGACTCACCAATGTTGAGCTACTGATAGAGAGTCATAAAAATGACTCACTAATGTGACCGACCAACAGTGAGACACTGATATGATCTATTAACAATAAACTACTAGCACAAGCTACTTATGCGAGCTACCGATGGTGCGTCACTGATGTGGCTCACTGATAGTGAGTCACTGAAACGAGATACCAATGTTGAGCTACCGACTTGAGCTACTGATACCACCTATGAATGGAACCTATTGATGCCTAACATACTAATGCTTGACCTACCAACACCTAACCTACTGATGCTCAGCCTATGGATTCCTAACATACCGACGACCAACCGACCAATGCTGGACCAACCATTAGAAAACTAGATTTTTGGAAAATTCTTGAAATGAGTCACCAAGACTACCCAGAATACTTCAAATATAGTATTTTCACATAGGAATGAATTGTAGAGGTTCAGGCCACTACATAAAGTTATAGAAATGAGAATGTGATGGGTATAGTGTTCAAAATTATCATAGTGAGGTAAACCCTCAACTTATAATATAAAATGAAATAGGGGAGATAGTGCAGGCCCAGCTAGAAGTTTAATGGTTAATGTGAGGACAACATGGCCACATTTCCAAAAACTATCCAAATCATAAGATAATAATGGGAAACCACCATCAACCTAATCATAGGACAAGAGATCATTTTTGTGCAATTTAGATAATGATGAAGGATGTAGAGGCTTTAAATGATGTGGTGGAATACATGCTCACTATTCTCTCAAATCAAGAAAGTACTTTGTTTGATTCCACTTCTATGCATTCATTTATCTCATAGAAGTTTGTGAATAATATATAATCAATCCCAAATAATATAGGGGTATATTTATTAGTAAAAAATCTGGGAGGTATTATCCTAGAGTCAATAGAATATATAAACTCTGGTATTAACATTGGTGAGTAAAAAATTATTGAAAATATAGTAGTCATTACCATGGTGGAATTAGATGCTATACTAGGTATAGACTAGATATCATTGTATAATTCTAATATCAATTACTAAATCATGAAAATTTATGTAATTTTTAATATAAAACCTATATTTATTTTCGAATGATAGATATAATTTCCCATGATTTGTCTAGAAGATCCTACCATAGTTTTCTTTACAGATATGATCATTTGAGAGTGATAAGGAAATGAAAGTATAAAGATATAGAATATTCCCATAATTTTGGAATACATTGTTATATTCCCTGAATAGTTTCCTGGACCACCACTAGAAATAGAGGTAGAGTTATCCATTAAACTCAGACATGGATTCATGCCCACATTGAAGAACACATATAGAATGGAAAATGTGAAGTTAGAAGAATTAAAGAAACAAATTCAAGATTTTTTAGAGAAGGGATTTATCTAACTAAGTGTGAATCCTTTCGGAGCACCTATTCTATTTATAAAAAAGAAGGATTGATCAATGTGACTATTCATGGATTATAGTGATCTTAATGGGATCACAATTATGAAAAAGTACCCTCACCCAAAGAGTTATTGTTTATTTTACTAGATTCATGGGGCTCGATTAATCTCCAAAATTGACATCCGATCATGGTATCATCATTTGAGTGTGAAGAAAAAAGATGTTATAGATATAACCTTTGGAACAAGATATGGTAATTATGAGTTTTTTTATAACCACAGGCTTCACTAATGCTCCTATTATATTTATGGATTTTATGAATAGAGTATTTATGGAATACATTGATAAATTTGAGGTAGTTTTTATTGATTATATTTTGATATATTCTAAAATAATTAAGGAGTTTTAGGATCATCCAAGGGTTATATTGACAACTCTATGGAAATAGAAACCATCTTAAAAATTCAGGAAATGTGAATTCTGGTTACAATAAGTTACATTCAAGGGGCACACTATAACCAATAAAGGAATCAAAGTTGAACTTGTCATGAAAAAGCCTATAGATGAGTGCCCTCATCCTACAATATTAACTATGATTCATAGTTTCTTTTATTTACCATGTTATTATAGGCGGTTTGTGGAAAAAAATTCTTGACAATATAATCCAATAACCAATTTAACTTGAAAAGGATCCACTTTCATACAGTAAAGTGGTGTGAATAATGTTTCCAAGAACTAAACAAGAGATTATTTATTGAACCTACATTAAATATAACCTTTATCAAAGAAGGATTTATTATCTACAGTGATGCATATCAAATATGGATTGGGTTCATCTTCATGAAAAATGAATGTGTGTTCGCTTATGCATCTTGAAATTTAAAGTTGTCACGACCCGACCCGTACTGGGGCTCGAGATGCAACTACCCCAAGCCCGCCTCTATAGGCTAGGGGTTGGCGACTAGCGCTGAAGGCACAAAAAACTAGGGGAGGCCTTTTCCTAAGAAACTGTACACACAAACTTAGTTAACTCAATGAAAAAGTGCAGTGAAAAGAAGGCAAGATACAACACTACTAAAAAAAGGGAAACAAGCATACATGCATCGACCTCTATCCAGTACAAGTAAAGTGCTGAAAAGTAGACTCACAAGTAAACTAAACAGTAAAAGGGAAAAAACACACTTCCAAAAAGAAATGTGCCACAACCAGGAAACAGGTAAAATGAAAGTAAATCACTGGTGAGTCTCACACCTAAAAGTCCTACTACGGCCACTAAATGCAGCCCAACTTTTGTGTGCTCTATGCTCCTCCGTAGTCTCGACCGAACTGTTCATCGTCTGCAATGGCACACCAAGTGTGGGAAAATCCCAAGAAGGGGTGATTATAAAGATACTCAGTAGGATGCCCTGAAAGTATGAGGGATAAACAAAGGAGGTACTAAAATGGTGAGCAGTGGACAGAATAAAGAACAGTGTAAGAATACAATAGTGAGAGTTTAACTCAACCTAATTAAATAATGGAAGTAGACTTGTCCAATCCAAGAGGATCTAGACACGAAAAGCACGTGGCATACCCCACACATCTTCGCCCCTCCTAGAAGGAGTGTAACTGAACCCAAGGAGTGGGAACAAAAGTAGAGTCTATATATATACATATGCTCAATAAGAAAACCTGAACGAGTGTGTAAGGGGATCTCCATCTCCAGGCTCTGCCCAGGAAAAGTCACCAACAGTTCTAAGGATATCCATCACTGATTCCCAACAATCCCGCACGTCAAGAAACCTAATCTCTAAACCATACAACCAAGGATCCTACTCTGGTAACCACATAGAAAAGTCACCGACTAGCCTCATAGAAAAGGGATGAGTCTGAAAGAAGTCGTCGGTAACCCATTGCCCAGCCCCGCTGGATGGTAAACTCAAAGGTTAATGAGTAACTCACTGCCCAGCCCTGCTGGAGGGTAAACCCCAAGTGGTCGTTGGGTAACACACTACCCAACCCCGTTGGAGGGTAAACCCTAAAGTCAACGGGTGACCCACTTCCCAGCTCCAATGGAGGGTAAACCCTAAGGTCAACAGGTAACCCACTGCCTAGCCCCGATAGAGAGTAAACCCTAAAGTCAATGGGTAACCCACTGCCCAGCCCCGCTGGAGGTTAAACCCCAAGTTCAAAGGGTAACCCACTGCCCAATGCCGATGGAGCGTAAACCATAAGGTCAATGGGTAACCCACTACCCAGCCCCATTGGAGGGTAAAATCAGAACTGGTCCGATAACTCTGCACTACCAATGCCATCACATGGTGTCACTAACACCGTTACCATGCGCAGGTTTGTAGTGCGTCAAAGGAACCTCCGACTAATGCCCTTCCATGTTTCCACATTCAATGAGATCTCGAAAGAGGAATTAATTTCCCAAACAGATGACACCATTGCAATCTTCGCGAAAAAACATGGGAGATAGACAAATTAATCGCTGGAAACAGACTCCTGACGAAAAAGTTATTCAACACCACTTTATGCTCATACGGCGTCTCGTGGGGCCCACACCTCTATCCCAAAAAAGTTCGATCAAACTACGCCATCACAATGCTCTTGGAAAAACATGCCAAATAGACTATTCATACACCCCAAATGGACGTCTGATGAAAAATTCAATGTACATTGCACACAGCTTAAAAGATAACTAGCGGGGCCCACACCTCAACTCCAGGTTCAACCCCCGAAACCACCCAGGTCAACATCATCTCGATGCCAAGGTCACAACACTGATTACCATGCCTAAAATGGACTCTGGATGTAGAAGCTGCAACTCCCTGCATTATGAAAACGGGGCCCTGTGGGGCCCACACCTTGACCCTGAAACATGCCACGCAGATCGTACCATTGCATTCCTTGCAGATAACCACGAGGTGTAGGCTATTAATTTTTCCTGAATGGACTTATGAAGCATAATTCGTAAAAATGTAGCATACGTCAAAAAGCCGCCTCATGGGGCCCACGCCTTGGGCCGGGATTTATGAGGGCGGATTTTGTCGTTGCAATCCCCTCAGAAGAATATTCAGAAATGATGACTCAAACACCCAAACAGATGTCGGGTAAAAAAGTGGTGTTACACCATAAAACGTGTGAACAAGGAATTGTGGGCCTCCACATTGTCTCCATCCATAACGCTTCAAAAAGTTTTTCAAAAAGTCCACATGAGGACTGGGGTCACGCTGCTGCTGACGGCGCGTCAATCAGACATCCCAAGCAGGAGTTAGGTCCGATGCAAGAATAATTAATTAATTAATTAATTAACTCTTCGCAATATTTGCTTCATGCCACCGGGCAGTGAAACCAAACCTCAAGGGTTCCAAACTAACATTGGAAGGACTGTCTCAACTCTAAGGCCACAACGACTCTGACAGCACGTCAAATAGACGTCCGGCTCGCGAAGTACATCTGTCACAAGATTTAATAATAATTTAATATTATTAAATTAAAGTGTTTCGGGTCACCCGCCCTTGGGTGAAGAACCCAAAAAAATCATGAAACTCAAATAAAAAAGTCTCCTTTGCTGACACGAACCCATGGCCGTAGATGGTGCGTCAAATGGACGTGCCGTTTAGAAGTTACGACCCCCCGAATGCAAGGGGCCCAACTACGCCGGTTCACCCCAGCTGGCACAGTCCGAACCACGGGCATGCGGTCCATCTGCTGGTCCGGTCCAGCTAGCCACAGCCCACTGGCCACGACCCATCAGAAACCGCTGGACCCCTCGGGTTCGGATCCTTCTAATAGACCGGCCAATTGGCCGCTCTTTGTTCTGCGCCGCACAGCAGGACCCGCGTACCGTGGTTCCTTGTCCACAGCACATCCTGTGACGCTAACCTCGGGTTCCACCTCTGACCGCAACGGGATGACGCTGACACCCTCTCCGCATGCAGCACACTGCCACACCACCTTCGGCCTGCACCGCGCTGCCTCATGTTGCCCGATCTCCCCGCTCCCCCACGCAAGTAGCCGCCTCGGCTCACCGCTCTGCCGGCCGAGCAGACCACATGTGTAACAACCCCAGATTTTATAGTACATTATTTTTTCGAAGTAATTAAATAACTTTCACTACACGCAACACTGTGTTCAAGCGCACCACAAATTATCAAACTAGTCGTTCAAAAGTGGTTCTGAATAGTGTTAACTAAATTTTGAACTTTCTATAATCCTTATAAATTTAGAATCTATATTTTGAGTTTCTTAGACATAATGTAAGAACAAATTCATTTTTCTGATAAAAGAAGTATTTTTCAAAAAATGAACTTTTACCGCCTTTTAATGGTGAACAGTTTTTGAATCCAATATTTGAAACTTTTATATATTCAATTTGATAAAATAAACTTCTTCTTTATAATCGAGACATAAGAATTTAGTTTCCATAAATTATTGGTGTTTTTATGATAATTTTCATATTTGGGTGAATAATAAAAAATACTATATTTTAACTGAAAACAACTTTTTTAATCAAAATAATCTATAGTGTTAAATTATAAATTTTAATGTTTTGGATGTATAAATAGAATATATTTTTACCATTTAATCCAATGATGGTCAGTGTAAGTAATTTCACTTTGAAATTGGACATAAACAAGTGTCAATATTTTGATAGTTATTATTTCTTAAAAATATGCTTTTTGGTTTTAATAATAAGAATTAATTTTAAATTAACCAATGAAACTTCTATTTTTTAAAATTGGTAAAATATAATTCATTTTTGAATTCGGAATATCAAAATTATCTTAGTGTGAAATTTTGGTTTTTCTCTGAAAACAGTCAATTTTTGATGAATAGAGAAAAACACTAAGTTATATTTTAAAACAAAATTTTTATTTAAATAATTATTTATTTTATATAAATTTATTTTAGGCTAAAATAGATACATAATACCTATATAAGTTCAATGTAATTCATTGGAGTCAGTTTATAATAATTTTAGATATATAATAATTTTATTGAACTTTTCACTATCTTTTACCCACCTCCTAGGAGATTTTGAAAATTCACATAAAACTTAATTTTACCACTTATGTGGATGGAATTTCAAAAATCTGAGAGACATGGTTGATATCAGTAAGTAAAATTTGGATCAATAAGATTAAAATATTTTTTGGTGAGTCGTAACTTTTTACTTTTATTTACCATGGTTAAAAGTAAATAGGGAAATTAAGGGTAAAAATGATATTATTATTACCCTAACACATGTCCTAATTCTATTGGATAAGTATAATTCGACCAAAAACAACCTTAGGAATAAAAATTTAACCTCTTTGGTCCATATTTATTAGATTAGAACATTTATTATTATTTAATTCAAAGAAGAGTTAAAAGAGTTAAAATCAAAGTTTATTAACTAAATCATTATTGAAATATGGTTACACATAAGATAAATTTGACTATAAATATTAATTAGAAATAAAAAAATATTTCCTAAATAATGGTATTTTATTTATTTATTTTATACATTAAATAATTTAATTTATTTATGACACACTGATGATGAAGTAATTACCTAATTAATGAAATATTTAAATAATTTATATTATAAATATCTAAATAAATGTAATTTGAGACTTTTTATGAATTAAATTAATTTTATAGGTTAATATGACATATTAGGGGTGGTTAGATGAATTTTTTTGAAGTAATAATGCTGTTATAAATTTAGAAAAAACAAAATACCAAATAGTGTCAAAATTGACATAAAAGAGTTTTTCAAACAAATATTATATTATTTATTGATATTCTATTCCTAAAAATCTAAGGTTTGGCCAAATGAATTATATAATGATAGGTGTATCATTAATTAACCACCTGGGGTTCTCTTGGAAGTATATAGTACGTTTATTAACCATATAATATAAAAATACAAAGAGACAAGGTAAATGTCAAACTATTTAACTAAGAGTCACATATAAAAATACAGTTAATATAGTGACCCAAACTAGTCTAAAACCTATTGGTTGTGTGGTTTTTAACACATACACACATTAGCCTTTAAATACTCTATTTTGGATCCATAAGAAACCGAAAATGATTTTATTATAAAATAATATATCTAGCTTTATTCTAAGGTTCCCCTCACCCCTCTTATAAAAGTGTACTCTTCCTTATCTATAATTCCCAACATCAAAGCCATTTGGCTCAGAAAAAATCTACCAAAATACCCTCTAATATATCCTACCTTAATCCTAGAGGCCATAATTTATTCATAAATCCAACCAAAATATCCATTTTGATCAAATCAAAAAGAATAACCCGAAGAAGAGGTAAATATCTCACCACCTCTTTCAAGTTCATTTCTTATTCCACTTCCTTTTTATTTGTTTTTTCCATTATATAAATAATAACTCCAGTGTATTATATGTACTATGATGTTATTATAAATATGGTACAACCATATTCATTATTCTATCCATCCTTTGAATAACATATCACCATACATGCGTATGTATGGCTTACCGTCTCCACGTCGTGGTGTAATTGTTATTCAATACATTATTATTTAGATGGGTATAATAATGATGTGTAATTGATTTAAATAATAAATATAAAACTATAATGATTCTGTATATATGATTTACCATCCAATTATATATTATCAAAAGAATTATATTGTCGCTCGTGCGTACATACGGATTACCGTCTCCACATAGCGATGAGATTCATTCCCCATCATATTCATTCAAGACTAATTTTCATTTGATGATTAAAAATAAAGTTGAATGTCTTGATATAATTCTGGATATGAATAATATACATCCCATCCCTAAGAAATATGACTCACATAACAAATAATTAATAGGAAAACGAATTCTTTAACACACGAAATGAAGATAATACTAAAATATTATTAACAAAGAAATGTTAAAAGATCATATATGATATCATATTAATGTATATGATTGTCGTATAATTTAATAACAATTATTTCACCATTATACAGGAGTTTAACCTACCCATGACCAAGGAAAAGTACAAGGTAAGGGTTAATTTTACAATCTCTACTTTATCTGAGATTGTTTATACATAATTACCTACTGGGTCCTCTTTATAATCCACATACATGTTTCTTAAAAATGTATTCCAAAACATTTTTACTATTTACTAGACTATGGGTGAAAGTCATTTATACCCATTTTTTACTTTTTATAAATTTTTTTGAAAGGAATCTTTCTGTTTTTTTAAACAAGGTACATTTTATCATTTTCGACAAAATTATGGTAAGAATGTCTTTTTTTAACTTATACGACATGTGAATCTATATTACGTTGATATAACATCGTCAAAGCATCCCTTACAAGCTTATAAGAATATTTTAAAAATAAATTTTTTCTTTATTATTATGTGACTCTTAAATTATTTCAAAATAGAAATATATTTCTCTAAAAAAATGTTTTGATTTCATCTGTATCAACATCCTTTGATGGATTTTAAGTTTATTTGAAGTTGATTTATTGTTATACAAAACATCCATATTGTATTGAAGGTTTTGTGATATGCTTGACTATAGATGTTCTATTTTTATATGATTCATGGTTTATCGTTAAATTTTTGACATTTCATATGCTAGTTTTAATACAAACATGTTGGTTATATTTTAACCGTTTCATATGGGGATTGTATTGGACTTAGTAAGTGATGGGTGGTGCCCACTATAGATCCTCAATGCATCGGTAGGTCACATGAGACAACTATATGTGGAATTGGCTGAAGACTTTCTCAATTTGATATATGGTTTTGGATGAGGCCTTAATCATTTTTAGATGTCTTGTCCGAGGCCTTGACAAAATGTTTCAGAATGTCCATCACTATACATTCCCTCATTATGAAAATAATAGTGATGGTTTATGTGGTCATTAAACTAGTAGAATACCCATGATTATGTTTTATTATGGCACTATTTACTTAGCTCATATTCCTTCCATAAAATTTTACATGTTTATTATTGGTAAAGGCATGTGGTTTCAATTATTCACCATGATTAATATTTATGTTATCTTCTACTGTATTGCTTACCATTACTGAGCATTTGAGCTCACCCATTTATTAAGTTTCATTCTCCCAGGATAAGAAGAAGTTGGTTATGAGTGACTCGCAAGCATATTCTTGGAGGCTTGGATATTTCTAATGGAATACATTCATGTTGTATTTCTATTCAAGTTGTAAAGTTGAACTTATGTATGAATCTTTTTTCCAATAATACTAAATTGATCGGTCTTTTGGGACATGATTTCCTTGTGTTCATGCCAATGTTATGTAATAATGCACCGACTCTAGGTAACTAGGGTCATTGGATTTACATTTGGTATCAAAAGAAGTTTAGTACAAACCTTGGAAACTAGATTTAGATAAACACTGATTAGATAACATAGCCCCAAGATGGACTTTGAGTACTAATATAGAAGAACTTCCTAAAATTTTGGTATTATAGAGATTTTGTCTGTTTTCCAAGAAATACATCCCTATCTGGATACGAACAGGTAGAGGCGGCTCTTGCACAGATGTACCTAGGGGTAAAACCCGAAAACACCGCATTGATCTAGACTTGAATGTGAACTGGTGCCTGACAACGGGATTGATACACTCTTGGTTACGACACTCCCAAGGGATATGCTTAGGACAATTCTCATTTTCATTACAAACCATTATTAAGGGTTTATGAGTATATACTTCTTTAAAGAAAACATTTTTTATGATTATGGATTATGTCCATAAACTGTTCAATTTTTTTTAAGTGTTTTAAAAGTTTGGAATTATGTATTTTGATTCATAAATTAATATAGTTTATGCCATTGTATAGAAATGGCACCTAGTAGAAGGAATGTGAACTCAAGCAATATGTGTCATCCAAAGAGTAAGAAAGACCACAGATTTCACGGTATTAAGACAAAATTTAAAAGGCAAATAGTCTCCCACATATTCTCAACATGTGGAGAAATAATATCATGTGTTAATAAGATAAGTAAATATTTCTTTGAGTCCTATGGATTTGAAGGGAATCAAGAGAAGAAAAGGATAGAAGAGATAAAGATGGATAAAGAGAAGAGGGAAAAGAAGGATTTTCCCATATGTGATAATAATGGAAAGAAACACCTTGGTAAATTCTTGAAGGGAATGAGAGTTTTTTATACGTGTGGAGAAAAAGGAAACCAAGTACATGATTTCAAGGGTAAGAAAAAAGTTTCACATGTACAATGCTTCATCTTCAAGGAGTTGAAAAAATACACGAATCAATGTCTAAATCATCAAAGTATACCCCAAATGCTATTATTAGATAATAATAAAGTTATGATACTACCAAATATGAAGAGTAATGATTAGATTTCTTAAGTTGTTATTAAATTATTGTGTCATTTTAGTATTGTATTAATGATGTACATGTTAAAATTATTATAGAGTATATAAGGATTGTATTGCAGTAAAATTTTATTAAGAATTTGAGAATATATGATTCTAATAAAAGTGACTTAACAGTAAGCTACACTTTTTAGAAAATAAATAGTTGAAGGAAAGGTAATCCTTAATATGGTCCTGATAATGATGTAGTGATTTTGGAATAAGAGATGGTTTATTTGGATAAATTATATTGGATATTCTTGACATCCTTGAAACTAATTAATGATTTTTATATTCCATCCTTGATGGAGTTTACAACATTTTTGTATAGAAGGAGTATATCCAGTATTCGATAAGGAATAAGGGATCATGAATGTAATCAATAAGGTTTTATGTTAATTCATGATGTTGCAGTGTTTCAAAAGAATACATGATGAAGGAGTTCACATGTTATTACGTGAAAAAATGGATCTTCATTGTCGTTACCTTCCTTAAAATTTTGGACTTGAGTTTGGATAGAAGTATTTTGGATAATTCTAAAGGTTGTAATGGATAATGTTTGAAATTGGATACTATTGTTAGGGTTATTTTTGGATTTTTATAAAAAGTACAACACACAGACTGTGTGACAACCCGTCGCGTCGGACAAAGCTATGGGAATCAAACCCACAAGCATAGTGCGATTGGGATTTATCATCTACCACTGGACTATATGAAGTCCCTGGATTGTATAATGTAGTTTTTTTAAAGGGTCTGATAGGTTAATTATAATTTCATTTTTGTGGAACCCTATACAAATAAAATAAATAAAATATATTTTTTAAGTTTTATTATCATTTAGAGTGAAAGATGAGTTTGTGGAAGAAATTTGTTAAAGGATGGAACTCTACTTTTCAAGTATATATATATATATATATTCTCTTCTCTTATTCTATTAAGAAATTAATTCTTAAACTTTAGGTAAGGGATCTTAAAACTAAAAATGTTTTATCCTAATAACTTATGTTTTGTTGAACTGATGATATTGTATATCATCATAGATTGATTGATTTTAGGCCCTCGATTCTTCAATTATTTGTGACTGATGACCTCAATCACTCCCAATAAATATTTACATTTTCTCTCCAATTATGTGTCTCTAATTTCCACCAATGTTATCTTAATCAAGATCATAATTTAGTCGTGACTTTTTCATTCCCCCTTTCCACTTAGTAAGAGTAATTTTTATTAACCCAATTTTCGATGTGGGTTTTCCCAGAAAGGTATTTTTTTTAGCCTTTTATTCCCAAAGATCAATTTTAAATTGCAAGGATGCAATTTTTTTAAGGAGGGAAGAATGTAACACCCCAAGATTTCATAGTACATTATTTCTTCAAAGTAATTCAATAACTTTCACTACACGCAACACCAAGTTCAAGCGCACCACGTCTTATCAAACTAGCCGTTCAAAAGCAGTTAGAAATAGTATTAACTGAATTTTTAACTTTATATAATCCTTATAAATTTAGAATCCATATTTTGAGTTTATTAGACATAATGTAAGAACAAATTAAATTTTTTCAGATAAAAGAAGTATTTTTCAAAAAAAATTCTGTTTAACACATTTTAATGGTGAACCCTTTTTAAATACAATATTTGAAACATTTATATATTCAAATTGACAAAATAAACTTCTTATTTGTAATTAATAGATAATAATTTAGTTTCCATAATTTTTTGGTGTTTTTCTAATAACTTTCATGTTGGGGTGAATAGTGAAAAATACTATATTTTAACTCAAAACAAATTTTTTAATCAAAATAATTTATAGTATAAAATTATACATTTTAATGGTTTGTGTAATGCCCCGACCCCAGCTACCCGGAGTCAGTGCATTACTTCGTAACATTGGCATTATCACAAAAGATCAAGTCTCGAAAGACCGATTAGTTTAGTAGCCTTGAAAACACTAGATACATTCATAAATGTTAGATTACAACATAAGGTGAAATACTACAATAAAAAAGTCTCCATAGTCCACACTCATATCCTCTTCTGACTATCCCTGCAGGTCATTCATAAAATACTTCTTCACATCCTAGAAAATATTAAAACATTGAAAGGGGTGAGCTCAGATGCTCAGTAAGGATAACAATATTGAGGAAGCTATCATAAATAAACATAAACATTTAAGTCTATGTATAACTAAAACAAAAGCCTTTTAAACTTGAACATCAACAATATATGGAAAAAGTAAAATGAGATAATGCCATTTACTTCTTCACATGGATATTCTACTGGTCGAATAATCACATGCAATATCAATAACCACTTTCATAATGATGGAATGCATAATGCCAGATTATCATAATCACGTAGCCAAGGCCTCGTGCCAAGACCACAAATAATATTTTGTCAAGGCCTCGTGCCAAGACACTAGTTTGTCTCATGTGACCTGCCGATGCATCGAGGAGCTATAGTGGGCTCCACCCATCACTTATTAAGTCCTATTCATTCCTTATATGAATAGGTTTAAACATATCATAAACCATAACATAATCGTATCACATAAAACATGCATAAAGGAAACATAAAATTTCCACATTTCAATCACAAGATATCAATACAACACATTGATATAATAAAAACACTTTCAAAACCATTTTCAATACCAAAATAAAATAAAGGTAAAACATCATATTTATTTTTCTTTTAAAAAAAGGTATGGCTTGTAGAGGAAGCCAAAACTCAAATAATGGTCACGGCGGCGAAGAAGTCATTGTCGCCGCATATGTACGGAAAGAAAAACATTCCCTTTTTGACGTTTATTAAAACGCTTCATATAAAAAGATTCCTTTTGAATAAACATAAAAGTCAAAGGGGTTTATACACCATATAAAAGAAAGTTGTGTGTAAAACCAAATATGCCTCAATGAAAGGGGATTGAGACGAAGTCCATAAAAAGATCATTTTTTTTAAATAAAGTTCATCTATAATGTGTATTCAATATAATTACACATAAATAATGTACAAATACAAGATAGGACATAATAATATCATGACATAATTTGAATGTAGGAGATTAACCCAAAGAATAAAAATTGGGTTAAGAAGTTCTCTTACCTTGCGTCCTGTCCTGACTCGACCGTTCTTTAACCTCCTGAATAATAAACTAGAGTTAATTTCTATTTAATTAAGAACCTTTTTAATGTTCATTATTACTTTTATATCCCTTATTACCATGTTATGAACACTATGTAATTATTTATGTTTATAACGGTCATTTTGTCGATCTTAGGTACTTGAGTCAAAAATAAAATTCATATAATTACAAGTTGTTCATGTGGTGATATATCCATAATATCCAGAATTATGTTCATGATTTAGATATCATATATATCATATATATCTAGTATATACATTCATTTATAATATTACATAACATTTAGAGGTAAGAAATGAAATTCATCGTTCATGGAGACGGTAAGCCGTACGTACGCATGAACGCTACTTTCATTTCTATTTCGTATTTAATGGAATGAAATCATAATTATATAAATGTATAATATAGTTCCAGTATAATATCATATATAATATCATTTACTCCATCCTTTATACATCCCATATATGTCATTAACGATTCACATCACTTTGAGGGGGCGGTAGTCCGCACTTCCTAAAATGAAATTATCGTGTTTACCCATAATGGAAATCATAAAGTATGCCATAAATGAGAAATACAGAATCATAAGTAAAACATAAAAATATTATATATCATATATAAATATAGTGACATCTTAATGGCCACCTTTTAAGGTGTTATATGAGTGTTGAACAATCATCATTTCGTGAGGCAGAAATTCGCCATCCACAGAAACCGTATGTTCTTTAACCATTAGATGTAGGTTTGTGTAAGTGTAGCTCTAATAGTTGTTATAACAACATCCTAGTATATTGAGGATACTGGTGTTGTTACAAAAGAAATGAATAAAAAGATTTTAGGAGTTGGAGAAGAAAAATAAAACAAAACAACATTAGAGAAGACATTACCTCAAAATCGGGTAACTCTTTTTGATTTGAGCCAAAGGCTTACTTGGGAAGAGTTATGCCCAAAGTGAGGCTTCTAGGAGTAAGGGAGGGAAGTTGGGAGATTATTTGGGCAGAGTTTGGCCGAGCCAAACGGCTTGAAAGTGTGAATGAGGTGGTAGAGGTGGGGGCCTTTTATAAGTGGAGAGGAGGGGTACTCTTGGAAAGTAAAGATAATTCACTTTATTATAAAATGAGTTTCGGATTTTAGAGGTCCCACACTTATATAATTCTAGGATAAGGTGATAATAGTTCGACATATACTCATCCAATAGGTTTTTGACAAGTTTAAGCCTTGTATTTCACATTATCTTTTTATTTTATTTAAATCGTTAAATAATGAGGTCATCGCTGCATCATCATGATGTCATAGGTAATTTAATTTATTTAATGTCTAAAAATTATAAAACAAATACTATGAGGTAGGAAATATTTTTATCTTTCCAATGAATATTTATAGTCAAAAATATTACTTGTATAACTCCATATAAAAATTGTTTTAGTAAAACATTTCATGTTTGTGTCATTTTTTACTTCAACATTAAATAAAAGGTATTTATGTCATTTTCCAAGTAAAGTGGCTCCATGGGGTCCCCAATTTGACCCATGGATTGTCTTGGTCGGGCATGGAATATCCAATGATAATTGGACATGTTTCAAGCTCATCTCATATTATTAAAACATTATTTTTACCTTAAACTACACTAATTACCTCTAATTGCGATTAAGAACTTAAAAGTTACTATTCACCAAAAATTATTTTAATCTCATTGAACCACATTTTACTTATTAATGACAACCATGTATGTAGGATTTTTGAAAATCAAATCACAGAAGTTGTAATATTTTATTTAAACGAAAAATCAGTTATTTAACTACCACATAGTGGTTTCACTATTCATCAAAAATTGAAGTTTTTCAGAACAATGCCAAAATTTCACCCTAAGCTATAATTGATATTCCGAATTCAAAAATGATGTCTATTTTACAAAATTCCAAAAATATAAGTTGAATTAATTAATTTTATAATTAATTCCCTTTGTCACAACAAATAGCATGTTTTTAAGAAACAATTTATATCAAAAGATTGGCAATTGTTTATGTCCAATTTCAATGTTAAATTAATTCTAATGACCACCATTGGATAAAATGGTAAAAATATATTCTAATTATACTTTAAAACCACTAAATAGTATAATTTATCACTATAAATTATTTTTATTAAAAAATTTGTTTGTAAGTATTTTTCACTATTCATAAAAAATTAGAAGTTCTCAGAAAAATACCAAAAATTCAACATAGGATAATTTCGATATTCCAAATCCAAAAATTAAGTCCATTTTGAAATATAAAATTTCTATAATTTTAAAAAGTGGTTATTACTATTCATAACGGCTACTTTGATTAGTCACGGTGTTTTAGAACTCGAAGTTGCGTACAATGCAAGCTATTGCATTATTGAATGCGAAGCGTATTGTGGAATCTCGGGGTGTTACATTCTCCCCTCCTTTAATAAATTGCGTCCTCGCAATTTGAAATTTTTCTTGGAAAATAAAATGTTGAAAATAGAAAATAACTTTGTGGAAAACCCACATCGGAAATAAGATTAATAAAATTTAGCCTTAATAAGAGGGAAAGGGAAATGAAAAAGTCACCACCCAATTATGATCTCGATTAGGAGAACATTGGTGGAAATTAGAGACATATAATTGGAGGAAAAACGTAAATATTTGTAGGGAGTGATTGAGGTCATCAATCACAATCAACTGTCAAATTGAGGGCCTCAAAGCCTTCAATCTATGTTGATTTAAAACATCATCAGTTCAACAAGACATAAGGTATTAGGATAACAGATTTTTTTTTGTTTTAATATCCCTTTAATAAAGTTTAAGAATTAATTTATTCATAGAATAAGATATAGGTATATATATATATTTATGCTTGACATGTAGTGTTTCAACCTTCAACTAATTTCTACCACAAACTCATCTTTCACTCAAAAAGATAATAGAACTCAAAAATAATATATTTATCCTAACCGTACAAGGTTAAAAATATTAGAACATACCATTTAGATTACCAAAACTATTTTGTAAAAACCAGGGACTTCCTATAGGCTAGTGGTAGGTAATAAAGGCCTGTTGCACTATGATTGTGGGTTCGATTCCTGCAGCTTTGTCCGACGCGACGGGTTATGCCCCACCCTGCAGGTTGTCCTTTTCCTAAAACTATAGTATTATAATATTCCAAAAATAATCTTCAGAAATGTTTTAACTTTAAACAATACTATCCAAAGATAAACTTAATCCACTCCAACCTTTATAGTTATCTAAAATACCTCTGTCCAGACTTTCTCTAAAAGGTCTCTTAATTCCAAAATCAATTGTAACATCAGATTCCCTAAACAATGTAAAGTTTCTCTTATTGTCACATACTAAAAATATGATTACCTTCATCTTATTAATACTTTAATGAAAAAAACAAGTACTGCAGTACAATCCTTATATATATCACATTATTATTATAACCATTATATAATCCTTGAGTCCAAAAGCACCAATACATTAATTATTCCACTTCAACTGTAGTCACAGCATAAGATTTTCCTTGATCCCTTGGCCTTTTCTGAGGTATGTTTTTCTGATTCTTAGGACATTCATTTGCATAATGACCCATTTCCCTACAATTGTAGCATTCAACATTGATAGCCTCTTTCTTTCCCTTGCAATCACGCGCCTGGTGACCTTTTTCTCCACATTTATAACAAACTCTCATTCCTTTTAGACAAGTACCGGGGTGATTATTCCCATAATTATCACATAATGGAAAATCCTTATTTCCTTTTTTCCCTTTATCTGTCTCTTGTTCCACCGTTCTCTTCTTCTCTTGCTTTACTTTGTTGTCATAAGACTTAGTGAATTCCTTTTCTGTCTTGATAGCACATGAGACAATATCTTCGTATGTTGAGAATGATTGTGATACTAAATCTCTACGGAGAAATGGTTTTAACCCATCAAATAAACGATCAATCATACCTCATGCGTTACGTATATAATCTGCAGCATACCTCTCCAACCTTGTAAAGTTAGCCTCATACTTTGCGACATTCTCATCCTCCTTTTGTCTCAGACTCAAAAATTGCATTTCCATATCTGCTCGATAGTCATGAGGAAATTATTTTTCTAAGAAAATATCTTTTAACTCCCTCTATTCCATATTCGATATGTCATCATCTTCCTTTGTGTTTTGAATCAATGACCACCATTGATCGACATCTCCAGTGAGGCGGTAAACTGCCATGATAGCCTTCTCCCTTTCGCTACTCCCCAAGGCATGGAATATTTTCTCTAAGGTGTTTATCCATTGCTCGGATACTAACGGATTTTTACCCCCATTAAATTTTGGTGGTTGTTGCCTCATGAAGCGGTCTAACATTAATCCTCCACGTTGTCGATCAGGGTGCTCCATACGAGTATGGTTATTATTCATAACCTGAGTGAGTTTTCCCAGTATGGTAATAAGTTGATCAACACCAGTTGTATCTCCAGATCCACAATAATTATTTTGAGCAGGAGGGCAATCCCTACACGGAGTGCATGCATTGATACGGTTTCCATTCCTTCCACTAGGCGCCATTTCTAAACAATGGCATAAACTAGATTAGTTTATGAATTAAAATACATAATTCCATATTAGTAAAACAATTTACATAAATTGAACTATTTATGGATATAATCCATAATCATAAAAAAGAATGTTTTCTTTGAGGAAGTATATAATCATAACCCTTCATAGTGGTTTGTAAAGAAAATGAGAATTATCCTAAGCATATCCCCCGGGAGTGTCGTAACCAAGAGTGCAGCAAGGCCCGTTGTCGTGCACCAGTTCCCGTTCGAGTCTAGCTCAAAGCGGTGTTTTCGGGTTTTACCCCTAGCTACATCTGTGCCAGAGCCGCTCTACCTGCTCGTATCCAGACAGGGATGTATTGCTCGGAAAACTCACAAAATCTCTACAATAACAAAATTCTAGGAAGTTCTTCTATACTAATCCTCAAAGTCTATCTTCGGGCTATGTGCTCTAATCAGAGTTTATCTAAATCTAGCTTCCAAGGTTAGTACTAAAATACCTATGATACCAACTGTAACGCCCCGACCCCAGCTACCCGAAGTCGGTGCATTACTTCGTAACATTGGAATGATCACAAAAGATCAAGTCTCGAAAGACCGATTAGTTTAGTAGCCTTGGAAACACTAGATACATTCATAAATGTTACATTACACCATAAGGTGAAAAACTACAATAACAAAGTCTTCATAGTCCACACTCATATCCTCTTCTGACTACACCCTGCAGGTCATTCATAAAATACTTCTTCACATCCTGGAAAATATTAAAACATTGAAAGGGGTGAGCTCAGATGCTCAGTAAGGATAACAATATTGCGGAAGCTATCATAAATAAACATAAACATTTAAGGCAATGTATAACTAAAACAAAAGCCTTTTAAACTTGAACATCAACATAATATGGAAAAAGTAAAATGAGATAATTCCATTTACTTCTTCACATGGATATTCTATTGGTCGAATAATCACATGCAATATCAATAACCACTTTCATAATGATGGAATGCATAATGCCAGACTATCATAACCACGTAGCCAAGGCCTCGTGCCAAGACTACAAATAAGATTTTGTGAAGGCCTCGTTCCAAGACACTAGTTTGTCTCATGAGACCTGCCGATGCATCGAGGAGCTATATAGGGCTCCACCCGTCACATATTAAGTCCAATGCATTCCTCATATGAATAGGTTTAAACATATCATAAACCATAACATAATCGTATCACAATAAACATGCATAAAGGAAATATAAAATTTCCACATTTCAATCACAAGATATCAATACAACACATTGATATAATAAAAACACTTTCAAAACCATTTTCAATACCAAAATAAATGAAAGGTAAAACATGGTATTTATTTTTCTTTTAAAAAAGGTATGGCTTGTAGAGGAAGCCTAAACTCAAATAATGGTCACGACGGCGGAGAAGTCGTTGTCGCCGCATATGTACGGAAAGAAAAACATTCCCTTTTTGTCGTTTATTAAAACGCTTCTTATAAAAATATTTCTTTTGAATAAAAATAAAAGTCAAAGGGGTTTATACACCGTATAAAAGAAAGTTGGGTATAAAACCAAATATGCCTCAATGAAAGGGGATTGAGACGAAGTCCTTAAAAAGATCATTTTTTTAAATAAAGTACATCTATAATGTGTATTAACTATAATTACACATAAATAATGTACAAATACAAGATAGTACATAATAATATCATGACATAATTTGAAAGTAGGAGATTAACCCAAAGAATAGAAATTGGGTTAAGAAGTTCCCTTACCTTGCGTCCTGTCCTGACTCGACCGTTCTTTAACCTCATGAATAATAAACTAGAGTTAATTTCTATTTACTTAAGAACCTTTTTCATTTCCATTATTCCTTTTATATCCCTTATTACCATGCTATGACCATTATGTAATTATTTAAGTTTATAACGGTCATTTTGTCGATCTTAGGTACTTGAGTCAAAAATAAAATTCTTGTAATTACAAGTTGTTCATGTGGTGATATATAAATTATATCCAGAATTATGTTCATGATTTATATATCATATATATCATATATATCCAGTATATACATGCATTTATAATATTACATAACATTTGGAGGTAAGAAATGAAATTCACCGTTCATGGAGACGGTAAGTCGTACATACGCATGAACGCTACTTTCATTTCTATTTCGTATTTAATGGAATGAAATCATAATTATATAAAGTTATAATATAGTTCCAGTATAATATCATACATAATATCATTTACTCCATCCTTTATACATCCCACATATGGCATTAACGATTCACATCACTTTGAGGGGGCGGTAGTCCGCACTTCCTAAAATGAAATTATCGCGTTTACCCATAATGGAAACCATAAAGTATGCCATAAATGAGAAATACAGAAGCATAAGTAAAACATAAACATATTATATATCATATATAAATATATTGACATCTTAATTTCCACCTTTGAAGGTGTTATATGAGTGTTGAACAATCATCGTTTCGTGAGGCAGAAATTCGCCATCCACAGAAACCGTATGTTCTTTAACCATTAAATGTAGGTTTGTGTAAGTGTAGCTCTAATAATTCTTATAAAAACATCCTAGTATATTGAGGATACTTTTTTTGTTACAAAAGAAATTAATAAAAAGTGTTTAGGGGGTTGGAGAAGAAAAATAAAACAAAACAACATTAGAGAAGACATTACCTCAAAATCGGGTAACTCTTTTTGAGTTGAGCCAAAGGCTTACTTGGGAAGAGTTATGCCCAAAGTGAGGCTTCTAGGAGTAAGGGAGGGAAGTTGGGAGATTATTTGGTAGAGGTTGGCCAAGCCAAACGGCTTGAAAGTGTGAATGAGGTGGTAGAGGTGGGGGCCTTTTATAAGTTGAGAGGAGGGCACTCTTGGAAAGTAAAGAAAAGTCACTTTATTATAAAATGAGTTTCGGATTTTAGAGGTCCCACAATTATATAATTCTAGGATAAGGTTATAAGAGTTCGACATATACTTATTCAATAGGTTTTTGACAAGTTTAAGCCTTGGATTTCACATTATCTTTTAATTTTATTTAAATCGTTAAATAATGAGGTCATCGCTGCATCATCATGATGTCATAGGTAATTTAATTTATTTAATGTCTAAAAATTATAAAACAAATACTATGAGGTAGGAAATATTTTTATCTTTCCAATGAATATTTATAGTCAAAAATATGACTTGTATAACTCCATGTAAAAATTGTTTTAGTAAAACATTTCATGTTTGTGTCATTTTTTACTTTAACATTAAATAAAAGGTATTTATGTCATTTTCCAACTAAAGTGGCTCCATGGGGTCCCCAAGTTGACCCATGGATTGTCTTGGTCGGCCATGGAACATCCAATGAGGTTAGGACATGTTTAAATCTCATCTCATATTATTAAAACATTATTTTTACCTTAAACTACACTAATTACCTCTAATCGCGATTAAGAACTTAAAAGTTACTCTTCACCAAAAATTATTTTAATCTCATTGAACCACATTTTACTACTTAATAACAACCATGTATGTTGGATATTTGAAAATCAAATCATAGAAGTGGTAATATTTCATTTAAACAAAAAATCAGTTATTTAACTACAACTTAGTGGTTTCACTATTCATAAAAAATTGATGTTTTTCAGAACAATGCCAAAATTTCACCCTAAGCTATAATTGATATTAATAATTCAAAAATTATTTCTATTTTACAAAATTCCAAACATATAAGTTGAATTAATTAATTTTATAATTAATTCCCACTATCACAACAAATAGCGTGTTTTTAAAAAACAATTTATATCAAAAGATTGGCAATTGTTTATATCCAATTTCAATGTTAAATTAATTATAATGACCACCATTGGATAAAATGGTAAAAATATATTCTAATTATACTTTAAAACCACTAAATAGTATAATTTATCACTATAAATTATTTTGATTAAAAAAGATGTTTTTAAGTATTTTACACTATTCATAAAAAATTAGAAGTTCTGAGAAAAATACCAAATATTCAACATAGGCTAATTTCGATATTCCGAATCCAAAAATGAATTCCATTTTGAAATATAAAATTTCTATAATTTTAAAAAGTGGTTATTACTATTCATAACGGCTACTTTGATTAGTCACGGTGTTTTAGAACTCGAAGTTGCGTACAATGCAAGCTATTGCATTATTGAATGAGAAGTGTATTGTGGAAGCTCGGGGTGTTACAGTTTGGAAGTATAAATGGATTATATTTTTACCATTTAATCCAATTATGTTTAGTGTAAGTAATTTCACTTTGAAATTGGATATAAACAAGTGTCAATCTTTGGATAGTGTGATTTCTTAAAAATACGCTTTTTGGTTTTAACAGCGAGAATTAATTTTAAATTAATTAATGAAACTTATATGTTTTAAAATTGGTAAAATATAATTCATTTTTGAATTTGGAATATCAAAATTATCTTAGTGTGAATTTTTGGTATTTTTCTAAAAACTTTCAATTTTTGATGAATAGTAAAAAACCCTGAGTTATAGCTTAAAGGCGAATTTTTATTTAAATAATAATTTATTTTATTTAAATTTATTTTAAGTAAAAATAGATACATAATATCTATATAAGTTCAATGTAATTCATTGGAGTCAGTTTAAAATAATTTTAGATATATAAACATTTTATTAAACTTTTCACCGTCTTTTACCCACCTCTTAGGAGAATTTTGAAATTCACATAATACATAATTTTACCGCTTCTGTGAGTGGAATTTAAAAAATCTGAGAGACATGGTTGATATCAATGAGTAAAATTTTGTTCAATAAGATGAAATTAATTTTGGTGAATATTAACTTTTTACTTTTATTTACCATTGTTAAAAGTAAATGGGGTAATTAAGGGTAAAAATGATATTATTATTACCATAACACATGTCCTAATTATATTGGATAAGTATAATTCGACAAAAAACAACCTTAGTAATAAATTATAAACCTCTTGGGTCTACTTGGATTAGATTAGGTCATTTATTATTATTTAATTCAAAGAAGAGTTAAAAGAATTAAAATCAATGTTTAATAACTAAAACATTATTAATATAGGGTTACACATAAGATAAATTAGACTATAAATATTCATTAGAAAGATAACAATATTTCCTAAATAATGGTTTTTTATTTATATTTTTTAGTCATTATATAATTGAATTTATTTATGACACAATGATGATGCAGTAATTACCTAATTAATGAAATATTTAAATAATTGATATTATAAATATCTAAATAAATGTAATTTGAGACTTTTTATGAATTAAACTAATTTTATAGGTTAATATCACATATTTGGGTTGGTTAGATGAATTATTTCCAATTAATAATGCTTTTATGAATATAGAAAAAACAAAATACCAAATAGTGTCAAAATTGACATAAATGAGTTTTTAAAACCAATATTATATTATTGATTTATATTCTATTCCTAAAAATCTATAGTTCGGAAAAATGACTTATATAATGATATTTGTATCATTAATGAACCACTTGGGGTTCTCTTTGAAGTATATAGTATGTTTATTTACCATATAATATAAAAATACAAAGAGACATGGTAAATGTCAAACTATTTAACTAAGAGTTAAATCTAAAATATAAAGTTAATATAGTGAACCAAACCTTTCTAAAACCTATTAGTTGAGTTTTTTTCGACACATCCCCACCTTATACTTTAAATAATCCATTTTGGAGCCATTAGAAACCTAATATTATTTTATTATAAAATAATATTTCATGTTTTTCCTAAGGTGCCCCTCACCCCTATTATAAAAGGGTACTCAATCTTCTCTCTAATTCACACCATAAAAGCCATTTGGATCTGAAAACTCTACCCAAATACCTTCTTAACTATCCTCCCTTCATTCTAGTGGCCTTAATTTAGTCATAAATCCAACCTAAGGATCCCTTTTGATCAAATCAAAAGGAAGAACCAGAAGAAGAGGTAAATATCCCACCACCACTTTCAAGTTCCTTTCTTCTTCCACTTCCTTTTTCTTTATTGTTTCCATTATAAAATAATAAATAAAGTATATTATATATAATTTGATGTTATTATAATTATGGTACAACCAAATTCATTATTCTATCCATCCTTTGAATAACATGTCACCATACTTGCGTACGTACGGCTTACCGTCTCCACGTCGTGATGTAATTGTTATTCAATACATTATTATTTGGATGGGTATAATAATGATGTGTAATTGATGTAAATAATAAATATAACATGATAATGATTATTTATATTTGATATACCATCCAATTACATATTATCAAAATAATGATATTGTCGCTCGTGCGTACGTACAGATTACCGTCTCCACATAGCGATGAGATTCATTCCCCATCGTATCCATTCAAGACTAATTTTCATTTGATGATTAAAAATAATGTTTAAAGACTTGGTATAATTCTATATATGAATAAGATACATCCTATCCATAAAAAATATTACTCATATAACAAATAATATAAAGGAAAACGAATCTGTTAACACCTGAAATGACGATAATACTAAGATATTATTAACAAAGCAATGTTAAAAGATCATATATGATATCATATTAATGTATATGATTCTTGTATAATTTAATAAAAAAAATTTCACCATTATACTAGAGGTTAACCTACCCTTGACCAAGGAAAAGTACAAGGTAATGTTTAATTCTACAATCTCTTCATTATCTGAGGTTATTTATACGTAATTATCTACTGGGACCTCTTTATTATCCACATCCATGTTTCTTAAAAATGTATTCCAAAAACATTTTACTATTTACTAGACTATGGTTTAATGTAATTTATACCCTTGTTTGAATTTTTATAAAATGGTTTTAAAGGAATCTTTCTGTTGTTTTCCAAACAATATATTTTTTAACATTTTCGACAAAATTAATGTAAGAATATCTTCTTTTAAACTTACACAACGTGTGCGGCTAAATTATATTGTTATAACATCATCTAAGCTTCCCATACAATCTTATAAGAATATTTTCAAAATAAATGTTTTCTTTATAATTATGTGACTCTTAAATGATTTCAAAAGATAAAGGGAAATTTCTCTAAAAAATATTTTGATTTCATCTATATCGACATCCTTTGATTGATTTTATGTTTATTTGAAGTTGATTTATTATGATACAAAACATCCATATTGTATTGAAGATTTTGTGATTTTTTTGACCGTGGATGTGTTATTTTTATACCATTCATGGTTTATTGTTAAAGTATTTCAATTTCGTATGCTTGTTTAATACGAATGTGTATGCTATATTTCAAACTTTTCATATGTGGAATGTATTGGACTTAGTAAGTGATGGGTGGCGCCTGCTATAGCTCCTCGATGCATTGGTAGGTCTCATGAGACAACTATATGTGGAATTGGCCGAGGCCTTTCCCAATTTGATATATGGTTTTGGCTGAGGCCTTAATCATTTTTAGATGTCTTGGACGAGGCCTTGGAAAAATGTTTCAGAATGTCTGACATTATACATTCCCTCATTATGAAAATAATATTGATGGTTCATGTGGTCATTCGACTTGTAGAATACCCATGATTATGTTTTATTATGGCATTATTTACTCAGCTCATATTCCTACCATAAAATTATTCATGTTTATTATCGGTAAAGGCGTGTGGTTTCAATTATTCACCATGCTTAATATGTATGTTATCTTCCACTGAATTTCTTACCCTTACTGAGCGTTTGAGCTCACCCATTTCTTATGTTTCATTTTACCAGGATATGAAGAAGTTAGTTATGATTGACTTCCAGGCATAATCTAGGAGGCTTGAATGTTTCTAATGGAATATATTTGTGTTGTATTTCTTTTCAAGCTATAAAGTTGAACTTATTTATGAATCTTGATTCCAATAATACTAAACTGATCAATATTTTGAGACATGATTTCTTTGTGATCATGAAAATATTATGTAATAATGCACAAACTCTGGGTAACTAGGGTCAGGGCATTATAGCCTGGCACTGGCCACCCGCGCCGCTCGGTTCTTCTGCCTGCTCCCCTTAAGCCACCGCTCTCCGCCGCCTCTGACTCGACTCCTCCCATAACTACCCCATTCGCACCAGCCACACCTGACGCCGCCACCTCGTGTGAACCCCCGGCCGCACCCGTTGCCTGATGCCCGACCTCGGTCCACCGCCCTTACTGGATCCGGGGTTTCCGTCGGCCATCGCCACTACTCCAGCAGTTTGATCAAAAAATAAAAGGTGGGTTAGGGATACTCGGGATGAGGCCTTCGTAGTGCCTTCCCCTGATCGACAATCCGACAAGATTTTGGTGCGTCTGAAAATTGTGATGATGAACGCCCAAGAAAGAGAATTAAAAACGAGGCTCGGATGATGGTTGTGTTCATTTGTCCATCGTCTGAATTCTAAAATTATAGAATTTAATGAAGAAATTGGAAAAAACTAAAGAAATTGATGAAGGTGAAAAAAATAATCATAAATCCTACCTGGAATCAGTCATACGTTGTTGGCGACACGTCCGCGACACTCCTTCTTCGATCTGCCAATGTTCCAGCGGAGATCGCTCCTTGATCTGACGAAGAATGGCGAAGAACATCTAGAGAGGTAAAGAGGTAGAGAGAGAGAATGGGTGTTATAGAGAGAGAGGTAGAATGGTTGTCAGAGAGAGAGAGAGAGAGAGTTAATTAGATTTTTCCTTAAACCTAGACACTTAAATTATATTTATAGGGATCCCACTCAGTGCAGAATCCGAATTCACCGTGCCCTCTCATTTTATATCACACCTAGGAAAAACGCCCCATTATGAACTCAACGGAAGTCTTGGATTTCCATTATGAGACTTCATTCGTTAGTTATTTGAAAATAATTCCAGTGATAAAAATATCTATGACATTATTTTTAAAATGAAATTTTTTCCCCTGGGTGACATCTCTCGCAGAAGGCCCGTGCCCGCAACTTTTACACCCTTCCTAGGGTAAATGTCAAACTCTGAATGCAATGGTACCCTTGGATTTCCAATATAAGCTACTATTTAGGGGAAAACACAACCCCTCAATGTGAATAGTATAAAAACACTAAATATTTTTATAAAATGTTTTTCGGGAACACCCGGACTCAGAATCGCATGTCATCTCAGCTACTAACTCTGGAAATATATGTAGATATATTCTAAAGTCTTACAGGAAAAAACCGGGACTCTACATTATTCGCTACTTCAATATTTTCATCCCAAAAAAGAAAAACTAGGAAAAACAACTTGGGATGCAGAGCCCACACCTAGATCTCCCACTCCCAAGAAAAATTTGCACAACACCATGCTGGCACAACACGCAAACCAAGGGAATGGATCATACATATAAGGCATTCTACTTTCAATGACATGCGTAGGAACACGCATGCACCTCCTCAACTGTGACACATAGAAGACTTCATGCACCCACTCCTACTATTGGGAGGGTATGGTAAGACGATAGGAAAACTCTCATTCTCATGAACGATTCCCGAATGGCCCAAATATATTCAGGGGACTTCCCTGCCCGAACCTCTACATTCCATGTCACGACCGAAATCACGATTTATTCCTGGAGCATGGTCTCATGATTCCCTCCTTCAAAATACCCATCCGGTGAAACACCCAAGGATATCCGATCACACAAGTTTCATTGTCGGTGCATTACAACTGAAACTCTCTTACACGCTCAAAAAGTTGATGAGTCAACACCATCGACTGCAGAAGAGCCATACCCTCCTGATCCACCAAGGTCCACTGTAGGGATGCCTACAGCTCTAAAACTTCCCACAGTAGTCGAGCCAGGGACTTCCTGCTATGGGAACCTTCTAAAAGACTGCCATTTTTCGGAACACAGACTACCTTGAAGTCATAGTCCTGTAGAAATTTCAACCAGCACTATCGCCTCAGGTTCAAGTCTCTCTGGGTGAGGGTGCACCTAAGACACTAGTGGTATGAGCAACCCACAAAGATCTCTCCTAGAAGATAGAATCTCCACATTCTCTGTGAATGGACTAAAAACCCCAGAACCACATAGTGAATCGTGTAGTTCTGTTTATGGGGTTTCCATCACCTTGACCTGTACTTGATAACAGTATCAAGATTGACATTGAGCACGCAAGATACCAATAAACATGGAAGGTGAGAAAACTCATCCAACCGCTAGAGGCTAGACACAGAAAGCATGTGGTATACCCCATGTTTCTTTTCCCCTCTTGGAAGGAGAGTAATCTCCAAAATAAGAACTCCACCAAATCCACTAGTGGAACATCAAGAAAGGGGGGGGGGGTCATGTAGAAAATCCCCACCCATAATCCTAGAACCTGCTTTGACACTTCACCGCACAACCCCACCATGAATGCACATGTCCGAGGGACTCATCCACCACACCTCAATACTATCCCTTTTGGGTGGTAATGAATCTCCGTCATGGTTTTGATCGGATCACAAAAAAACGTCTCAGTGGGGGATGAACCCCTCTTTCCCATGCATTCAAAGCTACGTTGGACAACACCAACCCAAGGTTACATCGACGCCTTGCATCACCTTCGGTAACTCCTCAAACAAGGAGTTAGACGAAAAGAGTACCTCATGCAGTGTCTAACAAGTTCTACTGAGAAAAGTAGAAAAAGACACAGAGCATACCACTTATCATATATTTCATTGTATGTTTGTAGTCATCCATAGCACACAACCGCCCGCGGCTCCATCCGTCAACTCCTTGAGCTTGTCATGGGCCGCCTAGTGTTGGTGGAAGGACCTCGAAATGTTGTACACCAAACACAGTACTTCCTAGTTTTATTTTCCAACACCACCTTCTTGGAGACCACCCTGTCCTCACCTGGGAGTTATCTGATCCTGACACTACCTCTTTCATGGAAGTGCATCTCTAACTATCTAGAAAACTCAGCACATTTGGTAGGGTAGTCTCATGCCACGTGAACTCGCACATCAAAATCAAATCACTATTCAATCCCTGGGCTATCTCGGTGCTCTATGGTGTCCCCAAACATGTGCCTGAGTCTCATCAAGGGGAGACCTCCGACGCCGAGGCCCTTCCAATTGAAGTACCTCTGATAGAAATTTATCTATCACCAGTGCCTTCTCCAGCACCCCAAGATGGATGAGGATGAACAAGGGCATTATAAAGGCAAAAATATCCTTTATAGAGGCCTCTCTCATACTTCTATGCTAAAAATTTGTTGTCATTGACCACGTCCAAAGAGTACTGAGTATGGTCTGTGAACCTAGTCGCATACTCAGCCACTGCCATCACTCCCCGCTAAAGGTCCAGCAGATCTTGAAACCGTATAAAGCGTAAGCAGGAGGGGTAGTACTCCTCACGAAATAGCTGCTAGAAGTCATCCCACGAGAGTACTGACTCATAGTGCATCTGAGTAACCCTGGATCTACTAATCCAAACTGCTTGGTGGAAAAATTCTGGGTGTCAATGCCACCATCTAACTTGTTAGTGTCCGAACAAGCCTAAGCAGGCGAACCACTGAATCTAGACAACCTTTCCATATCTGAGGGTATGGCTCACTATGGAACCTCAGTGGTATCTGACACTAGAACTCATGTAGCGCCCCCAGCCTACATTCTCCATCAGCCTTCGCTGCTGGTACTGTCTATTACTCCACAGGTGGAGGTGCTACTGACTGTCCTCCTGGAGAATGGGTAATCATATGATGGATATGGAATTAATGCCTCATCGCTCACAGAGTCATTGTAATGAACATTTTCTAGTATCCAGGCTGGTTATGATCGCGAAGACATCCTGAATATGATTAAGGAGTGTCACATTCAAATGAGAATATATATAACAACAACGATGGGGAGATGACTCAAGAAGGATAGTCAAATACTCAATCCTATATGATTCATTTACCAAATTTCCTATAACAGGTGTCTCAGTGTTGCGAGCCGACAAGCAGGTTGTCAGCATCCTGTTGAATGGATACGTTGGCCGCCGCACCATCACTGGAATCCCGGGCCTAATGACTTCTCTCGAGACACATTGAAACTATTTCACCAAAACTCAACCAATTACTTTTTAGGGATGTTCAAACAATTCCCCAAGGAAAGAACCACCTCTGATACCACCTTTTCATGACCCGACCCATACCGAGGCTCGAGCCGCAACTACCCCAAGCACGCCTCCATAGGCCAAGGGCAGGCGACTAGCGCCGAAGGCACAAAAAACTAGGGGAGGCCTTTGCCTATGAAACTGTACACACACACACACAGTTAACTCAATGAAAAAGTGCAGAGAAAAGAATGAAAGATACAAAACTGCTAAAAAAAGGGAAACCAACATACATGCATAGACCTCTAACCAGTACAAGTAAAGTGATGATAATAAGACTGACAAGTAAACTGAACTGTAAAAGGGGAAAAACATACGCCCAACTAGAAAGGTGCCACAACCCAACAACATGTAAAATGAAAGTGAAACACTGGTGAGTCTCGCACCTAAAATTCCTACTACGGCCACTGAATGCAACCCAAGCTCTTGTGTCCTCTATGCTCCTCCGTTGTCTTGACCGACCTGTCTGTCGTCTGCATGGGCACACCAAGTGTGGGAAAAGCCCAAGCAGGGGTGAGTATAAAGATACTCTATAGGATGCCCCGAAAGCTCGAGGGATCAACAAAGGAGGTACTAAAATGGTGTGCAGTGGACATAACAAAGAACATTGTAAGAGTACAATAGTGAGAGTGCAGCATGGGAATGAGAGGGTATGGCACCTTCCATCGGGACAAGCCTGTGCATGCACGAGAATTCCTAGTCAAACAACCATGTGAATGTGGAGAGATGATTTCACAATGATGACGCTGGGGATGCGATGTTTCAACTAGTTAGTCTGGGTAATATGAAATGTTTGAAGCATACGGGCAATGAATTTTTCTAAGGCCTATGGGTCATGTAATACTTACACCTACAGGCCTTGAAAGGGTTCCACCTCACCCCTTGAAAGGTGGATTATCAAAAGTCAATAAAAAATGAAGGCCTTAGGTCCTTTGGAGCAGAGTTCAACTCAACCCAACAAAATAAAGGAAGTAGGATCGTCTAATCCAAGAGGAGCTAGACATGGAAAGCAAGTGGCATACCGCACAACTCTTTACCCCACCTAGAAGGAGAGTAATAAAACCCAAGGAGTGGGAACAAAAGCAGGGTGTATATATGTATATATATATATGCTCAACAAAAAAACCTGAACAAGTGTATAAGGGGATCTCCATTTCCAAGATCAGCCCAGGAAAAGTCTCCAACAGTTCTAAGGATATACATCACTAATGCCCAACAATCCTACACGTCAAGCGGCCTCATCGCTAATCTGTACAACCAAGGGTCCCGCTTCGGTAACCACGGAGAAAATTCAATGACTAGCCTCATAGAAAAGGGCTGAGTCTGAAAGAAGTCGTTGGGAAACACACTGCTCAGCCCCGATGGAGGGTAAAATCTAAGGTTAATGGGTAACCCACTACCCAGCCCCATTGGAGGGTAAACCCCTAGAGTTTGTCAGGTAACCCACTACCCAGCCCCACTGTAGGGTAAACTCTAATGTCAACGGGTGACCCACTGCCCAGCCCCGCTGGAGGGTAAACCCTAAGGTCAACAGGTAACCCACTTCCTAACCCCCCTGTAGGTTAATCCCTAAGGTCAACAGGTAACCCAATTCCCATCCCCATTGGTGAGTAAACCCTAAGTTCAATGGGTAACCCACTGCCCAACCCCGCTGGAGGGTAAACCCGGAACTGGTCCGATAACTTTGCACTACCTGTGCCATCACTGGGTGTCACTAACACAGCTATCGTGCGTAGTTTCAGAGTGAATCAATGGAACCTCCGACCAACGCTCTTTCAAGTTTCCACATTCAATTAGATCTCGAAAGAGGCTCTTCTCGCCCAATCATATTACACTATTGTAATCTTTGTGGAAAAACATGCGAGATAGACTACTTAATCGCTGGAAACAGACTCCCAATGAAAAAATAATTCAACACCGCTTTATGTCATACGAAATCTCATGGGGCCTGCACCTCGGTCATGAAAAAGGTCCGTCAAACTATTCCATCACGATGCTCTCGAAAAAACATTCCAAATCGACTATTCATACGCCCCAAACAGATGTCTGATGAAAAAGTCATAGTACGTTGCACACAGCTTAAAAGATAGCCTATGGGGCCCACACCTCAACTCCTACTTCAACGCCTGAAAGCACCCTGATCAACTTATTCTCAATGACAGGGTCCCAACACCACTAACGACGCCTAAAACGGACTCCGGATGTAGAAGTTGCAACTCCTCGCGTTATGCAATTAGGGCCCTGTGGGGCCCACACCTCCACCCCGAAACACGCCACACATGTCATACCATTGTGTTCCTTGAAGATAACCAAGAGGCATAGGCTATTCATTTTCCCTGAACGGACATATGAAGCATAAGTCGTAAAAACATAGCATACGTTCGAAAGCCGCCTCATGGGGCCCACGCCTCAGGCCCAAATTTAAGAGGATGGATTGCGCTGTCGCAATCCCCTCTGAAGAACACTCAAGAATGAGGCCTAAAACACCCCAAATGGATTTCTGGTGAAAAAGAGGCGATACACTGTAAAATGTGTGATCTAGTACTTGTGAGGCCCGCACCTTGTCTCCAACCCGAACACTTTGGAAGGTGTCTCAAAAAGTCCGCACGAGGACTGGGGTTATGCTACCGCTGACGGCACGTCAATCGGACATCCCAAGCAGGAGGTAGGTTCGATGCAAGAATCAATAAACAATTAATTATTCGGAGTAAGTTCTTCATGCCACTGAGAAGCAAAACTAAACTGCAAGAGTTCCGATCCAACTTTGGAAGGACCGTCTCAACTCCAATGCCACAGCGCCTTTGACGGCACATCAAATGAAAGTCCGGCTTGCGAAGCACATCCGTCGCAAGCTTTAATAATAATTTAATATTATTAAATTAAATCATTTCGGGTCACCCTCCCTTGGGTGCAGAACCCAAAAAAAACATGAAACTCAAATCGAAAAGTCTTCCTCACCGACACGAACCCGTGGCCGCAGAGGGTGCGTCAAAAGGACGCACCGTTTAGAAGTTACGGCCCCTCGAATGCAAGGGTCCCAACAGGGCAGGTTTTCCATGGCTGGCCCGGTCCAAACCCCCAGCCCATGGTCCAGCCGCGGGTCCGGTCCAGCTCGCCATGACCCGTCCAAAATCGCCGGACTCCTCAAGTCTGGTTCCTTCCAACGGACCGGCCAGTAGGTCGGCCTTTGTTCTGCGCCGCACAGCAGGACCCACGTATCGCGGGTCCTTGTCTGCCGCACTCTCCAAGGCGTTGACATCAGGTTCCTCCTCCAACTATGATGGGACGACAATGGCACCCTCACCTCCTGTAGTGCACCACCGCGTCGTCTCCAGCTATCACTGCACCGCCTCACGCCACCCAAGCTCCCCGCTCCGCCATGCCGGCAGCCACCTCGGCTCGCCACTCCCCCGGACGAGCGCACCACCTTGTACCGACCGCTCGCGTCGTTCGGTTCCTCCGACGGCTCCCCTGAAGGCTCCGTGCTCTTCCGCCTTCGACTCGACTCCTCCTAGAGCTACCCTGTCCGCACCGGCCACACCCGACAATGCCCCCTCATGCAAACCCCCGGCTACAGCCGCTTCCTGACCCCTGACCTCTGGCCACCAGCCTTGTTAGAGCTGGGGCTTCCGTCGGCCATCGCCACCACTCCAGCGGTCCAATCTCAAAATAGAATGTGGGTTAGGGATCCTCAGGATGAGGCGTTCGCAGATCCTTCCCCCAATCGACTATTCAACAAGATTTTGGCATGTCCAAAAATTGGGATGAAGAGTGCCCAAGAACGAGAATTAAAAACAAGGATCGGACAATGGCAGTGTTCATTTTCCCATCGTCCTAATTCTAAAATTATAGAATTTAATGAAGAAATAGGAAAAAACTCCAGAAATTGATGAAGGTGTGAAAATTAGTCAGAAAGCCTACCTCAAATCGTTCGTGCGTCATTGGCGACTCATCCACGACGCTCCTCCTTTGATCCGCCAAAGTTCTATTAGATATCGCTCCTCGATCCGACAAATAATGGCGAAGAACAGCTAGAGACATAAAGAGAGAGAGAGAGAGAGAGAGAGCTTGGGTGTTATAGATAGAGTGAATTGGTGTTTTCCTTAACCCTAAACACTTAAATTCTATTTATAGGGATCCCACTCAGTGTAGAATCTGAATTCATCGCACCCTCTCATTTTACATCACACCAAGGCCAAACACCCCATTTCGAACTCAACTGATGTCTCAGATTTCCATTCTGAGACTTCTTTCGAAACTTATTTCAAAATAATTCTAGTGATAAAAATCACTAAGTCATTATTTTTAAAATGATGATTTTTCCCCTAGGTGACATCTCTCGCAGCAGGGCCGGGCCCACAACTTTTACACCCCACCTAGGGTAAACAACACTCTCTGAATGCAACCGTGCCCTCGGATATCTGATCTGAGCTACCTTTTAGGGGAAAACACAACCCTAACATGTGCATAGTATAAAACACTTAATATTTTTATAAAATTCATTCTAGGAACATCGGGCCTTGGAATCGCACGTCGTCTCTACTCCTAACTCAAGAAATATATGTAGAAATATTTCAAAGTCTTACAGTGCAAAAACTGGGTCTCTACAAAATCCTCATTAGAAGAATTATCCTATGACTGACCTGGAGATAGCTGGCTTTATTTTTTAATCTAAAAGATAAGGAGACACTTCCTTTATAAGATGAAATGTAATATATTCATTGACTGACAAATTTTGAAGTATATATTCATGAAAAATAAATTAAACATGAGACAAATGAGGTGGTTGGAGCTTCTTAAAGACTATGTTTGTTTAATTAATTATCACCCCATAAGAGAAAACAAATTCAATGATGAATTATGTAGGAAAGACCATGTTATGGAGGAAATGATGAGGAATCAAGGAGATCCATTGATCAAGGAACTAGTAAGGTTGGACATTGGAATCATAAGAGAAAGAACATAATCTATCCTATCCCAAATGAATTATCAATTATCATTAATATATAAAATCAATAGATCTAAAAGAGATCATCCTTTGATACAATAGATGATAGAGGCTATAAGGAATGGGAAGTTTCCTGAGTTCACTATTTATTAAAAAAGTTATAATAACATTTCATATAAGACTATGTTTACAATCTGTCATAGAGATAAAGAAGGATCTCATCGAAGAAGATCATATATCTAAATTATATCTACACCTTAGAAGCCTGCATATATATAGGGACCTTTATGATCATTATTGGTTGGATAATATGAAAATGGATATTTTTTACTAAACTAGACAGTTCTAGGTGTGTCAATATGTGAAGGCACAACGACAACTTCATAAAGCCTTATTGTAGCCATTGCCCATACCAGCATGGAAGTGGGAAAATATCACTATAGAATTCATCAATGGTCTTCCAAGAAAATATGAATGAAATAATACAATATGGGTTAAAGTGGATCAACTCACTAAGACTTCCCATTTAATCACGATTCATAAAGTTTTCTCTCTCAACCAACTTCCAAGATATACATAAAGGATGTGGTGAGGATGCATTTGGAATCACATTCTATTATTTCTAGTCAGGGAGTAAGGTTCAAATACATATTCTAGATAATTATTAAATATGATTTTAAACTAAATTGAATTTTAGTATGACATATCATCCCTAATCTGATGGACAATCTCAAATGAATAGTTTAACACTTGAGGAAATTCATAGAACATGCTCAATGTAATTTAAAGATGGATTGGATCGACACCTCCAAGTAGTTTAGTTTTCATAAAACAATATCTTCCACTAGATTATTAAAATGGCACTTTCTGAAGATATATGTTGGAATATATTTATAATTTCTTCTTATTAGGATGGAGTTGGTGTAATGAATATATATGGGAATGATATTGTGCATGAGATGAATGAAATGGTTCATACCATATAACAACATATAATGGATACTCAATTTTCACAAAAGATCTATCCTAAAAACTGTTGATGGTAATTTTATTTTGATTTTGTAGAAAAGGTTTTCCTCTGGATAACACCATGTAATAACGTAGTTTGGTTTGTAAATAAATCGAAACATATCCCTAGGTATTTTTCCAACTTTGGAATACATGAGTTCATAGTAGCAGTGGACTATTAGCTAGAACATTCACCAAATCTAGCACATGTTGACGATGAATTCTTTGTATCTCTCTTAATAAAGTACATACCTGAATCCTCACATGTACTGAATTCAAATTTGGGACAACTAGAACATGAACTCTCTTATGAGGAGCATCTAGTGGAGATCTTGGACCATAGAGGAAAATTTATACTCAAAATGAAAAATAATCTTGTAAAAGTGTTAAAGAGGAACCTTAAATATGAATAATTGATGTGGGAACAAGAGGAGATAATGATACAGAAGTACCCTAACCTTTTCTCAATCGAATGAATGAGTTAAAATTTTGAGGTTGAAATTTCTTCAGGGGGAAGAATGTAATAACACAAGATTTTAATTTACATTTGTTTCATAAATAAATGTGTGTTATATGTTATATAATATTATATAATTATAGAATATAAGGAAACTAAAAAAATTATCCCTTTAACAAATATTGTTACATTAGTTAGCTACAAAACCAACGAAAATGAAAAAATTACAACTAATAAAATAATATAAAATAGAATAACTAAAATGTAAATATATGGACCACCCCAATCTTTTAGAATAAACTCTTATATTAACAACGCTATATAAATGAAACAAAATATTGTTAAATTAATAAAAAACTTAAGAAATGAAAATATAAAAAAAGGGTGAATTGTAGTGATTATTGAGTGAAATAATGAAGCTCCATTTATAGGGCATAATGGGAAATGTGACTATTAGGATTCGACCATTATATGAATGTTGGTCAAATATTATCATTGGTGAATATAACCATTGGTCAAGTTCACCATTGGAAACATTACCCATGGGTGATAATTTTACCATTATAATTAGTATTTACATGTAGTAATGAAAATGGATAATAGAAGAAGAAAGGAGAAATGATGGCCACAAATGGTAGAGTCATGATGTTTGAAGCCTATTTTTTAGAGCATGGGAGGGGGGTTGAATCACTAGGGATCTTCCATAAACAATCCAAATGAGAACATATAAATTATAATCTTGAATGAAATCACCTATGGTAGAAGTTCAAGTTAATAGATATTACCACTCATTCAATGTTATATATATAACCCCATGAGTATACCACCATCTTACAACTTACCCTTAGGGTGAACACACAAATTAAAAGGGGTTACAATTAAAGGAATTAGTTATGTAAGTTTTATTTCATTTTTGAAACAAAATTTTTATTCCATCAATTCAATTTTAATAATATTTTTTCTTAATAAAATATGTGTTTAATTGAGATAAATCTTATACATTAATTTTTGGACACAAATAAAACATAATTGTAGTTTTTAGAAATGTTATATATTTTAATAATAATATAATGTATTATGAATAATATTTATCTTAATTAAATAGTATTCAAAAATAAAAATATTTTTAAATACAAAATATAATAAAATTATATTGTCCTCGATAATTTTTATAAGTGCCAAAAATTGGATTAAGCCTAAAACTTCTATTTTTCAATAAGTAAGGATTTTTATATTTAAAAATTAAAATTATCAAATTTGTTGAATTATTTTGATACAATAAAAATTGTCTTTTAAATAAAAAAATCTAAATTAGGCTAAGTGAATTTATGATAATTCTCTAAAATAAATAACTTTTTTCATGGAAAGTAAAAATACAGTTTTAGTTCTCAGTATTCTTTATGACTTTATGTTTATTTTATAATGATGTAATAATTATTTAAATAGTAAAATGACCTAAAATATGTTATTTTTTTAATATTAAGGATTTTAATAGATTTTAATCAATTTACAAAACTAAAAGTGTCTTTCCAAAGTCTACTGCGGAAAATTTGATTTTAAAAACATTATTTTGTGGAAAATTTAACATTCCATGTATAAAGTAATATTAAAAAATGGAGTTTAGACCTAAATTATTACTATATCATAATAGGATACTCAAATTTCCAAAATTGTGAGGAAAACCCATATGATATCCAATGGTTTTCCATTTTCCAAAATCTATATCTCTAATACCTATACTTAGAAATTATTAAAACAATTCTCCACTTTTTCTATAAATACCAACCCATTTCACCATCCCCCATCACTTAAAATACATACTACACAAAATATGATCATTTTTTGTAAGGAACTGACCCCAGTAGCCCAGATCGGTTGAATTATTTTATTACTTTAACATGATTACAAGAAATTAGTATCCTGAGGGAAAGAATAGTTTAGAAATTTCGGAAAATAAGATAAAACCATAAGTTCAACATTACAACTCAAAATGAAATAATAATAGAAAATACACATGACTCTAATATTATCCTAGAAATTTATTCATAATATTCATCTAAAAAACATTGGGAAAAATAAAACATAAGAAACAGATGAACTCAGATGCTTTGTAAGGGTATGTAATACAACAGAATATATCATAAAAATGAATACTAGTCATGGTTAACAACTAAGAACACATTCCCTCAAAAAATATACTTGATCGTAATATGGAATGAATAATAGCTGATTGAATAAGGCCATATAAATGGCCATAAAATAATGAAACATAACCATTGATATTATAATAGTCAAATAATAACATGTATTATCAATTACTAAAAAAATAATGAGGGAATGTATAATGATGGACATTTGAAACATATTTTCAAGACCTCAGCCAAGACGTATGAAAATACTAGTGTAAGGCCTCTGTCAAAACCTGATTATGTTTTGTCTCATGAGACCTACTGATTCATTGAGGGGATATAATGGGTCCTACCTATCAATTTTTAAGCCTAATTCATTCCTCATATGAAAGGGGATAAACATAAACAACATGAAGATATGAAATAACTTTCTCCAATCTATACACATAAAAACTAACCATTCTGAGTAATATGGTTTATGGTATCAAGACATAACATCCACAGTAAAAATTATAATAACCCATTTTAAAAAATATTTTAAATAATAAACATAATATATTAACCTAAATAATACATAAAATTATACATAGGTTTTGAAATAGACAAAAATACTCTTATAAAATCAACATGAGATTTTTCATAGAAATACACTTTTACTATTAAAAAGAAGAGTTATTTTGGAATATTATTTTAATGAAAATAAATATGAACTAATATGGTTTTTACATGATGAAATGAGTTATTTTAGAGAAATAATTGTTTCTTAAAAAAATATTATAGATTTCACTTGAAAACATTTAAGAATTTGAGATGTTCTCTTGAATCAGGATAATTTATCGGAAAGAATTCAGAATGATCCTTATAAAACATTTAAGTCCACATAAAATAATTATGTATTCTAATTAGTAGTCATATATAGAACATTCAAACATAATTTATTATTAGTACATAATAATAATTAATAATTTAATTGGGATTAAGTGTGACAGAGAGTAACCCAAAATAAAATGAAGATTTGGGTAGAAAACTCTTACCTTATGTCTAAATGTGTTCTGCACTAGAGCTTAACATCCTAGATAATAAAATTAAATAAATTAATTATTTAATTAAGAATGTTATTAATTTTTTTTTCATTCTGAATAATTTTATTATGTTAAATTATGGTCTTTTGATGAGTTATAAAATAAAAATCTATCGCTCGGGAGGGTTTCTTTCCTTGGTTTTCATGATCGGTATAATTGTATATGATAATGAAAGTTCATGTGGAATGGGTATAATTATCCAAAATTGCACTTATATGATATTGATTAACATATAGTAGTGTAAATATTTATACTTATCATTTTATTATATAGTATGAGTATGAATCTATAGACAAAATATTAAATGACAATTGTTTATATTTCTATGGTGGTTTTTCTATCACAATGAGCAAGTTTTGTTCTATTATTTAATATCATGTATAAATGATGGTTAAAGAATCAATATATAATATATAATAAATATTTGAGAATATATTTCATCCATAAAAATGGTTACTTTACCAAAATTGAACAAAAAATTGAAGAATTAAACTTCATCGTCCATGAAGGTTGTAATTTGGCATCTCCTGGACGATGGTTTTGTTTTTAAAATAAAAGAGATAGTGTAAGGATATTGATGATGCATATTTAATTAAAATGATATAATTTTTGTATATAGATTATAATTGAGTCATCATGATCAGTTTTACAAAGTAGGTTAGTATATAATAATAAAATATGGAACAAAAGGGATATTTAAAGGAAAAAAAGGAAGAGGATTTTACCTCTTCAATACTCCTCCTTGAGAACCTCCTTAATAGAAGGGGTTTTGGTATTCTTGAAAACCAAGAGATAATTAAAATGGTGAGACAGTAGGGAATATTATTTTGGTATAAAATTTAGAATCTTACATTCAAGTAGGTGTGAAGAGAAGAGGGAGTGAGGCGTGGTTTTTATAGTGGAGGAGAGGAGTGATTTTTGAATATCTTATTCATTATTTTATTATTTTCTCAAGAAAAGAAATCGTATTTTATTATTATGTAAAAAGATAGTAGTAAATGCATGTGATTCCATACCAATGTTTATTTACATCATCCATGACTAAATGATGATGCTGAAATACATTTATTTAGCATATTCTAAAAATTAACAAATTTCATTATTCACCAAAATTTCAACTATTTCATAAAAATATAAAAAAATTTATTCTAACTAGTTTTCAACTTATATAATAAAAACATGAACTAAATTTTATCAGAATAATTTTATAAATAAGATAAATTTATTTTTTAAAATAATATCATTATTTACTTGAAAATTACATATTTTAAATTTAAAACTGATTTTATAATACTTTCAAAAATTAACTGAGGTATCAAATAATTATCCAAAAATCATAAAAAATATTTATTTAGGAGTACATTTTATAAAAATGTTTTTTATTTCAAATAAATTTATTAATTTAAAATTTTAAAAAAATATTTATTACTCACAAAAATATCAACACTTAATTATTTATTTTTAAAATATTCACTCTCACTTATATAGTGCCTAAATATTATTTATACATACATGGAATAGTTTTTTTATTCATAATGATACATTAATATTCATAAGTTTATGTTACTATTCATAAGGATATGTTACTTTTCATCAAGAATATAATTTGATACTATCAGACTCTAAATATCATACAGATCACAACTGTGCATTTTAGTTGTTCAAAATTCAAATAACAGTAGTAGAAAAATTATGTTTAGAGGATGGGTTATAAATATCTCCTACAAAAAAATTTGTTTCTCAGGGGATCAGTGTTTCATGAATTCTATATTTATTTTTAAAACCATGGGATGTTACATTCTCCCCCCTTAAAATAATTTCGTCCTCGAAATTACAACAATGTTACATCATAAAAAGATTTGGCTTGGTCTTCCTCATATGTTTTCTAGACTCCCACATTTCCCCTTCAATTTTATTATTTTTAAAAAGAACCTTTACCTTTCTAGTTATATTATTCCTCAACACATATTCTTTAGTGTCCAAAATCCAGATAGGCTATTCACAGTAAGAAAAGTCATGTTTCAATTCTATACCATCAGAAGTGAGTACATGTGTTGGGTATACATGTACTTTCTCAATAATGATGCAATGAACACATTGTGTACCTTAAAAAGCTAGGTGGTATTTCCAAATGATAATACAAAACTCAAATTTTCTCCAAAATTTGAAAATGACCAATATACCTGGGGCTGAGTTTAGCTTTCTTCCCAAATATTATAACACCCTTCCATTGAAATACTTTTAATAAAACATGATATCCCACATGTAATTCCAAAATTCTTCCTTCAATTATCAACATATCTCTTTTTTCTTCATTGAGCTTCTTTGAAATGGGATGAATGGTTTTAACCTTTACTGTTGTTTCCTTCAGAAGCATCGGGATGACAAGATTCCTTCTACCAACTTCATCCCAACACGTTTTTGTACGAAATATATTTCCATACAATGCTTCATATGGTGGCACTTGAATACATTATTAGAAACTATTATTGTGGAAAAAATCCACCAAAGGAAAATATTGATCCCACATACCTTGAAAATCAAGTGAGCATGATCTCAACATGTCTTCTAAATATTGGATTGTCCTCTATAATTTACCGTCAGTTTGAGGGTGATAAGATGTACTAAATCGAATCTCAGTATCCAAATATTATTGAAGACTTTTATAGAAATTTGATGTGAATCATGGATCATGATTAGACACAATTGAGAGAGGTGCTCCATGAAGCCTCACAACTTCATTGATATAGTGTCGTGCAAAGCGCTCCAGGGGAAAATCCTCCCTTATAGTGAGGAAATGTGAAAATTCCATAATTCCATCCACAATTACCCATATTGGATCATTAATTATTAGAATTTTTTGTAATATAGTGACTAAATACATGGTGATGTCATCCCATTTACATGTATTAATAGGTATATGTTTCATGACTACTCTAGGATGGTGTTTTTCAGCCTTCACTTCTTGACAGACTAAACAGCTTGATACATAATCAACAATTTCCTACATTATGTTTTCCCACAAAAAATGTTCCTTAAAATAACTATACATTTTAGTTCTACTGGGGTGTATAAAAAATTTCAAGCTATATTAATCATCTAATAACTTCCTTTTCATCTTGTGTATAGAGGGATGACATTGCCTCTTCCAAAATTTCAAAATTTCATCTTTACAAATGACGTCAACCAACTTAACATCATTCACAACTTTAATTTTCTTTTGAATATTCTCATTATCAGACTGAGAAGTTTTAAAATTTTATAATAAAGGTGGTCGAGAGACCAATTTATGAAGTAATGTTGTTTTACCTTCTTTGATAATTACTATATCTATCTTTACTAGATACATGAATACATGGTCCCTTTAAATCCTAATTTTGTTTAAAACTCCATGATCATTCATACTAAACACATCAAATGCCTTATTTTCCATTAATAGGTGGTAGTGTATGGAACAATTGTAATCATTGAGTATCTCAATCCATCTCCTTTTCCTCTTGTTTAGTTCTCTCTGTGATAAGATATATTTTAATCTATTGTGATACACATATATCTCACACCATTGTCCATAAAGATAGTGTCTCCATATCATCAAAGTAATGATTACAACTAAAAATTCAAGATCATGAGTTAGATAGTTCTGTTCATGAAATTTAATCTTCCTTGATGCATAGGAAATAAAACTATCATTCCCCATAAAGACACAACCAAATACTTTCTTTGATTCATCAATGTAGATCATAAATCCACCAATTCTCTACTATAGAGGAAAGATCAATGCATTCACTAATCTCCCCTTTAATTCTTCTAAAAATTCATTACATTATTTTTTCCATATGAACTTTATCCCTATAAAATTATGATTGGTAAACTTGTTGACTAAATGGGAAATTTTTTTAGGGAAATGATGATAATAACTAGATAAATCAACAAAACTACGTACCATTGTTATGATTGTTGGAGTAGGCCATTCCTATATAGCCTTTTTCTTCACAGGATCAACTAAAAATAAATTGTTAGAGACACTATAGACATGGAAAAAAACTTACTGAATCCAAAATTCTCACTTTCTAATTATCCCATAAAATTCATTTCTTCTAAGAGTATTCAGAATAATGCACAAGTAATTCTTTTTATCTTTATATCTTTTGTATTATTATGGGATATCATCAATAGATAACACACAAAATTAATCAATTTATTCCTTGAAAACTCTATTCATTAGATCTATTAAAACATATGGTGTAGTAGTCAGTCCAAAAGGAATTAATGAAAACACATAATGCCCATACCTGGATTGAAATACAGTATTTGGAATAACTTCTTTCCTCACATAAAGTTGATGATATCCATATTGAAGGTCAATAATATAAAAATATTGGGCTTCATGAAGTTGATCAAGTTATTCATCAACTTGATTCAGGGGACACTTGTTCTTTATTTTAATATAATTTATTTCTCTATAGTCAATGAACAACTTCATGGATCTATAATTCTTCTTGACAAGGAGAACAATAGATCCCCATGGAGAAAACCTTGGTTGGATAAATCCTTTATCACTCAATTACTCTAGTTATTTCTTCAGTTCTACTAATTCTATTATGGACATTCTATAAGGAGTCCTTGATATAAGATTTGAATGTAGAATTAAATCAATAGAAAACTCAATTTCCTACTCCATAAGATGTCTAGGTAAATACAATGGATATATAAAAATATATTCTTTCACACTAGGTATATAATAAATTTGAATAATTCTTTCCTCACTCATATATATTGATTTCTCATCCTCCATAATAATTTCATTCATTTGAGCTACATGGGGAGGATATAGATAAGAATCAAATTGTGATGGTTCTTCTCTAAAGGTAATGGATTCTACACCTTACTCAGAAAACATAATTTCATTTTTCTTGCATATTATTTTAGAATCATATTTTGAAATCCAATCATGCCAAGGATTATGTCAAAGCTGACCATAGGTATGATGATAAAATAAGTAAATAAAACATATTTATATTCCATAATGTGGACTTCCTGAGACATCTTTTTGTAATGATACTTCTCTTAGGGGTTTTGAATAAAAACTCCCTTGTTAAGGAGAATTTGAAATTTCTAATTTTTAAATAATAGTGGGAAGATATAACCGAATACAATGATCAATAATCAAATAAATAATTTTCCATGTATGAGGAAACAATTATAGAACATGCCACGATATCGTTAGGAACATTAACTCTAGTAGTTGTGATCAGATAAGCTTGGCCTTGTTCCCAGGGCCTTCTCTGGGGTATGTTTCCTGAAAACTTAGGAAAATCATTGGAATAATTTTCCATCTCTTTATGATTGTAGAATTGAACATTGGTAGATTATTTCTTTCCCCTTAAATATTGAGATTGATGGCCTCTTTCTCCGCATTTGTAATAGACTCATTTTCCTTTTAAGCAGGATCCATGTTGTTTCTTTCCACAAGTACCAAATTTTGTAAAACTCTCGTTTTTTTCTTCCCATTATCCACTATTTCTCCTACCACCCTCTTCTTATATTTATTTCCATTAAAATCATAAGTCCAAGAGAAATCTATCTCTACCTTGGTTGCACATGAGACTATATATTTGTATGATGAGAATGTTTGGGAAACCAGTTCCTTTCAAAGGAATGGTGTTAAACCATCAATGAATTGATCAATATTACTTCTTAGATTTCATATGTAGTCCATGACATGCCTTCCTAACCTTATGAAGTTATCTTCATACTTTTCATCATTTTCATCCGCTTTCTTCCTCAAATTCATAAAATTCCTTTCATATCTACTCATTGTTCATGAGGAAAGTATTTTTATAAGAATATTTATTTAAAATCCATCCATTCCATATTTTAAATATCTTCCTCATCCTTTTTTTAATCATTGACTACCATTGATCAGAATCTCTCGATAAATAATAAAATGTTGTGACAACCCACTCCCTTTCGTTACTTCCCAAAGAGAAAAATATCTTCTCTAAGGAACTTATCCACTTCTCTACTACAAATGGGTTTGTAGACCCATTAAATTATAGAGTTTGTTATTGAATAAATCATTATAACATTTCTCCTCCACACTGTGATTTAGGGTTCTCCATATGGGTAATTTTATTGTTCAAAACCTCGATCAGCTATCCCAGTATAGTTATAAGTTTCATTAGACTAGTCGCAGCTCCAGAACCAACATCATTATCTTGCATATGGGGGGAATCCCTATAAGGTATACATACATTGATGTGGTTTCCATTAATTCCACTAGGATACATTTCTAAATTATGGTATACACTAGATTAGGTCATGGATCATATTTTATAATCTCAACCAGCAGAATACTTAACATAAATTGAAATCCTATGAATAGTTAATCCCATAATCATAAAAATGGTATCTTGGAGAAAAAAATTACTTTTGAATAATTTATAATATCTTTTAATGGATATTTGAATTATCCTAACTATATACCCAAGGAATGTCAACCCAGGTTCATAGTAAAGCCCATTTTCGTGTACCAGGTTACTCCAGGTCAAGCCCGAAACACCTTATTAGAGTTGTTACTTCTAGGTACATCTATGATAGAACCAAGTAAACCTGTTGTATCTAGACATGAATGTATTTTCTATGAATATCCACATATTACATTCCTTACAAAAATTCTCTTATGTTTTTGTATGTTTATCGAAAATGTTTATATTTGGGTTTTTCTCCCTAATATACCTTCCCTAAATCTAGTTTACACGTTTTCTACTAAAATTCCTATGATACCAACTATAAGGACCTGACCCCAGTATCCCAGATCTGATACCTTATTTTATTACATTGATATGATTAAAATAATTTCATATCCTAATGGAACAAATAGTATAGTAGTTTTGTAAAACAAGATAATAACATATGTTCAACATTACAACTTGAAATGAAATAAAAAATACAAAATCTATATAAATCCTAGATTATCCATACAATTAATTCATTATATTGATCTTCACCACCTAGGAAAAAATAAAACATTTGAAAGGGGTGTTCCCAAATACTCAATAAGGCTATATAATACAATATAAGTTAACATAAGTGAACAACTAAAACACAAATGTATTTAAAAATATACCTGATTATAATAAATAAGAAATGAAAACTAAATAAACATGGCCATATAAATGATCATGAGAGAATGAAACATAATCATTGATCATATAATAGTTTAATAGTCACATGTTTTATCAATTTCTAGTAACATATTGAGGGAATTCATACTGTCGGATATTTGAAACATTTCTTCGAAGCCATGACCAAGATGTATGAAAATACTAGGGTAAGGGCTTGGCCAAAAACAAATTATGTTTTATCTCATGAGACCTATTAATACATCAGGGGTGTATTCTTATACCCATCCATCAGTTTCTTTTTCTAATTCATTCTTCATATGAACGGGGCTAAACATAAACAACATGAACATATGAAATAACTTTCCCCAATCTGCACATATAAATGCTAACCATTCTAAGTAGTATGGTAAATGGAATCAAGATACCACATACATAGTCAATATAATAATAAAATAATTAGTAAAATATGTTATATGATTAAAATAATATATTTACCCCAATAAAGCATTAAAATCAATAGAGGTGTTGAAATAGACAAAAATACTCTAATAAAATCATCGAGGAATTTTTTAGAGAATAACACATTTACTTTGAACATGAGAGTTCTTTTGAAAAAATCATTTCATAAAACCAGAAATAAAATAATTTAGTTTTTTCATGATTAAATTAGTTTTTTTGTTAAAATAATATTGTCTTAAAAATATTATAGAGTTCATGTGAAATAATGTAAGAATTTGAGAAGTTCCCTTGAATCGGGCTTGTTAATCGGTGAAAATTAAGAAATATCTTTATAAAAATTTTAACTCCCCATAAAATAAAGATGTTTTATGATTGGTACACATATATAGATCATTAAAACAGAATTTATAAGGATTAAATAATAACAATTAATAATTTAATTTTTATTAATTTAGGAAAAAAGTAACCTGAAAGAAAATGGAGGTTCTCGTAGAAAACCCCTTCCTTGTGTCAGCAAGTGTTCTGCACTTGAAATTAAATTCATGGATAATAAAATTAAATCCATTAATTATTTAATTAATAATATTCTTTACATTTTCTTATTCTTAACAATTTTATTATGTTTATTTATGGACTTTTGATGAGTTATAATATACAAATTTATCAATCATGAGCGTTCGTTTCCTTTGTTTTCATGATCGATATAATTGTATATGATAATGGAAGTTCATGTGGAATGGGTATAATTATAAAGAAATGAATATATTTTATATCTATGAAAACAAATTAGTGTAAATGGTTATACATATCATTTTCTATATCGTACGATTATGATTAATTATATAAAACATTTACCGATAATTTTTTATATTTTTACGGTAGGGTTTCGATCACAATGAACTAGTTTTGTTCTATTATTTAATATTTTGTATAAATGATGGTTCTATAATTATTATATAAGATATAATAAATATTTTAGAATCTAGATCAACCATAAAAATGGTTTTATGACCATCCTTTAAGAAAAAATTAAAGAGAAAAACTTCTTTATCTAGGAACGTTGTAAATCGGCACCTCCTCGATGATGATTTTGTTTTTAAAATAAAAGAGAGGCAGTAAGGATATTGATGACGGATATTTTATTAACATGATATAATTAAAGTATATATATGATATTATAATTACCATGATCATTTTTATAGAGGAGGTGTGGAGATTATATTAAAATTTGGAACATAAAATAAATTAAAAGGGGAAAAAAGTATAGGATTTCACCTCTTGAGTACTCCTCCTTGAGAACCTTCTTAAGAGAAGGGGTTTTGGTATTTTGGAATGAAAATGAGCTCCTATAAGTGGGGATAGTATAGGGAAGAGTATTTTGGATAAAATTTTGAGAGGCTTCAAGGATTAGAGATGTGAAGGGAAGAGGGATGGGTGGTTTTAATTTTAGAGGAGACGAGTGATTTTTGAATATCTTTTACATTATTTTATTATTTTGATCAAGACAAGATGTAGTGTTTTATTATTTTGATGAAAAATTTTAATTGGTTCTTGTGAGTTCGTACCAATGGAATTTTACATTAGTCATGACTCAAGCATGATGCATAAATTCATTTATTTACTATATTTCCTAAATTATTGAATTTCACTATTCACTAAAAATTCATGTATTTTAGAAAAATCACAAATATTCATACTAACCATTTATTTACCTATATTATTAAAAATTTTACTCCATTTGATCAAAATAATTTTCAAAATAAGTGAAATTTAATTTTTTAAATAAAATCATTATTTACATGAAAAATGCAAATTTAAAATTTAAAATGATTTTATAATACTTTCAAAAATTAACTAAGGTCCCATAAAATTATCCTAAAATCATAGGAAAACAAAATATATGTTGAGGAATTAATTTTATGAAAATGAATTTTATTTTTAATAAATTTATTAATTTTAAATTTTAGTTAAATATTTATTACTCACAAAAATATCAACACATAATTATTAATTTTTAAAATATTCACTCTCATTTTTATAGTTCTTCTATTTTATTTATACTTACATGGGTGAGGATTCTATTTCTATGGGTACATTACTGTTCATAAGGATAAGTTACTATTCATAAAGAAAAATTACTATTCACCAAAAATTTAAGTTGATCCAAATAGATTCTAAATATCTTACTGATCACAACCATGTATATCAATTTTTCAAAATTGAAATTTGAGAAGCAAAAAAATTATGTTTAGAGGCTAGGTTATAACTATCTCCTATAACAAAGTGTTTGTTTCTGAGGGTATCAATGTTTTATGCATTCAGTATTTATTTGTAAAACCATGGTGTGTTACATTTCCCCTCTCCAAGAGTCCCCCAAGGTGTCCTTAATCCCCCAGGTTCCAGTCCTCAAAGATTTAGGATCGTCTCTTCATGGTAAAGGAATTTCCCATCCTTTTTCATCAATTTAATAATCTCATTTTTTGTATATTCCTTATAAATATTATTTTAATATCTTTTCTTACCTTTTTTTATCACAACCCTAATAAAAAAATTTGATTTATCAATGGGATACCTTCATTATCTCTCATTTAACACTTTTCTAAACCCATGATTTATACCCGTCATGCTGCCGAATTCACTTCGAAAATTTCTTCCTTTTAAATGAAAAAATCTTAAATTTTCAATACCCAAACCATTTCATTATCCATGGTTATTAACTTAGATGTTAATATAATTTATTTTATTTAGGGATTTAAGTATAAAACAAACACATTCTCTTTACATGGGTTAAAAATTATTTTATGTACAATCCTTTAAGCACATACTTACTCAAGGATTTAATATAAAACTCATACATTATTGTCCTAAGGTTATTGAAAAATAATTTGTCATGATCAATGTGGCTCTCATGAAATTAAGACCTAAGAATGGTAAACTATGATATATTTATAATGAATTTTAGTGAATTTAATCTCTATATATGACTTGTTTTATGATACCTTAGTGAATAGCCATGGAAGTTTTCATTTATGACACCTTGGTGATAAACTATGGTGTTATGATTATGAATGCCTCCGTTTTATGTTGTATCCATAATTAAATGTTATGATTAATGATCTTATTATTATGATCTGCCTCTTGTTCATGACTTATTGACATGACTTATGTTCTTATTGATAATTCTAATGATCACGTTCTATATGTCTCCCTTATATATCCCCTTAATGGGATTCATGCTTACCCCTTTCCTTTGATGTACATACCCTGATTATGAGAAGCATTAAAAGTAACCTAGGATGAATTCAAAAATATTTATTTCAGGTATATTAGAAAAATTTCTATATTATCATGTATTATGTACCTAATTTCCATGAAATTAAACATTAAAAGGATCATGTGTTTTATTTGATGTAATGAAAAAGTTTATGTAATAAAAGGGTCGGATTCCATAATTTTTATTATGAGATGATGGTATGGTTGGTTTTCATGGGTCTTTTTATAGTGTCCCTATTATAGTTTAATATAACTAATAAAAAGAACATGATATAGAAGTGGGTCATTAGTTGGGAGTTTATTTTCATTAAATATTGAATTGAAATCCCAAATAATGTAATATTTTATAATGATTAATCTAGAAATTGAAAAAAAAATTATGTTTGATTATAATAATGGACATGGTTGTGGGAAGTGGGTTGGACGTTTTTTTTTGTTTTATAAAGTGGCAGAATTGTGCGGTTTCGATAGTATGATGTTGATAGTGGATTTTTATGATGCTGTATTGAGGGAACCCCCTTAGGATATGTTTTTTTGAAGGCATATATATATATATGATGTATGTTGTAGTGAAGTCCCAAAGAACCCCAAATGAGTTGGATATCCTCACCAACATTGATATGTTTTTGGCCTCATGTGGTTTTCCAAACATTCAGGTTATTAATAATGGAAGGATGTATACCCATTAATATTTTATCTCCCAAATAGGTTATGTAAAATGGATTTTCTATGTGGATGATAAGATATGATATGGTGGGGGACATGCATAGTTGGAGGAGGGAACATTTTTGTTTTCATATATGTTAACTATAGCCTACTGTATTAGGCACATGAGAAGTGGTACTAAATATGGAATTATGAGGATTTTGTGGCCAATTATTGTAGCATGGTTTTGGTTATGGTATGGATATATAAATTCTAGAATAACATACCCGGCCATATAGGAGGTTGGGGTAGGTTTTTTTGTGACCATATCCACATCAGGTATCGGAGGAAGTGAGCACATGGAATTTGATGTTGGGGTGAGAGAGTGGAAAATCAATGGATAAGTGGTTCCAAGGTGCTTGATTTATTATATTATTGATATTCTGTTATTACAATTGGATTTTTTACTTGGTTAATGAGACTTGGTAAGGTTGGTTCATAGTTCACTTGATATATTCTTTTTTGTTTTTGTTTCTATTCACTAATGCATTAGTATTATTTCCCCACATTTATACAAGTTGTATGGAGTATGATGAAAGTGAGTAAATATGATATGATCACGTCTAAATCTACAAACTTGTTTCCAAGTTGAGTTCGGTGACTGAGTTGGACAGTTCTAGCTCGATTCTTTTGTTTAACTACAAATTCACTTCCTAGGAGTTTTATTTGTCATTTTAATTTTAGGATTATATTTCTATGAAATATTCATGAATCATGGGGTTATTGTGTAAATTAGTTTATTTATATTATGTTTTTATTTTGTTGGTTTAATTATGTATTCTTAGGATATATGAGGGAAATACCCTTATATATATGTTTTATACCATCAGTGATAGTTTGCAAGACATGGTCATTTGTAGGTGGGTTTTGGGGGTCACATTCATCCTCATTATAGTTTCAAGAGGGGTTCCCAGTGGGGGTCATACATTAAAACTGGGCACCACAATATCATGAAACAACATCATTATCATTCTTATTAGTTTCCATTAAAAAATTTTATAACCATCAGTTTGGTTACAAAGTACCACACATGATATTTTCTATTTCCACCGATTTAATCAATGAATAATAACAAGAGTATTTAAATAAAATATTATCATACATTTAGGTTCAAAAAAATAAGTTTTATTATGTTTACAAATAACATACATTTTATCTACTAATAAAATTGTATGAGATTTAAATTAACATGCATGATGTTATGAACTACAACATTCTAAAACTATATCATTAATATTCATTATTACCTTAATTATAAGGAACCATATCCCATATTAATTAATTTAATTCATATAATTAATTTCAATCCTATGATATACATATAGTAATAATACAACATATAAAGAAAAATTTCATAATTTCCATTGAATAACTCGTTCCAACTCATTGTATTCTTACATTAACTGTTATATCCATTAATATTTAATTCTATAATGAAAAAAACTTTATCAATATTAATTTGAAAACTACATATGGTAATTATTAACATGTTTCTGTTCCCACTCACACACTCTATGGTTGAAACAACTTGATCACCACATGATTCCACCTCTATACAACTGGGTGAAAATAAATATTATAAACTAAAATAAGTTTTCATAAATAATCATACTTTTTTATAATTGAAATATATCTTCAACAAATAACAAATTTGAAAGATATATAATGATTTATTCTTCACCCAATATTTTATCCAAAAAATGACAATGGAGTGACAATAATGAAATTATAGAAAGAAGTGATGGACAACCACAACAAAAAATTACGATGAGATTATTTTTATGCCTTCTCAAAAAATCCAATTGAAACCCCTGTATAAAATAACCAATAAATTGATTTTTTAAAATGGACATGGAATTCAAGACTTCCCAAAAGATTAATTTTTTTGGGAAATTTATATTAGAGTTCAAGGGTCCCCATTTTTCTAATACCTTTTTTACTATATGCCAATATTGCTGGAGTTAGTTACCTAAAACCCAAAAATATTATACATTTGATTACCTGGACATTAATAAACATATTATAAAAAAAATGATTATTCTTCTATTTAAAATTAATGTGATAATGTACTTATAACATTAATCACATCTAAGGTTTATAATAGTTCCCATATATAATGAGGCCATGGAAATGTTATGACAATAATATTAAAAAAAATATCCTATATTCTAGACACATCAATCTGATGAGACACATATGATGTCCTATTAGATGTTGGGTCTTATTCTTATAATGCTTGCTATAACGAACCGATATTTTATTAATGAAAATTTCTATTAATCTAATTAAATATATTATTATGTAAAATGGTTATATGAAAAATATGAACTTCCTTGTTTTTGTGCTTTTGGATTTTTAAAATACCATTATTAATTGTTACTATTGTTAATATTTCCTTTGAATAGTGACCACATGATTAGTATTATTATAGGGCTTTAAAAAATCCAATTTACTCAGAGAAAAGAAGTGATGTACTCATCCATTATAATTTCTCGATATGAGCTTGGAAAGAAGTTAGCATCACTGGACTTCACTCTTGACCAAGACCAAGCTAAACTTCAACGTGTTAAGCTTGAACGGAACCTCCTATGAGATAAATGTAATTTAATAGAGATTACCACTCGAGTGATGTTATCCATGCTTCCCCAAGAGTCTTTCACCATCAAAAACCTTACCCTTAGGTATTATGGGGGTGTTTTAAGGGGTTATGTAACAAAACCCTATCACTATGATTATATGCATTATTTTTTATAAAGAATATACATTCATTTTATCATTGTTACTTTGTAAGTAATTTTTAAAGCACAAACAGTATTTTAAGTTAATATTTAAATTCAATTGAGAAAATATATTGTGCTGAATTAATGGATTTTTGAATTAAATAATATTTTAATAAAATATTATTATTACTAAATTACTTTTTAATAAATATAAATTATCATATAATTTTAATGAATACAATTGAAAATTTTATTAATGTTGGAAAACTGTTTTTATCAAAACATATTATTTTTTAATAAATGTGTGTTTTTATTCTAAAAGTGAAAATTCACAAATATATAATATTAATTAGATAAAATGATTATTATTTTTGGAATGAGGATGTCAAAACTATCCAATAGTGAATTTTTCATAATTTTTTAAGACAATTGAATTTTTGGGTAAACATTAAATACCATTTAAATATATAATGTGCTTTATGACATCATAATGATCCAATAGTGATGTAATAAAATGATATAAAAGGAAATTCGTACAATATATGTTTTAACATTAAAATAAGGTTATTTGTTTTGTATGCCTTAGGGGACCCTCCAAGACATATAATATATTTTAAAATTTTAAAATGATTTCCTTGAGAGTGTGACTCACCTCCACATAAGCAAGACTAATATTTTAATAATTCGGACATTGGACTTATAAAATAATGTTTTCCACTCCCCTTCGGTAAAAAAAATTAGAAAAAATCGCAATATGTGTTGTGGTTTTTATTTTTTTAATCTGTAGTGTCCAAAACAAAAATAATTAATAATTCCCTCTACTTTCCTATATGAACCCACTCAAGCTCCCATTCCTCTTCAATAAAACCATTTGTAACTTTACCAAACTTTAAAATCCTCTCTCTATAATAATCCCAAGGTGCACCAATCTCCAAAAATCATCTCTTAAGACTCTCCCAAGCCTTTTGGATCACACTTCCATGTAAGGGATCCTCACTTTCCTTTCATCCTTATTTATGTCCTAGTATCCTTATATTTTTAGTCCCCTTTATTTTCAATAAAAAATAATTGTATATGATTTAAAACCTCTCATATAATTCACTACTTATGTTTTAATGATTATATAACCTTTTATCTCTCATTAATTCCTCCCATGTACACCTGTTACCATGCCAAAATTTCATAAGGCATTTCTCTCTCCTCATTTTTTTTCAATCCATTATTTTATATGCATATAAATTCCCTTACATATGTTTGGATATTAGGTTACATGACCCCCTTACTTTCCATTTCATGTATAAATTATTATATAACACTTTCTCTCTTCTCAACCCATTTTATAATTTTATTTTATTTCATTATGCTGCTAAAGTTGTAAAAAAATTTCCCATGCCAAAATCCTCGTGTAAGTGAATACCATACCCGCTTCTCTATCAAGGGTATTCACCTTTATTAACATGTAATTTATTATTAAGGAATTGCATTTATGTATTCCACATCTCTTATTAGTGTAATAAATTATGACGAATCCATGTTGTATGATCTTTGTGGTACACACTTATGCATGAAATAAAATGATTAAGAAAGGTGTGACCTGATAGCACTCCAATGCATTGGGTAAAGAATTGTTTCATGATACATCATGTGGAATGAGTGATTAATCATTTTAATTAATTTTAAATTAGGCTTTACTCATTCTAATTCAAGTGAAATGAGGGTTTACTCATGCTCAATGTGTAATGATCCTTAGGTCATGCTAATATCATGTTAAATGTTGTTTCCACATCTCCATGTTATGATAATCAAGCTATATTGGGCCTTTATGTTCATGTTTCTCTTATTCCCCATTAATATTCCTATTTCCAAACACATACTGAATTCTTCATGTTATTCCTTTTCTACTACCTTAATGGGATTTATAGCTCACCCTTTTCACATGTATGTCCTAAGGTTATCCCATGAAATTTTAAGTACGTGGGATTGATGTGGTCATGTAAAGGAAGTATTCAATAATGATTTTGTATTTTTATGTCTTAATTTGTCAGTTAATATCCCTAAATTTCCACATATCATATACCTCTTGATCATCAGATTTATATTAAGTGAATGCTTATGTAATAAATTGTGTTAAAGTGTGTAATAAAGACCATGGTTGTCATAGTTGGTATCAAAGGGTAGGTTTAGTTATCTTTTGGATTTGGATAGGAAGAACCTAGTGAAAGCCTTAATGATAAGAAAAACTATAATAAAAACATTCCTAAATTTTGGTGAATATATAGTAAGTGGTTTACCAAGAAAATACAACCCTTTTTGCATACGAACAAGTAGAGGTAGCTAATGAAAATAAGTATCTAAGGTTAAAACCCAAAAACACCACTTTGAACTAGACTCAAACGGTTACTGATGCCGGACAATGGGCCTTGCTACACTCTTGGTTATGACACACTCAGGAGATATTATCTAGTAAATTCATTATCTTATTATGAACCATTATTAAGTGAATAAAAAAGTCCCCTAATAATTATTATTGGGAAGTAGATCATGGATAACATAAATTTAAGCCTTTAAATTAATAAGTTATGGAAATAAATGTAATTTATAAGTTATCCCTTTTTTTCATTGGATTCCCCTTTAGTTGTTACACCTAACTTCACTTTTATTCTAGATAATGGTCAGTAATAGGAGGACTCAGGCTAACAACCGATGCAAAGATCAATGTGATGATTGTTCTAATGAGATGCCCAATCTGATGGGAGTGGGAATCACAACCTTTTTCATGATAATCTCTAAGTTAACCCAAGAATTACATAGAAACATGGTTCAAGAGGAACTTCCGACCCCCCCCCCCCCCCAGAAAGAATAATACACAATCGAGATTTTCATAAGACAAAGGCCTCCAACTTTTAATGGATCATATGATCCCTCAATTATCAAAAAATGTATCAACTCAATTGAAAAGTTCTTCTCTTTCCTTCAATGTTCTGAACAAGAGAAGCTTCTTCTAACTGCATATCGTATGGAGGGTGAATCTAATTAATGATGGACATTGATAAAAAATATGAATCCCGAGGAAGAGATCGAGGTATTGGAATAGAAGGATTTATGAAAATGTTTTTTATAAATATTTGTCGTACACCCTCCAACATAATATAAAAAGGGAATTCCTTTACATAAAGAAAAAATATGACAAATACATCAGAGCATACAAGGAACACTTCAAATTAGATTCCCGATAGGCCTCTAGATTTTTCGTTACCCCTGAATGCAATGTTGACCGCTTCTTTAGTGGGCTAAAACCTAGCCTATGAAAATCCCTAGAGATCCGTGACATTGATAGCTATGAGGAAATTGTCTGATGTGACCTCTATGTCAAAACAGATAATATAAAATCTCAGTGGTATCATGGGGATAAGAAGAATAAGGTAGAAATTAATTATGGTATTCCGATGGATAAATCTAATGGTGCTATAAAATTCCAGTACCCCTATTTCCAAAGGTGTAGAAAAAAGTACTGCAGATATTTTCAGAAGGGGAAGAGGAAATTCTTTAGGTATGGAAGAGATGAGAACCTAACCATTAACTACTGAAAAGAAAAACCTGCTTCTGTGATAGAAGAGAGGAACACTCTGTTCAACTGTCACAACATTATTAATTGCTTCAACTGAAAATAACAAGGGATATTTTCAAACTAGTGCCCTAATCCAAGGGTTTTCGGAGGAAACCAATAACCTCCAAGGTAGAAAGGGAGAGCTTTTTTCATCACAACAACCGAAGAGAACCTTGAAAATGAAATTGTGAGAGATATACTAGTAATTCATTCTAGAAAAGATAATATACTTCTTGATTCTAGTTCTATGCATTATTTTATATCCCAATAGTTTAGTAGAACAATCCCAACACCACCACAAATCAGGGAAGTAAAGATCTTAGTAAGACTAAAAAATGGGGAAATTATTACATCCAATGAATATAACTACTCCCCTATCACAATTTGTGGATTGAACTTCTTGGTGAACCTCGTCATGATCCCTATGGTAAAATTTGATGAAATCTTTTGCATGGATTGTCTTTCCCTATATAGAGCCATAATATATTACCGTGAGAGGGAAATCACTCTCCATAAGGAGAAATGACCCCTGATTCTGTACAAGTGCAAGGAGGGGGATGAATCTTATTTAGAACCATCATATCAAGCTTGGATATTATTTCCCTATAAGGACATCTATATTTCTCAGTTGATTAAGTCTATGGAAGTAACCATCCTTGAAGACATGTCTATTATGATGGAATTCATTAAAGTGTTTCCCATGAAATTTTCTTATCTCCCTCCTAGAAGAGATGTGTAATTATGGATTGATCTTATACCTGATGCATTTCCATTATCCAATACACCATATAAAAATGGATGTTCTAGAGCTAGAGGAGCTAATTAAATGAGTAAAGGAGAATATAGATAGAGGATTTATATTCCCAAGTGCTTCACCAAGGGGTGAACTAGTCAACTTTGTCAAGAAGGATGGGTAAATGTGCCTTTGCATTGATTATCATGAGCTCAATAAAATCACGATAAAGAACAAGTATTATCTTCCCTTAATTTATGACTTTTTCGATCAGCTATGTGGAGTAGAATACTTCTCTAGGGTGTATTTACGGCCAGGATATTACCATGTAATGGTGTAGAAGGAGGATATCCCCAAGAGGGAATTTCATACAAGGTACACGCACTATGAAATTATAGTAATGCATTTCAAACTCACTAATGATCCATAAATATTCTTGGACATGATGAATATATTCTTTAAATATTACCTGGAAAAATTTGTGGTAGTATTTATAGACGATACTATAATATACTCTAAAACCAAGGAGGAGCATGAGGATAATCTAATCACTGTACTAGAGACCTTGCGAAAGGATAAGATTTATGCAAAGTACATCATGTGTGATTTTTGGTTGAAGGAAGTCTCATTCTTGGTTTATATCATCACAAGAAATGATATACCTATAAATGCCTCCTAGAAAACTTCAATTGAGGGATGGATGAGGCCAACATCGGTGAGAGATATCTGTAGCTTCCCGGGGTTAGCTGGATATTATCAACGATTTGTGAGAAATTTTACTCTACTGTTAATACCTCTTACCAAGATAACTCCGAAGGGAGTCTAGTTTTCTTGGAGTGACGAATCTAAAGATAGATTCATGGAGTTGAAAAAAGCATGATCACTACTCCTATACTCACACTACCCACAAGTGGAGAACTTTTTGTGGTATTCAGTGATACTTAGAATAATGTCCTAGGCTTTGTGTTGATGCAAAATGAAAAATTCATTTCCTATGTTTCAAGGAAATAAAAATTTCACAAGAAAAACAATCCAAAAAATGATCCAGAGTTGGCTGTAGTAATCAACACTTAAATTTTTTTATAGCATTACCTCTTTGGAGAGAATTGTGAAATATATATGAATAACAAAATCCTCAAGTATATATCCACTTATAAAGAACTGAATATGCACCAATGAAGATGGTAAGATATGATCAAATACTATGACAACTCAATCCATTATCACCCTAGGAAAGCAAGCTTAGTGTAGAATGATCTAAATATAAAGGACCCAGTGATTCTATCATTGATTTGAATTGAAAAGGATCCAATATTTTTAGATTTGATGAATATAGATATGGAAATTATAAAGAAGGTAACATCATCAATCCTTTCACAAATTATTTCTCAACCGTCTCTTTTGTAATGGTTACATGATGCTCAAAAATATGATGTGGGAATACAGAAGAAAGTGGAAACTATCAGAAAAGGGAAATCCTCAGAGTTCTATGTTAATGAAGAATGAATTGTGAAATTTGGTTCAAGACAATGTGCCCCATAAAATATGAAGCTAATGAATGAAATTTTGGATGATGCACATAATTCGAACTTCTCCATTCACCCAGAAAAAACAAAGATGCATCGAGATCTCTGAGAGAATTATTTGTGGGATAACATGAATAAGGAGATCATTGATCATACATCAATGTGCCTAGTATGTCAACATGTGAAGGTAGAGAGGAAGAAGTCTAAGGTGATTATTCCACCATTACCCATACCAACATGGAAATGGGAGAACATCACCATGGACTTTGTCACCGGAATTCTGAAGACACCCAATAAATTCATTGCTATGAGGGATTTTGGGGATCATCTTAAAAATACTTCACACTTCATTGCAATTCAAGAGTATTTCTCATTGGATCAACTGGAATAGATATACATCATATAAATGGTAAGGCTGGATGGAGTTCCACTATCTATTACATCTGACTGAGATCCAAGATTCATCTCTATGTTCTAGAAGAGTCTCCAATACACTCAGAATACTGAGTTGAACTTTATTACGACATATCATCCTCAATATGATGTCCAATATGAGTGGACTATCCTAACACTTGAGGAAATGTTAAAAGAATTCTCATTGGACCTCAAAAGAGGATGAGATCAACATATTCCTCTGGTTCAGTTCTCTTACAATAACAGTTTCCACTCAAGAATCTAAATGGCTCCTTATAAATCCCTTTATGGGAAGAGGTGCAGAACATCGACATGTTGGGATAAATTTGGGGAGTGAAAACTCATAGGTCTAGAAATGGTTGAAGATATGGTGGAGAAGGTTAAGACCATTCTGCTAGCACATTAAATATACTCAGAGATGAAAGAAGAGATATGATGATAATCACTAATGATACCTATATTTTGATGTTGGAGACATGGTATTACTCCTTATAACACTGTGGAAGAGTGTTATATGATTTGGGAAGAAGGGAAAGCTTATTACAAGGTACACCTACTCTTTTGGGATCCTTGATCGCATTGGAGTATTGTTATATCGACTAGAACTCCCACAAAACCTCTCTCAAGTACATGATATATTCCATTTATCACTCTTGAAGAAGAACATACCTGACCCAACGCATGTACTCAATCTAGAGGTGGTACCATTAGAGAATGAACTCTCTTATGAAGAGTAACCAGTGAAGATCTTATATCATAGAAAAAAAGTTCTACGAAATAAGAAATTTCCCCTCGTCAAGGTGTTGTGGAGAAACCACATGTTTGAAGAAGCAATATGGGAATCAGAGGAAGTGATGAAGCAGAGTTAACCTCATCTATTTAGTATGGGAAAAGTAAATGTTGATGGTAAAATTTTTTAAGGGGGGAGATTGTAACGACCAAAACATTTATTAATGAAAATTTTTGTTGATCTAATTAAATGTATTATTATGTAAAATGGTTATATAAAACATATCCACTTCTTTGGTTTTGTGTTTTTGGATTTTAAAATACCATTAAGAATTGTTACCATTGATAATATATCCATAAAATAGTGACCACATGATTAGTATATATATAGGCTTATAAGAAATCTAAATTACTTAGACAAAGTAACCTATGTACTCATCCAGTAGAAATACTCCATATGAATCCCATTGGTCAGAGCTCGAAAAGGAGGTAGTGTCACTAGAATTTTTTATTGACCAATCCCAAGACAAGCTTTAACATGTTAATCTTGAATGGAACCACCTACGGGAGAAATGGAAGTTAATAGAGATTACCACTCAAGTGATGTTATCCGAGCCACCCCAAGAGTCTATCCCCATCACACACATTTCCCTTAGGTCTTATGTGGGTGTTATAAGGGGTTATTTAACAATACCCTAGAACTATTATTATGTGAATTGTTTTTGTATTATGAATATACATTCATTTTATCATTGTTACATTGTAAGTGATTTTTAAAGCACAAATAGTGTTTTTAGTTAATATTCAAATTCGATTGAGAATATCTATTTAAATGATTTAATGGATTTTTTAATTAAATAATATTTCAATAAAATATAATTATTACTAAATTACTTTTTATTAAATATAAATTATCCTATAGATTTTTTTTAATATATTATTAATTTTTATTAAGGTGTGAAAATTGTTTTTGTGAAAACCCATGAATTTTTAATAAATGGCGGTTTTTATTTTAAATTTGAAAATTCACAAGTTTAGAAATTTTTTTATATAAACTGAATATTTCTTTTGGAATTAGGATGTCGAAAATATCTAATGGTGAATTTTTCAAAATTTCTTGAGACAATCGAATTTTTGGGTAAAAACTAAATATCGTTTTAATATATAGTGTGTTTTATGACATCATAATGACCTAGTAGTGATATAATAAAATACTATAAAAGGTATATTCAACCAATATATGTTTTACCATTAAAATAATGTGATTTTAGATTTTTTATGCCCTAGTGGACCCTCCACTACTTATTAAATATTTTAACATTTGAAAATGATTTCCTTGAGTGTGTGACTCACCTCCACATAAGCAAGCCTAATATTTTAATAATTTCAACCATTGGCCTTATAAAATAATGCTTTACACTCCCCTTTTTCTAAAATGGACAAAAACCATGCGATGGTTTGTGGTTTTTATTAGTTTAATGTGAACCTAAATGACAAAAAATTCCCTCTCCTTTCCTATATAAACCCACTCAACCTCGCATTCCTCTTCTCTCAAACCATTTGGATCTTGACCAAACTCTTCCCTATTATCTGTATAATCCCCCCAAGGTTCCCCAAGCTCACAAGAATCCTATCTTAGGCCTCTATAAATCCATTGGGATCACACTTCCAAGTAAGGGATCCTCACTTTCCTTCATTATTTATGTCCAAAATTCCTTATATTGATATGCCCTTTTATTTTCAATTACAAATGTCGGGGTATGATTTTACACCTTCCATATACTTCCCTCATTATTTTTTAATGATTATAGACCCATTTATTTCACCTTAATGCCTCCCATGTACACCCATTACCATGATGAAGTTACATAAGGGATTTTTCTCTCCTCATTTATATTCAAACAATTTATATATATTTTTCATCTAAATTCCATTACATATGTTTGGATATTATGTTACCTAACCCCCTTACATTGAATTTCATGTATAAATAATTAGAGACACCTATCTCACTCATCAAACAATTTTACGATTTCTATTTGACATCGTTATTCTGGTGATGTTGCACCAAATGTTCCCATACAAACATCATTGTGTAAGTGAATACCATACACATTCCTTTATTAAGTGTATTCACGTTTCTGAACATGTACTTGTTGATTTAGGAATTACATTTATGTATTCTATAACTCTTATTCATGGAATAAATTATGATGAAACCATGTTGTAGGTCTATATAGAACACACTTATACATGTAATGAAATGATTAAGAATGGTGCGCCCTGATAACACTCCAATGCATTGGGTAAAGAATAGTATCATGATATGTAATGTGAAATGGGTGATGAATCATTCTATTTCATGTATAATGATAGTTTACTAATTCTAATTCAAGTTCAATGAAGATATACTCATGATCCATGTTCAATGAGTCTTGGACCATGCTAATATCATGTTAAATCTTGTTGTGACATATCCATGTTATGATAATCATTCTGTATCATGCATTTATGTTCATGTTTCTGTTATGATCTATTGATATGCCTATTTCCCAAAATGTATTGTATTATTCATTTTATGCATCTTTTACTCCCTTACTGGGATTTATAGCTCACACTTTTCACATGTATATCATCAGGTTATCCCATGCAATTCTATGTATGATGGAATGTTGTGGTCATGTATAGGATGTTTTCAATAAAGATGTTGTATTTTTATGTCTTAAGTTGTCATGTTATGTCCATAATTTTCCATTACACTAGACCTATTGATCCTCAGAGTTTTATTAAGTGAATGTTTATGTAATAAATCATGTTAAATTTTGTAATAAAGAGCAGGGTGGTTATACTTGCACTTGGTGATCTCTATTAAATGAAATCATGATGAAAAACCTACCAATAGAGATTCCCTATGTTTTACGTTTCATTGGATATACCCATCCATGAATGTGTGTATAGGTACTTATACTTTATAATATTATTTATGTGATTCATGACACAAACACTTTGATGTGTGGATAAAAACCCTAGCGACATATTCTCACAAGGAGGAATCACGTGTTGGGTGTTTCATAAATTATTTGACATTAAATGATTATATCAAGAAAGGATTTTCCTCTTCCACATTAATGTAAGAATATATACCTTTACCTTTGATTTATATGAAATTTCCTAATGAAATATTTGGGAATGGTAGTTTATAAAAAAGATTATTTTGAAAATTCAATTATAGATAAAATGAGTATATAGGATTTTAACACAAGTTTAAATCCATATTGATGATATATTGGGAGAAAAATGGATTAAATTACACAATATAATTTGTAGAATGGTGTTTGAAGTTAATATATAATTTATTTCTATATGGGTTCCTTGAAATGTTTCTAGACACTGAACTTGCAGTTTATAAATGTTTACCTATTTGCATTGAAAAAGGGACCGAGAGACACATACACAATGTGTATCCAGAATCTCACGAAATTCATTTCAATTTAATTTTAATAATAAATTTTATCTCAGGTTATAAAATATTATTTATTAACGTAAAATTGACCCTAGAAATTCATTCATGAGAAATTCATGTTAAGAATATGTGAGTTGAATTTTATCTCTTATTTAATTTTCCATAAGGTAAAAAATAATTTTTTATTCACCTGTTTAGTGAATAGACTAAAATAAATATTTTTTTAATTTATGTGAATATTGAAAATAAATAAATAAATTTAAATTTAGTAAATATAATATTCTAAGGGAGGATATGGATCGATTTTAATATTATAATATAAATGTTATATTTTATTGAAATCATTTAAATAAATATTAATTTACTTATTTAAAAAATAAATTTTTATAGACACATGTCTTGAGATATAAGAATAATATTAGTATTATTATATTTTGATGTTTAGAGTAACATATATTAAATAATAAATAAGGTATTTTGTATAATTACCATTATTTAAACTGGATTATATATTTTAAAATATATAATTTTTCATATGTGGTTTGTTTTACAAAATAGTGACAAATCTAGAATTTTTTCAAGCCCCAAAAAGATATTATTCCCCTTTCATCCATCTCAAGAGCATAAAAATATTAATAGATTTATTATTTTTAATAATGAATAATGGTTTGAATGGATTAATTCTTTGTGATAGCACCAAAAATCTCATGAATATTGTATGGGCATTCATGGATAATTTTTTGATATATATAAATGAATCCTTAATTGGATTCTCCACCATAATGACAATGTGACAAGAGTAGTAAGAGAATTTGATCAAATAGATTACTGAGAACTAGGCAATTCTATATTAAAATTAATTACAAATTATATGATAATGATCCTATCTGTAAATCATAATATGTGTTTATCAAGTTTTTCTAATATTATCCATTGATATTGATTGAAAATAAAAATTTGGAACCATTTAGACTCTTTCATAGAGCCCAAGAACTGTCAAATTGTACCATAGACAAGTTATATTATAATTTTAAATAATTTATAATTTATATAATAAATTTTATGATTTGGTTTTCTAATTTTCATATTTATATTCCACACTCAAGGTTAATAGTTAAGAAGACTCATTATCATGAGTTTGTATAGTCAGAAATAACCTAAAAATGTGAAGAATGTTCAAAGATCCCATCTAGAGGTAACATGGTCATTGGTTTAATAACATAGTTACACTATATATAATAGTAAATTACGCATCATGTTATTGGGTTTTCACTAAACGAGGAACACACCATATAAACCCTAACACATCCTGTGGGTGAATATGTACTATAAATACATACTGCATATTGACTACAAGGAAGACATGTGGTCTGACAGGGACTACACGGTGTGAAACTAGAATATATACAATGTTCAACCCCTCATTAAATATAAACCATGAATTTTGTGATATGTCATGTGGTTTAATACACAACTTCATTAAATATTGCATATTTTCTTTTAGTTTAGTAACATAATGAGAAATGAACTACATAGTTTGTAGATGGTTGTACACACTGTGTGACATGTGCTACTCCACACTACATACATATCAAGTTATTTTCAATGCGTTTTGTGGGTTGACACAAGATATTAATAAATTTAAAATATAAAATGATATTACACAATGTGTAAGGTTATTTTTTCATCTTGTTCACCTCATTCGCTAATTTATAGGTACATAACTTATACATTTTTGGTTTTCCATGATTGGATAAACATTAAAAAAGACTATATATTTAGACTACAGGGAACTAAACATAATTTATTTCGCAAAATTTAATGTGGGAATACATTCTTTATAAATATATGGTATAATATATGGATCACACACAACATGTTTCACATGATATGATGTGTATTATAGGATTAGTGGTACCGAAGTAGACACTATAGTAGGGGAACTGTTGTAGCGGATGTACTATAACAACAATGAGTGTGACTGTAGCAGTGAGGGGTAATGTAGTGGTGGATGAACAGTAGTATGATGGATAATATAGCATGAAATAGTCATAGAGTGGCCTTTGGGATAAATTTCAGGTCTGTGTTCTATGTAATGGGCTTCATTCCCATGGGTCCTTCAATAAAAATATATATAATGTAATAAAGTGTCTGGTTGGGTGGGTTATCCCTTGAGGGATATGACCATCTGTTTGGACCTGTGTGTGTGTGGTGTGTGTGTTTTTAAATGTATTTATGCCCCATACAACCTAATATAATATTATACAATAAGCACATTCTATGTGACCTATAAGGTATACATCGAGTACTTCAATTATATTAAAAAATAAAACAAAATTTATTTAATTAATTCAAATTATAACTGATGAGATTCACATAATGCCTCAAGGAATGTAAGATAGACATAAATTTAAGACAAAAAAATTAAATTCTTAATTTCTTAATTCATGTATATTTATCTAAAATATAATGATCTAAAATGAATTATAGAAATATTAAATGCATTTTGATGATGTTTTTTTTTGAATTATCATGCACATTGACTAGTTTTGGTATGTATTATTTATTTTTTATATAATTTAATTATTTATTGCATGGTGTTTTGTCATATTTATTATTAAATTAAATATAATGTTCTTGGAATCATCTATCCCTCCTTTATTATGTAAGATTTTTCATAATTAAGGATGATTTTATGTTGCCTTGAACCCTTATTCCCCTCACATGATTGTGAGTACACATTTGTGAAGGATGGAGTTCTATCTAGAGTTGGATATTTAGGACTCAAGTGAAAATGAATCCATCCCAAGAGATATATTGGATACTATTGTATTCTAAAACTCACACCAAAATAATGCTTATGGATTTATTTCCCCTATTAACTAGGTCAGTTTATCACCACTTAATAAACCAACATGTTAATAAATGTTTGTGATCATATCATGCCTTTCTTGTTTTTTTATTGTCTGGTTATTTATTTATTTAAGGGATTCAAGGTTCATTTTTGTAATTAAACATGATAAAAAAATATAAATAAATTATAAAAAAATTCTTAGATAAAATGTATACGGTATATTTTATCGAGTATAGTTAATTTTTCATTTATGTTTCCACATAAGGTAATTAAAAACTACATAAAGGATGAAATAAGTTATATTATACAAATGAAAGTAATATGTAAAAAATATTTTATCAATAATGGTGAATTATTTATGTATGTTCTAGATAAAATTTAAAATCTTGTGAAGAATAAAATAAAGGATATTTATGTATAAGGTAAAAAAATCCTCCAACTAAAATACTAATTCTTCAAAACTCATTCCATAACTTGGGTTTGATCATAAAAATAATTTAAAGTTTTTTTATACCTCTTTAGGGTATGTTGTAAGAAAATTATTAAGATGAATTAACCAAGTTAAAATCAAGGTTGGATTACCTTTGTAATATTTAGTGTATCTTAAATACTAGTTTTTAGGAAATCAAAGAGTACGATATCATAATTGGGGATTCCATTCAAAAAAATAGGGATCTATGAGTCAATGAAGTTGGAAAGAAAATATTTTATAAATACCATTCTCTAATTTGATAAAACCTCTATTTTGGTCATTTGAAAGGGAAAAATAGATCCTTTCAACTAGAAGATACAGGTTATTAGGTATTATGAATCCTATAGTAATGGTTGTTGTGATTTTATAAAATAGTTATTGAATTAAATATATTATTAATTATTTTATATCTAGTAATGATGATTGGGAACTAAAATAAGATTTTATTTACTAAAGATAATGGAAAGTTTTTTACTACATCCCATTAGCTATGATATCTCTAAGATATATAAAATAATTTTACTCGTGAAAACATCTAGGAGTCTAACACACACCAAATAATTTTATTAGGCTAAGTGATGAGGTTGTATATATTGTAATCACCTTTTCATACCGAGCCTTCTTTGGAATAATGGGATGATTTGAAAAAGTTATTCTAGAAACCCATGGGTGATACATTGGATATCTAATGCCACATGTTATTATCTATACTAAGTGATATTTAGAAGATTCATAACTACATGAATGCTTACACAATATTGTTTCCACTCTATGATATTTATCAATTGAAAAAAATATACGTGGTATGAAACCTCCCTCAAAATGTTTACATGCAAGTCAGGAGGTGCTCGAACTAGACCCCAGTTAGTCATGATTATTATCTATAACAAGATTTTGGAAAATATATGATTTAGTATACTAAAATAACTAATCAAAGGCCTTATTATATCCTCACACCATTATATCATACCATTTTTATTATGAATATCAAAATGAATAATATAGATAAGTTTATTTGATATTTTTTTGTTTTATTTTCCATGTGGATAAATAAATAAATTGTGAAAAACCTTCAATTTTATTTATAGAAAACATTAATGGGGTGAAAAAAATGTCAATGTCAAGTTGAAATAGAAAGTATCATTTTAATTACAATTGAAATAAGTGAATGATATTTAAAGTGTCTAAATAGTATGAATTTATATGTTTTTTTAAAAGAGGATGCTTGATGAAGAATCACACCTCATTAAATAAGTAAGGAGATTATTCAAGTAAATTCATTATCAAGTGTCAATTATCCATTTATATTAATTTTTTTATTAGATATAGATTTTATTGTGCATTTTTATCCAATTAAAAAACCATGTATATTCTAAAAGGTTATAAAATTTTTTGGTGCATCTATAAGAATCCAATAGATTATTATTAAGGATACATTCTATAGGAAAATACCATATCACATTGAAAACTAGAGTGATTTGTTTTCGAAGAACTATTATTATGGTCCGTAATGTGAACCAAGATAAAAATGACAAAACATATAAATTAATATCAATATTTTAATAATACATCCAACAAATAATGACCCAAATAATCACATAACACAATTACCTGACATTGCACTTTTCTTCTATTTTCAAACCCTTAATTTCTCCCTAAGTTCCCAACTATATTTTTAATCCTGAAGGTTCCCAATTTACTTTATGGCATGACTCAACCTTATCTTTCAATGTCAACATTCACAAAAGTTTCTAGTATTTTGGATATGACCTTGGTGGCTCGTTCCAAGAATCAATGATATTTAGTGCATAATTTTTTCATGTTCATTTTTAGAACCTGTGGGGTTATAAGAACACAATATTGTTAGACTCCTTGATAAACATCATAGGAAAATTAGGTTCACCTAATTTGGAGATATGATTTGTGCATGATCCATTTCACCTTGTAATTGAATTTGATAACTTGTATAACTTTTTTCATGGTCATATTATTTTCATATGAAATGGGATTCTCATATTTTTTGAGATTTGGGTATTCTTTCCTAAAATCCCACTTCTATTCAGAAATCCCTCAATTATATGTATGCAAGGAAATTTGGTTGGAAAATTTTTTCGTTCCAAAAATAGAATGGTTTACATGTGTTATCAGGTCCATCCATGTATATTTGTTTAATATGATGTTTCAAGGCCCCTGATAGAGTGGGATTGGATTGAATCTAGTGAAGAACTTGGGTGAAATCAAGATGCGGTCATGGAATCCTGGGTTGATAATTTCTCTTCATGAAGAATTCTATGTCACATGGATTCTTCTTTCTACCATGGAGTTAGACATAGGGGGTTTAAATACTAATTGGAGAAAATTTTTCTTTATCCATTAAATTGATTAAGTAGTGTGTAATATGGTTGTTTACATTAATTTCGTATAGAAACGGAGGATGCCTTTGAATGATCTTAATATTGAATAATTTTTAATCGTTGGAAGCATGACTTCATGGATCACAAGTTGACTACAAATGACTCTTTTTATCCTAGGGGACTGGGGCAGTTTGTGTTTTTGTTATGACAACCCTAATTTTTTACAAACTTAAACATGATTTATTACATAAAACTTCACTTGATACAACATGAAGATTAGTAGGTTTAGTGTCTTTGGGGATTAGGATCATTACATGAAATCTTGAAACATGAAATACAACATCTTTATTGAAAATTTACTTTACATGACCACTACATTCTCTCATACTTAGCATTGCATGGGATAACATGAGGACGTGCATAAGAAAAGGGTGAGCTATAAATCTTAGTAAGGGAGTAAACATGGAATAACATGAGGAGTACAATACATGTTAGAAAATACGCATATCAATAGAGCATAAAAGAAACATGAACATAAGGGCATGATAAAGCATGATAATCATAACATGGAAATGTGGAAACAACACTTAACATGGAATTAGCATGAGCCAAGGCTCATTGCACGTAGAGCGTGAGTAAATCCTCATTGCACATAAAGCATGAGTAAACCCTCGTTTCACTTGAATTATCATGAGTCAACACTCATTGCACCTCATGTATCATGATACTATACATTACCCAATGGATTGGAGCGCTATAAGGGTGCACCCTTCTTAAACATTTCATTTCATGCATAAGTGTGCCACATGGATCATAAAACATGGATTCATAAACATAATCATTTATTCCATGATAAAGGAATGTGGAATTAATACATGAAAATTTACAATCAATAAGTAAATATGCATAAATTTTAATACCCTTGATGGTGAAATGGGCATGGTATTCACTACACAATGACATTGGCTTAGAAAATCAGTGCGATTTCGACAGCATAACAACGTGACATAAGAATTCATAAAAATGGTTGAATAGAGAGAAATGGGTTCCTCATCATATTTACATATAATGGACAGTAAGGATTTTACATATATAAATCTACCAACAATTTTAATATAATTTAGATTCATGATACAAAAGTATTGCTTGAATGTAAAAGAGGAGAGAGAATTTCCTTTCGGAATTTCGGCATAGTAATGGGTGTACATGGGAGGAATTTAATGAGAGAGAAAGGGTCTCCCATCATTCAAAAATAAATAGGGAAGTATTAGGGAGGTGAAAAACCATACCCCAACATTTATAAATGAATTTAAAAGGGAAAAACAACTTACAGAAAATTGGACAAAAAAGAGAAAGGAAGAAAAAAACCATTACATGGAAGTGTGCTTCCAAAGGCTAGAGAGAGGCTTGTGAGAGGCTTCTTGGGATCTTGGGGCACCTTGGGAGGATTCTAGAAATAGTATGTCAGAGGTTGGAAGAACTCCACGGACTTTGAGTGAGGAGGATGTGGGAGCTTGAGTGGGTTTATATAGGAAAGGTGAGGGAATTATATATTATTTAGGTTTGGGACCCCTTATATTAAATTAATCCAAACCACAAACCATCCCATGGTTTTTGCCCATGTTTTTTGGAAAAGGTAAGAGGAAAACAATATTTTATAAGGATAAAGTCCGAACTTCTTAAAATAATAAGGTTGCTTATGTGGAGGTGAGTCACACTCCCATGGAAATTAATTTAAAAAGGCAAAGTGTTGAATTTGTCTTGAGGGGTCCATTAATGCTTTGAAAAGTAAGTCAAACAAACCCAAAATCACATTATTTTAATGGTAAAACATATAGTTTCCGAACATAAAGATTATAGTATTTTATTAAATCACTATTGGTTCATTATGATGTCATAAAACATATTATATATTTAAACGGTATTTAATTTTTACCCAAAAATTTGACTATCTCAGAAAATTATGAAAAAATCACCATTGGATAATTTCGATGGCCTGATTCAAGAAAGAACATTTATTTTATCAAAAAAAAATTTTAAATATGTTAATTTTCACTTTTAAAATAAAAACCAACATTTATAGAAAATTCACGGGTTTTGACAGAAATGGCTTTCAAACCTTAATAAAAATTTTAATTGCATTCATAAAATTATAAGATCATTTATATTTAAAAAATAATAATTTAATAATAATATTATTATTTTATTAAATATTATTTAATTCAAACATCCCTTAATTTAATAAAATATATTTCATAATGAAATAATAACTAAAAACACCATTTGTACTTTAAAAACTATTTACAATGTATCAAAAATGACAAGAAATTATATTCATTATTATATAAAAAAATAATGTTCATGAACATAGTACTACTTATTTGTTACATAACCCCTTAAAACAACCGCATAAGACCCAAGGGTAAGGTGTGCAATGGTGACAGACTCTTGGGGTGGCTCGGATAACATCGCTCGAGTGGTAATTTCAATCAACTTCCACTTTTCCCATAGGTGGTCACATTAGAGCTTTACATGATGAAGATCAGCTTGGGCTTGGTTAAAGGCGAAGCCCAAAGACACCACCTCTTTTCCAAGCTCTGACAAATGGGCTTTGTATGGGGAAATTATACTGGATGAGGCCATTGCTTCTTTTGTCTGTGTAAATTGGATTTGTAAAAGTCCTATATTTATACTAATCATGTGATCACTGTTCAATGGATATATTAGAAACAGTCAAAATTCATAACATAAAACCAAAAAAATTGACATTTTATATAGACATAAAGAGACATTTAATTAGATCATGAGGGATTTCCATTAATTAAACTTTGGGTCATTACAATATTCCCCCCTTAAGAAATTTCACCCTCGAAATTTTCCTTTTCCCACACTAAAAAAATGTGGGTAACTCAGCTTCATCATATCCTCAGATTCCCAAGTCACTTCTTCAAACTTGTGGTTTCTCCACAACACCTTGATGAGGGGCATTGTCTTATTTCGTAGAACTTTATCTCTACGATCTAATATCTTCACTAGTTTCTCCTCATAAGAATGATAATCTTCCAATTGTACCACCTCAGAAGAGAGTACATGTGAAGGGTCCGGTATGTACTTCCTTAAGAGGGATACATGTAAGACATCATGTACTTTGGCTATGGCAGGTGGAAGTGCTAGTCGATAGGCCACAGCCCCGACACGATCAAGAATCTCGAAGGGGCCGATGTACCTTGGACATAACTTCCCTTTCCTTCCAAACCTAATGACCTTCTTCCATGGAGATATGTGTAGAAATACCATGTATCCAACATTAAACTCAAGGTCTCGTCGACGATTATCGGCATAACTCTTCTGTCAACTCTGGGCTTCCTTGATATGCTGCTGAATGGTTTTCACCTTCTCCACCATTTCTTCAACCATTTCTGGTCCAAGCAGCTTACATTCACTGACCTCATCCTAACATATCGGTGTTCTGTACCTTTTCCCATACCGGGCTTCATATGGTGCCATTTGGATGCTCGAGTGGAAACTGTTATTATAAGAGAACTCAACCAGAGGAAGATGTTTATCCCATCCTCCTTTAAAGTCCATTGAGCACGCTCTCAACATATCCTCAAGTGTTTGTATAGTCTGCTCGGATTGGCCATCAGTTTGAGGATGATAGGTCGTACTGAAGTTCAGTTCAGTATTCAGAGAATGTTGAAGACTCTTCCAAAACATAAAGGTGAATCTTGGATCTCGGTAAGACACAATATATAGTGGTACTCCATGAAACCTTACCACTTCCTTTATATATATCTGTTCCAGTTGATCAAAAGAGAAATCCTCCTGAATAGCAATTAAGTGTGCATTCTTTGTAAGATGATCCACAACAACCCAGATTGCATTATTTACTTTGGTTGTCCTTGGAAGTCCCGTGAAAAAGTCCATGGTGATGTTATCCCATTTTTATTCTGGTATGGGAAATGTTTTCATCATCCCTTTAGACATCTGCCTCTCTACCTTCACTTGCTAACACACCAGACAATTTGAAGTATATTCAGTGATCTCCTTCTTCATATTATCCCACCAAAAGATTTCTCAGATATCTCGATACATCTATGTGCTCCCTGGGTGAATAGAGAAATTTGAACAATGTGCATCATCCAAAAGTTCCTTTTTCAGCTCTGAACTTGATGGAACACATAGTCTTTTCCCAAACCACACAATTTATTCTTCATTAACATTAAACCTTAAGGATTTCCCTTTTTTGATAGCTTCCACTTTTTCCTGAATTCCCACATCATCCTTTTGAGAATCCTTTAACCATTCCAAAAGAGATGGTTGAGCAATAATTTGTGAAAGGATTGATGATGATTCCTTCTTTATGATTCCCACATCCATCTTCATCAAGTATAAGAAGATTGGATCCTTCTCAATTCTCATCATTGATATAACTGCTGGGTCCTTTCTAATTAGGGCATCTGCCACCTTGTTCTCTTTCCTAGGGTGGTAATGTATTGAACAATCATAATCCTTGATGAGCTCTATCCATCTTCTCTAGCGCATATTAAGCTCTTTCTGTGTGAATATATATTTAAGACTCCTGTGTTCAGTATATATCTCACTTTTCTCTCCATAGAGATAATGTTGCCATATTTTCAAGGTAAATATCACCGCCACCAACTCCAGATCATGTGTTGGATAGTTTCGCTCATGGATTTTCAACTTCCTTGAGGCATATGATATAACTTTATCATTCTACATCAGCACATAGCCTAATCCCTTCTTTGAAGCATCACTGAAAACAACAAAAAGTTCCCCACTTGTGGGTAAAGTGAGCATGTGTGCAGTGATAAGCCTCCTTTTCAACTCCTTAATGATTTCTTCGCATTCATCACTCCAAGAAAACTTTACTCCCTTTCATGTTAGCTTGGTAAGAGGGTTGGAAAATCGTGATAAAGTTTTCACAAATCATCGATAATATCCAGCTAAACCCAAGAATCTAGGGATATCTGTTACCAATGTTGGCCTCTGTCATCCATCAATTGCATCTATTTTAGAGGGGTCTACAGATATCCCATTGCATGTGATGATATGGCCCAAGAATGAGACCTCATTCAACCAGAAATCACACTTGTTGTACTTTGCATAGAGCTTATCCTTGCGCAAATTCTCTAGTACAATTTTTAAATTCTCCCCATGATCCTCCTTGGTTTTGGAGTATATTAGAATATCATCTATAAAGACTACCAAACATTTGTCAACGTAATCTCTAAAGACTCTATTCATCAAGTCCATGAATATTTCTAGAGCATTGGTGAGTCCGAAGGGCCTTAAAATGAATTCATAGTGCTCGTACCTTGTACGAAAAGCAGTCTTGGGGACATCTTCCTTCTTCACCCTTACTTGATAATATCCCGACTGCAAATCCACCTTGGAGAAGTAATGTGCTCCACGTAGCTGATCAAACAAGTCATCGATTCTTGGGAGATGATACTTGTTCTTTATCATGATTTTGTTAAGTTCACGATAATCGATGCAAAGCCGCATTGACCCATCCTTCTTCTTGATGAAGAGGACTAGTGCACCCCATCGTGATGCACTTGGGCGTATAAACCCTTTATCCAGATTCTCCTGTAGTTGTTTTTTCAGCTCTTCAAGCTCTACAACAGCCATTCTATATGGAGTCTTGCATATTGGTAGCACCCCAGGTATACATTCATTTGAGAACTCAACATCTCTTCTTGGAGGAATACCATGAAGTTCATTGGGAAACACTTCAGCGAATTCCCTCACAATAGGCATTTCTTCAAGGATGGTTTCTTCCTTGGACTCAATCATCTAATCCAGATACGTGTGCTCATAAGGCAGTAATATCCATGCTTGAGATGATGGATCTAAAGGAGATTCATCTTCCTATTGACACTTGTAAATAATAGGGGGTCAATTCTCCATATTGAGTGTCATTTCCCTCTCCCGAAAAATTATGTTGGATCTATATAATTAAAGACAATCCATGCCAAGAAATGCAACAAATTACACTATAGGGATTATGACGAGGTTTGTCGGGAAATTCAATCCACAAACTATAACAGGGGAGGACTTATATTCATGGGATGCAATGATTGCCCCATTTGACGTACTCACCAACATCTTTACTTTCATGATCTGTGGTGGTGCTGGGATTGTTCAACTAAATGTTCGAGATATAAAAGAATGTGTAGAACCTGAATCAAAATGTACGTTCTCTATTCTTGAAGGAATAACTTGCGTACCTATCACCACTTCGTTGTCGGGGTTCACTTCAATCGAGGTGATGGAAAAATATCTTCCTTGCTGCCTTGGAGGTTGTTGGTTGTCTCCAAAAACCCTTGGATTACAGAACTGATTTGAAAAATGACTCGGTTCTTTGCATTTGTAGCATTAAACAACACGTTGAGGTTCGAACGGATCATTCCTCTACTTTGTCGCAACTGTGGGTCTTTCTTGCCGAAAATTAACTTCTAGGTGCCCTTCTCTTCTACACCAAATGCATTTTCTAGTCCCCTTAAAGCAATTTCCAGGGAGCTTCTTTCCTCACTTTTGGCAAGTGGGGTGCTGGATCTTCTTAGCATTGTTGGATTTATCCATCGGACCACCAGCATTGAAGTCCACCTTATGCTTCTTTTCCCCATGATACCCTTGTGATTCCCTGATCTTCATTTCGACCTTGAGGGAACATCGGACAATTTCCTCATTGCTTTCGAAGTCACGAATCGTTAATGAATTCCTCAAGCTAGGCTTCAGTCCACCAAAGAAGCGGTCAACTTTTCATTCGGGGGTAATGGAAAAGCCTGAAGAGTATCGTGCAAGCCTTGTGAAGTTTTCCTCGTATGCTCCAATAGATTCTTCATCTTTTTTCTTGAGGGAAAGGAATTCCCTTTCCATATTAAACCAGAGGGTGCACGGAAAATATTTATCGAAAAACATCTTCCGGAAATCCTTCCATTCCAATGCCTCAATCTCCTCCTCAAGCGTCGTATTTTTGATCAACGTCCACCATTGATCAGCTTCACCCTCCATATGATAAGCCACTGGGAGAACCTTCTCTTGTTCATAACATTGGAGATTGGATAATATCTTTTCAATGGAGTTGATCCATTGTTCAGTGATCGTGGGATCGGATGATCCACTAAAAGTAGGAGGCCTTTGTCTCATGAAGCTCTAGATAGTGACTTGTTCTTTCCTGGGGGGGGGGGGGGTTGAACGTTCCTCTTGACCCGTGTTTCTATTCAAAACATGAGTTATCTGAGAGAGAAGCGTGACAAAGTTCACGATTCCTGCTCCCATTGGATTGGGAATATCATTAGTACGGTCATCACACTGATCTTCACAATGGTTGTTAGCCCGATTCCTCCTATTACCGGCCATTGGATGGAATAAAAGGAAAGTTAAGGGTAACACATAAAGGGTAATCCAAAGACAAAAGTTGATGAATTATAAATAAACTTTTATTTCCTTACTCAAGAGTCTATAGGCTCCAATCTAGGCTTTTCATGATCTACTTTCTAACATATATTCGTAGGGGAATTTTTTTAATTCCCTTCATAAGGGTTCATACTAAGATTTTGAATTTATCAAAACATATCCCCCGGGAGTGTCGTAACCAAGAGTGCAGCAAGGCTCGTTGTCATTCACTAGTTCCCATTCGAGTCTAGCTCAAAGCGGTGTTTTCGGGTTTTACCCCTATGATGCATCTGTGCCAGAGCTGCCTCTACCTACTCGTATCCAGACATAGATGTCTTTGTTTGGTAAACCACTTACTCAGTACTTACCAAAACTTAGGGATTTTTTTATTATACTTAGTCTTGTATCTAAGGCATTACTAGGGTTTCCTAATCCAAAAAATAACTAAACCTATCCTCTCATACCAACTTTGACAACCCTTCTTTTATTACAAACATAAAGATGATTTATTACATAAAACATCACTTGATACAACAGGAAGATCAAGAGGTTTAGTGTATTACGGGCTTAGGATCATTACATAAAAACTTGAAACATGAAATACAACATCTTTATTGAAAACTTCCTTTACATGACCACTACATTCCCTCGTACTTAGCATTGCATGGGATAACCTGAGGACATGCATAAGAAAAGGGTGAGCTATAAAGCCTAGTAAGGTAGTACACATGGAATAACATGAGGAGTAAAATACATGTTAGAAAATAGACATATCAATAGAGCATTAAAGAAACATGAACATAAGTGCATGATAAAGCCTTATAATCATAACATGGAAATGTGGCAACAACACTTAACATGGAATTAGCATGAGAAAAGGCTCATTGCACATAAGGCATGAGTAAATCCTTATTGCACATAAAGCACAAGTAAACCATCATTTCACTTTAATTATCATGATTCAACACTCATTGCACATGACGTATCATGATACTATACATTACCCAATGCATTGGAGCGCTATAAGGGCGCACCCTTCTTAAACATTCCATTTCATGCATAAGTGTGGCACATTGATCATAAAACATGGATTCATAAACATAATAATTTATTCCATTATAAAGGAATTTTGAATTCATACATGAAAATTTACAATCAATAAGTAAATGTGCATAAAGGTTAATACCCTTTATGGAGAAATGGGCATGATATTCACTACACAATGACATTGGCTTAGAAAATCGGTGCGATTTCAGTAGCGTAACAATGTGACATAAGAATTCATAAAAATGGTTGATTAGAGAGAAAGGGATTCCTCATAATATTTACATGTAATTGAAAGTAAGGAGGTTATATAGATACATGTCCCAACAACTTTAATCGAAGATTCATGATACAAAAGTATTGCTTGAATGTAAAAGAGGAGAGAGAAGTTCCTTTCGGAATTTATGCATAGTAACGGGTGTACATGGGAAGAATTTAATGAGAGAAAAGGGTCTCCCATAATTCAAAAATAAATAGGGAAGTATGAGGGAGGTGATAAACCATACCCAAACATTTATAATTTAAATTTAAAGGGAAAACCAACTTAATGAAAATTGGACAAAAAAGAGAAAGGAAGAAAAAACCCTTACTTGGAAGTGTGCTTCAAAAGGCTAGAGAGAGGCTTGTGAGAGGCTTCTTGGGAGATTGGGACACCTTGGGAGGATTATAGTGAGAGTAGTGAAAAGGTTTGACGAACTCCAAGGGCTTTGAGTGAGGAGGAAGTGGGAGCTTGGGTGGGTTTATATAAGAAAGGTGAGCGGATTCTTTATTATTTAGGTTTGGGACCCCTTATACTAAATTAATCCGAACCACAAACCATCCCATGGTTTTTCCCATGGTTTTTGGAAAAGGGAAGAGGAAAAAAATATTTTATAATTCCAAAGTCTGAACATCTTAAAATAATATGGTTTCTTATGTGGATGTGAGTCACACTCCCATGGAAATTAATCTAAAAAGGAAAAGTGTTGAATATGTCTTGAGGGGTCCATTAATGCTTTGAAAAGTAAGTCAAAAAAACCCAAAATAACATTATTTTAATGGTAAAACATATATTGGCCAAACTTAAAGATTATAGTAGTTTATTACATCACTATTAGGTCACTATGATGTCATAAAACACAATATATATTTAAACGGTATTTAATTTTTACCCAAAAATTTTACTGTCTCAAAAAATTATGAAAAATTCACCGTTCGATAATTTCGACATCCTGATTCCAAAAATAACATTTATATTATCTAAATAATTATCTAGATATGATAATTTTTACTTTTAAAATAAAAACTAACATTTATCGAACATTCACGGGTTTTGACAGAAATGGATTTCAAACCTTAATACAAATTTTAATTGGATTCATAAAATTATAAGATCATTTATATTTAATAAAAAATAATTTAATAATATTATTATTATTTTATTAAAATATAATTTAATTCAAAAATCCCTTAATTTAATAAAATATATTTCTTAATTAAATAATAACTAAAAACATCATTTGTACTTTAAAAAATATTTACAATGTATCAAAAATGACTAGAAATTATATTCACTGTTATATAAAAAAATAAGGTTCATGAACGTAGTACTACTTATTTGTTACATAACCCCTTAAAACATTATCATAAGACCTAAGGGTAAGGTGTGCGATGGTGAAAGACTCTTGGGGTGGCTCAGATAACATCTCTCGAGTAGAAATTTCAATCAACTTCCACTTTTCCCGTAGACGGTCATGTTTGAGCTTGACATGATGAAGCTCGGCTTGGGCTTGGTCAATGGAGAATACCAAAGACGCCACCTCTTTTCCGAGCTCCGAAAAATGGGCTTCGTATGGGGAAATTATACTGGATGGGGCCATCGCTTCCTTTGTCTGAGTAAATAGGATTTGTTAAAGTTCTATATTTATACTAATCATGTGATCACTGTTCAACGGCTATATTAGCAACAGTCAAAATTCTTAACATAAAAACAATGAAGTTGACATTTTATATAAACATAAAGAGAAAATTAATTATATCAAGAAGGATTTCCATTAATGAAACTTTAGGTCGTTACATTTGTTCCCTTGAAAACCTGTATGTATCCTTCATTTCATGTAGAGGTTGTGCGACCTTGCTGTGAACATGATCTAGAGGTGGTGGTTCATGAGATATTTGAGGGAAAATGTTTAAGTGAAATGGATAAATAATTTTCATAAAAAGTTACTCCAGTTGATCTGGGGGGTTGAAATATTAAATCCAACATTCCATGTTAGAGGAAGAACTAGATAAATATTAAAATTATTAACTGATTTAAAGATTTGGAATCTGAGGGATTGAATTAGGATCAAGGAGTTTCACCATAGGTGGAGAACTCTATTTGAGGGGTAGGGACTATCTTGGGTAGCATATGGTGAAGAGTTTCCTTGTTATTTATCAAAGGAGACTATAGTAGGATGTAATAGAAATGGATTGTATTGCTCAGGAAAGAATAAGGGAAAGAAAACTAATAGTGATTCAACGATTTAAATATTGACTAAAGGGAAGAAAAACAAAGGGTTAAAGGACTACTATAATCTTCAGAAACAAATGGAGACTAGGTTTGTTATAAAAAACATACAAAATGATATATATTTTGTACCTACTGGTAATGATCATTTTCTGGGAAACTCTCAAGTAGCAGATTATGATAACAAAGAGACCATATCTGACAAGGTCATTTCAATCAAGGGTGTCTGGACTGGTCAGTAGTGGGAGGGAGGTTCTAAGTATGAAATTAATGTGAAAATAGAAAAGATTATTATTTTTTTATTGTAATAAAGGGTGGAGTAAGCGCTTTTGATTTATGCTACACCAGAGGAGGTTGTCAGGATGATGGAAATGTCGATAATTGTGGATACTAATTTTTAATAACATGTATGGATTTTAAATAGATAACTTATATTAATAATTAGTTTCAATGAAGGGAATATCAACATAGAGGAGTACATTCCAACATGGTACATGTTGTCTTATCAAATTTATTAACATATAAAGGAGAATCCATAAACATAGGTAAAAACTATTTCTTGAAAAATATTTAGGGATAATGGTTCCAATAGTATTAATTTCATGTTCAATGAATTTGTAATATCTTGTGGTGTTTTCCTTCCTGGGGGAATGTATGTGGTTTTTCACTTTTTATTTAAAGGTTATCTATAAATAAAAATTTAATTTTCAGTCAATTAGTAATTACATGGTGATTAGAGTCATATAAAAAAGAAATGAGATCAAATTATCAGTAATATAATAGACATATCTTAAAGGATTTGATCATAAACCTCAAAGAGAATATGGGAAAGGTATAAATAATATAATAAAAGATCAATAGAAAATGGATATTAATTATAAAACACAATAGATAAATATAAGATCATAAGAAGATCATTAAGGATTCATAAAATAAATGATCTAGCATAAAAAAATAGTAGTAATAATTAAACATATGAGCTTGATATAAAAGGGTGAAATACATTTAAAAAGGACTAATCATGAAAACTTGGAATTAAATGATAAAAATTAAAAGGTGGAACAATCATAAATATATGATTTATTTCCCTAATGAATCTACATACGCACCACCTATTCACACATAACATTGTGAGTTGAGATTAAATCCATCACACTCAACCTTAATGAACCTAAAAACTTTCCAACATGCTCACATGTAAAATTAAGAGTGGAGTTTAGTGCAATTATAAGGACACTTTTTGAACATAGAAACATTCTAAACTATTTATAAAATATATTATATCTCATGGGATGTAATCCTTTACCAAATTCATTTGTCCGAGATATAGGTTCCACCCATTTTATAATCCGAAAATTTTCATACCACTTGAGAATAAAACATTCACCATCTCATAAAGAACCCATAGAAAAGAAATGAGATTATTAAAACATTCAAAAACATCACATAATATGAACTTACTAAATCATAGAACATCATAAATTTCATTTTATAAATTAAATAATATCACAATAACATATAAAGGGTGATTAAAACAAAAATTCTTAAAAAATAATCCTTTGAGGGTAAATATATATGAAAAAAACTATCCTAAAAATAGTTAAAACGTTGAAAAAAATCACATTAAAAAATTAAATTATTTGGAAGGGAAATAGAACACATAAAAAATTTATTTATAATTAGTTATTAAAAAAAGAAACTTGAGTGGAAATTATGGTTTTAATAAGGGAAGTGAAAATACATTGAAAAATTTTACTTTTAAAATTATATTTATTAATGGAGACATATAAAAGATATAATATTTTCAATAGAAATTCTGGGGAAAATTCATCAAGAAATTAAACAATTAAAATAATATTAAATAATTAATACTTTAAAATACATAAATTATTTTAAATAAAATATTGATCCGATGATAATACATTTATTTTGGAAAGGATTGAATAATATTTTGAAAATTTTAAAATAAAAAATGATGAGAACCCACATCGTTAAAATGATAACGAAAACTATTATTTGAAATCAATTATGGATATCAAAAATCATTATAGAGGAAAAAATTTGTTTTCCATTAGGGAAAGGATAATATTGGTTGTATAACATCCCGAATTCGAGTGCCACCCAATGGTGTCCCGTACCTATTTGTTCATATGGCCACAAGCACATTTCCCCGATGGCCAGAGGTGGCCGACTAGAAGCAAGGGCCTTTGGTGTGATTGTGGGGAAACTATGACCTCCTTGGTATAGGATCATAGAGGAATAATAAAAAACAAAAAATGGATGCCTTAACACTATACAACAAGTAAAAAATAGAATACTAATAGTGAATAAACAACTAGAATTCATTTATAAATTATGCATGTTACATATATCCTAGAAAATAGCCAAACAAGTCAAAATGATGGAAATAAAGTATTAAACCAAGTGTAAAATAAAACAAGTAAACTCCAGCAGCATCGAAATCCTCATCTTTGTCCCATGCTCTCTAGATCCATAGTAACCAAGTACCTGATGAAGAATGGTACTTTCCCATATCTATACCTACAACCATATAATTTATTTGGGTCTTAAAGCATGACCCAAACTGGGTGTGATATGAATCGTAGTTGGAAACCACCACAAGATCTGTGAGAAACTGTCAGTGAGTATATATAGAAGATAATAATGGAAATGTAGAAGATAAATTAGAGTACACAAAGGTAAACAGTCCTAAATTTTCCATTTAAATTCATTAGAATCTAATGTTCATCATTTAATCATGTACACATCACAATACATATATCAGAAGACTACATAACAGGACTGAATCAAAACTTGTGCTTTGTCTTGGCAGATGCATCATAAACATTCAATATTTTTGTTAACCCTCTAGGAAGGTCACACATTCTTACCCCGCTAGCCAAGTAATGAAATAAAATGTCCAAGACACTCTAAGGAAAATCTCACCATCAATTCCCCTTATGGTCTTTCCAAAACAACTACAAACTCTCTAGGAAAGCACTCAACATCAATTCCCCATGTGGTCTCTTAATGTAAACTATAGTCACTCCTAGGGAGAACTCACAGTAAATCCCTTATATGGTCTTGTAGTGTGAAATATAACAGACACTATGAGGAAGCACTCAACATCCATCCCCCTTGTGGTTTAACTACACCTGGTTCTCACAACCCTGTTCAATTCAATCGTGCATATATGATATCTAGCATCCCAATGTAATCTCAACTACTACATGGATAAACAATTCCAATGCAAGTCACACGAATTTAATATGATGAAAAAGGCAAATAGTTCAATCCTATCAAGAAAGGCAAGGAAACAAGGTTCGCCTCACATGAAACCTAGACCATACAACCCTAAACATCCAAACAAAAAAACTCACCCATGGGGTGTTCCTTAAAAATAAAATTTCACATAATACGAAAACAACCAACCCTTAATCCAACAGTCAATCTAAGGATGATAAATAGGGTTTAATTTCCTTAACCTGAAATAAACAAATCAGGGGTAATAGACACTTTGGCATATAAACTCGAAGAGAAACAATGAAAGGAAACAAACCACCTAACTCAACATTGTATGAAGGCCACTCTCGAATGTCAGCCCTTGAATCGTCTTAGAATGATGTAGATATACAAAAACTGAAAGAAGTTTAACCCTGAATAAATTGAGATAGAGGATAAATTGGGAGGAGAGGTTCTAAAAGAAAGAAGAACTCACTGAGGGTATTCCAACGAACCCAATGGAGATTGAATCAGACCTTGTACGGAGAAACAGTGGCTTGAAGAATAATCGGTGATTCAGGATGCTCCATCATGAGGTATGGCCAGAAGAAGATGTTTTTGGGGATTAGACGTCGCTACTATCCAATTAGGCAAATAAAAGAAAAAGTATACGACTAGTGTTGTTATTGAACACACCATGTATTTGTCTAAATTCGCCCCCAACATTATCATTCTACCACATCACCCCACATAGCAATTTATCTATCGTTACATGCCCAATATGTTGTTGTACGTGGTAACTGGGTACACAGAGTGTACTCCTAAGTACACTTCATGTACTTATTAAATTTCCAAAATCTCCCATTTTTCTCAAAAACACTCAAAAAACAAGATCCATACATGAAATGAAAATCCAAGTTCTTAAAAACTTCCCCCTTAATGAAATTCTTCCACAAATTTCCCTAAAAAGGTGGTGAAGAAGAATCCTCTAACATCTCCAGCCACTATGATCAAACATAGACCTCACTCTGCCATGTCTCATCATGTACTCTCTCGTACTTCCATAGTACCTATACCAGAACAATAGACTGACCACGGAGAACCCATTTACTATGGTCCACATTCTGGATAGGATTCTCTGGGAACAATTCATCCACCTCTAACTCAACCTCATCAGGTTAAAAACATGATACAGGTCTGAGAATTAATACCATAACTAGGAAATGTGGAAGATTTCGGGAATAGCCCTGAACCTCTGAAGTAACTGAAACTGATAGGCAATTGTCCTGACTCTCTCCAAAAACTCAAACCACCCAACACATCTCAGTGAAATCTTCCGATGTCTCCTAATCCTCCAGTGTCTCAACCTAGTTTTGACATGTAATAAAACATGATCTCTAACCTTGAACTCCAAAGGTCTTCCATGTCAATATTCATATGATTTCAAGTTATATTGTGAAGTATCCATCAACTTCTGAATCAACTCCACCTAATCAATGGTCTCATGGAAAATATGAGGTCCCAACATAGCTTCCTCCCATGCCTCCAGCCAACATTGGGGTGATCAGAATGGCCTACCATACAAATCCTCATAAGGTGCCATCTGAATCGTCGCTTGAAAAAAAATTATTATTGGAAAACTCTACCAGAGGTATGTGATTCTCCAAAGAACCTCCAAAATCTAGAACACATGTTCAAAGCATGTCCTCCAGCACCTAAATTGTGTGCTCTAACAGAACATCTTTATGGGGATGGTATGTTTTACTCAGATGTACTTGGGTTCCCAAAGCCTCCTATATCCCTTTTTAGAAACATGATGCAAATCAACATCCCTGTCTGAAATGATAGAGTGTGAGACCCCATAAAAATGTATAATCTCTCATATGTATAACCTTCCAAGATCATCAACACTGAAGGTCTCCTAGATCAGTAAAAAGTGTGCAACCTTTGTGAGTATATCAATGACAAACCAAACTGCATCATTCCCTCGAGTCAACCTTAGTAAACCTGTCACAAAATCCATTGTGAAATAATTCCAGCTCCACTCTGGAATGTGTAACTACTTTAGAAGATCGGATGATTGTTGGTGCTCTGGCTTCACCTACTGGAAGGTGGAATATCTCATAAAAAAACTATCTACGCCCCTCATCTTACCTTTACACCAATACTAACAGTTAATATCTCGATACATATTGGTGACACTGGGATGAACTTCCCAATATGGAGTATGTAAGTCTCACATCATCTCCTCACGTATGTCTGTTGACACCCATACGAGTCCATAAAAGCGCAAGACCTCATCCTCACCTATGGTCCACCCAAGAGTAGTTTCCTCACCTAAAACACTCTCCTATTGGACAAGGCATTCAGAATCTAATAGATTCCTCATTCTTACCCAATCAGGTAGAGTAGAGGTTACATCTATAAAAGAATGAAATGTCTTCTCATGTCTATCTTGCAACTCTGAATGCATTTCAGAGAACAAATCCATGAGATTCCACTCACTGATGGCCACCTAAATTATCTGTATCCGATTCCTCCTTCTCAACACATCAGCCATTGTGTTGCTTTTCATAGGCGTGTAGGCAAGCTCGATGTCAAAGGACTGAAGGTACTCAACCCAGCATCATTGTCTCTAATTTAGGTCGCACTAGGTAAAGATATACTTGAGACTTTTGTTCTTAGTGCACAACCCAAAATTATCTCCCTGAAGGTAATGTCTCTAACACTAAAAGGAATGAAAAATTGTATCCAACTAGATATTGTGAGTCAGGTAATTCCACTCGTGCGACTTCAAATGCCGAGACCTGTACACACCGACGCCTTCCCCCTGTATAAGAACAGCTCTCAGCCCGATACCTCATACATCATAGTAAACAGTGTAACTCTTGCCCGACTCTGGAAAAAATAGTTGCGGTGCTGAAGTTAGCATTCCCTTTAGCTCATGAAAGGATGACTCACAAGAATATGACAATGAGTACTTTACACACATCTTAGTAAGGTCCATCAGTGGACCTGGTAAGCGTGAAAAGTCCTATATAAAACATCTGTAGTAACTAGCCAGTCCCAAAAAGCTCTGTACCTTAATGAAATTATTTGGTTTCACCTAGGAAACTACTGCTCTCAATTTATATGGGTCTACTGATACTCCTGTTACTGAGATAACATGACCCAAGAAGTGAATCTAGTCCATCCAAAAGTGTCATTTTGACAGCTTAGCATATAACTGATGCTCTCTTTGTTTACTCAAAAATATCTCAATATGGATGGCATGGTTGTGTCGAGTGTGAGAGTATGCCAAGATATCATCCATGCAAACCACCAAAAAGGGGACCATGTATGGACGGAACACTCGGTTCATCAGTACCATAAAAAATGCAGGTGTGCTCGTGGGAACAAACGACATAACCACAAACGTTTATAGATCATACCTTCTCAAAAAGGTTGTAATAGGTATATGAGATGGTACAACGTGAAAATTATGATAACCGGATAAAAATTCAGTCTTCAAGAACACCCAAGCTCCTCGAAGCTGATCAAATATACCATCAATACTCGATAAGGGATATCAATTATTAATAGTCAACTGGTTCAACTATCAATAATATATGAAATGTTTGAGGGTATCGTCTACCTTATTCACAAACAGGATAGGATAACCCCAAAGGGATATACTGGGTTATATGAAACCCTTTTCGTGGAACTCCTCTAACAACTTCTTGAGCTTCTATTGCTCTGGTTTAGCCATCAAATAAGGAGGAATGAAAACCCATCCTTCCCTTGGACTAATCTCAATAGAAAATACTACCTCATTCTTAGGAAGAATACATAAAAAGTAATTTGGAATGATGTCCATGAAATGATCAACCACAGGAGGAAAATATATCTGTGAAGTCCCCTGGTCATCCAGGTACAGACTAGAAATATGGGTATAACTCCTCTCAACCCACGATGATCGGGTCCATATCTGCTCACATGGAAATCACATTAAACTTTATATAGAAATAATCCACCCAGTGGTGATGTGAAACTCACCCTATGATGATAGAAATTGACAAAATCTAGGAAGAGAACTAACCAGTCCATTCAGAGAATGAAGTCATAATCAGTCATCTTTAAGTCATAAAGGTCCCATATGAAGTGACACCTACCAACCTCAAAAGGGAACTACTGGAATTGACGTACACTAACTGTTCTTGTCCCCAACAGAGTGTCTAATATTATAATATTAGCATAAGTAAAGATGTGGAGCCCAAGGATCTCCACACACAGATATAAAGATATGGGAAGCCCCTATATCAAAAATAAATGAAGTTAAAACTGGGGAAACCAAAATCATACCTATAACCGTAGAGGGTCCTGGATCATGCTCTTGTAGGATCTGCTCTAGCGCAAAATCCCAACCTTCATCGCGGCCCTGTAAAGCTATCCAAGAACTTTTAGTTGATCCACCCTACGAATGTCGAAAACCCTATGTCTGACCATTGCAACCATGACAAAAACCTCAACCTGAATGGCCTGATGAATTCCAACCCCCAGTCTAATGCAGGACTGCTGGTCCTGCTCTGGTATAAGGATTCGTAACAGATCCTCCCTCACTAGCTTCCATAAGGATGGAATTGTAGAAATTCTGAAGATGTCCCATCTTGTTGCAATATCAGAACTCAAATGGGTCTCTTGGGCACTGAGGTTTCTTATGTGCGCCCTTCCTACACTGGTAACACACCACCTAGCTACTTGAAGGAAAATCCCTCCAACTCGAATCTCCACGCATAGACTCTCTACAGCGCTTCTTACTATTAGTTGGAAGGGTACCAACTCTAGATGCTGAACCGCCCTGGCACACAGCCCCAGAATCCCTCAAGTTGTGCTTGGTGATCAGCTCCGGGTTGACTATAGAAGATATGGAAGTCAACCTATATATTTTCACATGATATCAGATGTCATGCCTAATACCATCTTCAAACCTTTTCACTATAAATAACTCATCACCCTCTATAATGGATGTGTAGTGATGTAACACTGTGAAGTGAGAAGAATACTCCATGAATGAGAGAGTAACTGACTCCAAACTCATTAACTCTCGAGATTGTTCACCCCTCATGGTATCCAGGTAGAAGTAGTCATAGAATATATTCAGGAACTCATCCCAAGCCATAAATCGCTGGTGTACTGCCTGTGATATCACATCCCATCATCTCTTAGCTAAACCTCGAAGCATGTATGTCATGAGTTTCACCCTCCTCTCAAGAGGTGTCTCTATATTATCTAATATAGACATAATTTCTTCCAAAAATGAATATGTAGCCTAAGTTCCTCTATCCCTAGAGAAAATGGGAGGATACTGATACTGAAAATCTAGCATCAACTCTGACATAGATGGGGCAGGATGTGGTGTTCCATGGAATGTATGCACCGTCCTCATGAATCCTACTATGAATTGTGAATCGATACTTGTATCTGGAATGATGGATGGTGCCATTATGGGTATTAAATGTGTATTTTCTAGTAGTCAGTGGTCTATTGTTTCCCGTCTCTGATTATAACCCCGAACCTGGCATACAAACGGAGGATGTCTATGTGGCATGACTCTGTAAGGTCAATCACACACCTCAAAACATGATTAATGAAACTGCAACATTGATGTGAAAAAATGAATAGATAATGAAAATCATTCATGTTTTTTAAAATGGGTTACACAACATGTATGTGATCTACATGGCGTGTTCCCTTAGGAAATTACATGGGCATGTACTTCTGCCAATCATGGTAGTGTAACACCCATACACATGGCTTGTTCTCTTTGAGACATGGCATGTACTTGAATGTTTCCTCTTGTGCAAGTACTCCTACAAGGCTCAAACCACCCGATTCACTTAGAACAAAACTATACAACGTCACTACTAAAAAAAAGGGCATTATCGACCGCGAATGGCGGTTGCTAAAGTCCTATAGAGACCACCTAGCGACCGCCAACGACGGTCGCATCAGCCTCGTCATTGTAGGCCAATAGCAACCGCCATTGGCGGTCACTATAGGTGGCCGAAATGCCGGCCTTAAGTGACCGCCCGGCGGTCGCTAATGCTGCCCGGCAGGCAGTCTATAGCGACCGCCTTTGGCGGTCGCTAAACTGGGAAAATTGTTTTAAAAAAAAATCATACTGAAATAAATAAATAAATATATATATATATTAAATAAAAAAAATATATATATAGTAATGAAAATATTTATATATATAATATTAAATAAAATATTTTTCATTTTGTTAATGAAATATACGAATTGTGTTTTTTTCCTTCACGGTGCAAAATCAGAGATAAAACAAGGTAACAGTCATAAAAAATGGAAAACAATTTCAAACAGCATAAAAATCAAAATCATCAAAAACGATAAACGTGCTTCAATGATCCGAGCAGGTCCATCTATTTCAATCTTCTGCTTTAAAACCTACAATAAGACAAAAGAACAAAACAAACGTAAATTGAACATAATTATATATTCAGTTATTATATACATATAATAAAATTATATCTAACATCAAATAATGGTGCTATAATAAATTAGAACCCCCACTTTACGAAATGCTATCATTTCAGGTCATTCGGAGCACGTTTGGTCCAAATTCGACCGTCTCACGCCGTTTTTGGTGTTTTATGACACCAGAAACGCGTTTCCGGTCACCGCGGTCAAACAACAACTCCGATTGACGTTCCGTTTACCCGACCATTTCAAAAATCACAGAACAGCTGTTGTTGTATGGTTTTATGGCATTCCGAGGTCGTTCGGATGGTTTTGAACCCCCACGCGCCGTTTTAGCGCGCGCAGAACTGTTGAAAACAACACAGTCGGCCGTACCGTGCGCACCGCATGTCTGATGGGCACGCCGTCTCCTCCTACACATCACAAATAATATTCCTAATGTTTTCGTGTGGTTTGAGGTCATTCGGAGAACGTTTTCTCCAAATTCGACCGTCTGACGCCGTTTTTGGTGTTTAATGACACCAGAAATGCGTTTATGGTCACCGCGGTCAAAAGACACCTTCAATTGAAGTTATGTCTGCCTGAACATTTCAAAAATCACACAGCGGCTGTTTTCGTACGGTTTCATGGAATTCTGAGGTTGTTCGGGTGGTTTTGACCCCCCCACCCACGCACCGTTTTAGCGCGCACGGAGCTGCTGAAAACGACACAGTCGGCCGTACCATGCCCACCGCACGTCCGATGGGCGCGCTGTCTCCTCCTAAACGTCATGAATAATATTCCTAATGTTTTTGTGTGGTTTCAGGTTATTCAGAGCATGTTTTCTCCGAATTCGACCGTCTCACGCCGTTTTTGGTGTTTTATGACACCAGAAACGCGTTTCCGGTCACCGCGGTCAAAAGACACCTCCGATTGACATTTCATCTACTAGACCACATCACAATTAACTCACCCAATGATTTCATCTGATTTCAGGACATTCGGACCTCTTTCAGCCCGTTTGGACCCCCACGCACGTTTATTAGGCGCGTGCAACACCTAAAGAATGCATAATGAGCCCTACCGCACAGACCGCATGTCCGATTGAAGTGCCGTCTATGTGTACATGTCACGAATATAATTAAAGTATTTTTCTGTGATTTCAGGTCAATCTGATGTCGTCCTCTATGACATTGACCGTCAGATGCCCGTTTTGGCCGTTTCTGACACCAGAACGGCGTTCCCGGTCACCGCAGGCACACGGAACGTCCGATTGATGTGCCGTCTACTCAACCACATCAAAATTCACTCACCCTTTTTTTTCGTCCGATTGCAGGCCATTCGGACCTCGTTCGGCCCATTTGGACCCCCCGCGTGCGTTTATCAAGCGCGCACAACACTTAAAGAATGGATAATGAGCCCTACCGCGCAGACCGCACGTCCGATTGACATTCCGTCTGCACGTACACGTCAAGAATAATAAATAGATTGTTTTTATGTGATTTCAGGTCAATATGATGTCATCCTCTATGACTTTGACCGTCAGACACCCGTTTTGGCCGTTTATGACACCAGAACGGCGTTACCAGTCACCGTGGGAAAACGGCACATCAGATTGACATGTCTCCTACTCAAACATATCACAATTAACTCACCCTTTGATGTCGTCTGATTTCAGGCCATTCGGACCTCGTTCGGCCCGTTTGGACCCCCACGCACGTTTATCAAGCGCGCGCAACACTTAAAGAATGCATAATGAGCCCTAACGCGCAGACCGCACATCCGATTGATGTTCTGTTGGCACGTACACGTCACAAATAATAATTGTATTGTTTTCCTGTGATTTCAGGTCAATCCGATGTCATTTGCTGTGACTTTGACCGTCAGACGCCTGTTTTGGCCGTTTATGACACCAGAACAACGTTCCCAGTCACCGCAGGCACACGACACGTCCGATTGACGTGCCGTCAGCTCGACCACATCACAATTCACTCACCCTTTGATGTCATCTGATTTCAGGCCATTCAAACTTTGTTCATCCCATTTGGACCCCCCCCCCCCCACGCGCGTTTATCAAGCGCATGAAACACTTAAAGAATGCATAATGAGCCCTACCGCACAGACCGCACGTCCGATTGACGTGGTGTCTACGCGTACATCTCACGAATAATAAATAGATTGTTTTCTTGTGATTTCATGTCAATTCGATGTCGTCCGCTATGACTTTGACCATCAGACGCCTGTTTTGGCCATTTATGACACTAGAACGGCGTTCCCGGTCACTGCGGGCACACGTCGCGTCCTATTGACATTCCGTCTACTCGACCACATCACAATTCACTCACCCTTTGATGTAATCTGATTTCAGGCCATTCAGACCTCGTTCATCCCATTTGGACCCCCACGCGCATTTATCAAGCACGCACAACACTTAAAGATTGCATAATGAGCCCTACTGTGCATACCGCACGTCCGATTGACGTTCCGTCTGCGAGTACACGTCATGAATAACAAATATATTGTTTTCCTGTGATTTCAGGTCAATACGATGTTTTCCGCTCTGACTTTGACCGTCAGACACCCATTTTGGCCGTTTTTGACACCTGAATGGCGTTCCTAGTCACCGCGAGCACACTGCACGTCCGATTGACGTTTCGTCTGCTCGACCACATCACAATTAACTAAACCTTTGATGTCGTCTGATTTCAGGCTATTCGGACCTCGTTCGGACCATTTGGACCCCCACGCGCGTTTATCAAGCGCGCACAACACTTAAAGAATGCATAATAAGACCTATCGCGCAGACCACACGTCCTATTGACGTGCCGTCTATGAATACACATAAAAAATAATAACTAGATTGTTTTCCTGTGATTTCAGGTCAATCCAATGTCGTCCTCTATGACTTTGACCGTCAGACGCCCGTTTTGGCCGTTTTTGACACCAGAACGGCGTTCCCGGTCACCGCGGGCACACGTCAAATCCGATTGACGTGGCCAATGCTCGACCACATCACAATTCACTCACCCTTTTATGTCGTCTGATTTCAGGCCATTCGGTCCTCGTTAGGCTCATTTGGACCCCCCGCGCGCGTTTATCAAGCGCGCGCAACACTTAAAGAATGCATAATGAGCCCTACCGCGCAGAACACATGTCCGATTGATGTGACGTCTACGCGTACACATTAAAAATAATAAATAGATTGTGTTTTTGTGATTTCAGGTCAATCCGATGTCTTCTGCTATGACTTTGACCGTCAGACGCCCATTTTGGCCATTTATGACACCAGAACGGCGTTCCCGGTCACCGCGGGCACACAGAATGTCTGATTGACGTGCCGTCTGCTCGACCACATCATAATTCACTCACCCTTTGATGTCTTTTGATTTCAGGCCATTCGGACCTCGTTCGGCCCGTTTGGACCCCCACGTGCGTTTATCAAACGCGCACAACACTTAAAGAATGCATAATGAGCCCTACCGTGCAGACCGAACATCCGATTGACATGCCGTCTGCACGTACATGTCATGAATAATAAATATATTGTTTTCCTATGATTTCAGGTCAATCTGATGTCGTCTTCTATGACTTTGACCGTTAGACGCCTGTTTTGGCCGTTTATGACACCCGAACGGTGTTCCCTATCACCACGGGCACACGACACATCTGATTGACGTGCCGTCTACTCAAACACATCAAAATTCACACACCCTTTGATGTCATCTTATTTCAGGCCATTCAGACATCGTTCCGCCTGTTTGGACCCCCCCCCCCCCACACGCGTTTATCAAGCGAGAGCAACACTTAAAGAATGCATAATGAGCCCTACCAAGCAGACCGCATGTCCAATTGACGTGTCGTCTTCATGTACACATCACGAATAATAATGAGATTGTTTTCCTGTGATTTCAGGTCAATATGATGTCGTCCGCTATGACTTTGACCATTAGACGCCCGTTTTGGCCGTTTATGACACCAGAACGGCATTCCCGGTCACCGCGGGCACACAACACGTCCGATTGACATACCGTCTGCTCGAACACATCCAAATTCACTCACCCAATGATGTCGTCTGATTTCAGGCCATTCGGACCTCGTTCGGCGCATTTGGACCCCCCCACGTGCATTTATCAAGCGCGCACAACACTTAAAGAATGCATAATGAGCCCTACCCCACAGACTGCACGTCCGATTGATGTTCCGTCTGCGCGTACACGCCACGAATAGTAATTAGATTGTTTTCCTGTGATTTCAGGTCAATCCGATGTCGTCCTCTATGACTTTGACCATTAGACGCCCGTTTTGGCCGTTTATGACACCAGAACGGCGTTCTCGGTCACCGCGGGAACACGTCACATCCTATTGACGTGTCGTATACTAGACCACATCACAATTCACTCACACAATGATATCGTCTGATTTCAGGCCATTCGGACCTTGTTCGGCCCATTTGGACACCCCCCCCCCCACACGCGTTTATCAAGACGTGCAACACTTAAAGAATGCATAATGAGCCCTACCCCGCAGACCGCACATCCGATTGACGTGCTATCTATCCGTACAAATCAAGAATAATAATTAGATTGTTTTCCTATTACTTTAGGTCAATCCGATGTCGTCCGCTATGACTTTGACCGTTCGACACCCATTTTGGCCGTTTATGACACCAGAACGGCGTTCCCGGTCACCGCGGGCACACGACACGTCCGATTGACGTGTCGTTTGCTCGACCACATCACAATTCACTCACCCAATGATGTCGTCTGATTTCAAGCCATTCAGACCTCATTCTGCACGTTTGGACCACCCACGCGCATTTATCAAGCGCGCGCAACACTTAAAGAATGCATAATGAGTCCTACCCCGCAGACCGCACGTCCGATTGACGTTCTGTCTACGCGTACATGTCACGAATAATAATTAGATTGTTTTCCTGTGATTTCAGGTCATTCCGACATCGTATGCTATGACTTTGACCATTAGACGCCCGTTTTGGCCGTTCGTGACACCAAAACGGCGTTCCCGGTCACCGCGGGCACACGGCACGTCTGATTGACATGCCGTCTGCACGACCACATCACAATTCAATCACCCAATGATGTCGTATGATTTCAGGCCATTCGGACATCATTCGTCCCATTTGGACCCCCCACGTGCGTTTATCAAGCGCGCACAACACATAAAGAATGCATAATGAGCCCCACCCCACAGAACGCATATCCGATTGACATTTCGTCTGTGTGTACACATCACGAATAATAATTAGATTGTTTTCCTGTGATTTCAGGTCAATCCAATGTCGTCCACTATGACTATGACCGTTAGACACCCCTTTTGGCCGTTTGTGACACCAGAACGGCGTTTCCGGTCATCGTGGGCACACACCATGTCTGATTGACATGCCGCCTACTCGACCACATCATAATTCACTCACCCAATGATTTCGTCTGATTTCAGGCCATTCGGACCTCGTTCGGCCCGTTTGGGTCCCCCACGCGCGTTTATCAAGCGCGCGCAACACTTAAAGAATGCATAATGATCCCTACCGCGCATACCGCACGTCCGATTGATGTTCCGTCTGCACGTACACGTCACAAATAATAATTATATTGTTTTCCTATGATTTTAGGTCAATACGATCTCATCCTCTATGACTTTGACTGTGAGATGCCCATTTTGGCTGTTTGTGACACCAGAACGGCGTTTCCGGTCACCGCGGGTACACCGAACGTCCGAATGACATGTCGTCTACTCGACAACATCACAATTCACTCACCCTTTGATGTAGTCTGATTTCAGGCCATTTGGACCTTGTTCGGCCCATTTGGACCCCCCCCCCCCCCCCCCCACGCGCGTTTATCAAGCACGCGCAACACTTAAAAATGCATAATGAGCCCTACCGCGCAGACCGCACGTCCGATTGACGTGTCGTCTACGCATACACGTCACGAATAATAATTATATTTTTTTCTTGTGATTTCAGGTTAATATGATGCCGTTCTCTATGACATTGACCGTTAGACACCCTTTTTGGCCGTTTATGACACATGAACGGCGTTCCTGGTCACCGCGGGCACACGACACGTCCGATTGGCGTGCCGTCTACTCGTCCAAATCACAATTCACTCACCCAATGATGTCGTCTTATTTCAGGCCATTTGGACCTCGTTCGGCCCATTTGGACCCCCCACACACGTTTATCAAGCGCACGCAACACATAAAGAATGCATAATGAGCCCTACCCTGTAGACCGCACGTCCGATTGACGTGCCGTCTGCGTGTACACGTCACGAATAATAATTAGATTTTTGTCCAGAGTGTGGGGAAGGCTGTTCGGGGTGAGGGAGGGCTATCCAGGGTGTGGGGTGGCTGTCCGGGGTTCAGGAAGGCTGTCCGGAGTGCAGGGAGGGCTATCCAGGGTGCGGGGAGGGATGTCCGGGGTGCGGGAGGGCTGTCCGGGGTGCGGTGAGGGTTGTCCGGAGTGCGAGGAAGGCTGTCCGGAGTACGGGGGGGGGGGGGGGGGGGGGGCTGTCCAGGGTGCGGGCAGGACTGTACGGAGTGCGGGGGGCCTGTCCGGGGTGTGGGAGGGCTGTCCGGAGTGCGGTGAGGGCTGTCCGGGGTGTGGGGAGGGATTTCTAGGGTGCGGGAGGGCTGTCCGGCATGCGGGGAGGGCTTTCCGGAGTGCGGGGAAGGCTGTTTGGGGTGTGGGAGGGCTGTCCGGGGTGCGGGGAGGGCTGTCCGGTGTGTGGGGAGGGCTATCCAGGTTATGCCAGGGACTATAAATAGTGAACTCAGCTCATTCATCAAAAACAAGTTTAATGATTTATATTAGGAATCACGTATTTTTTTCAAAAATATTACAGAACATGCAATTCTAAACATTGAAAATAAAATGAAAAAAAAATATCCAAATAAATAATTAGTTTCATGGTTACTTCTCAATTCGTGCACACAAACATTGCATGAGGCCAAAACACACATGATACCTCCAAATCAAAAAAAAACTCACTAGAAACCCAACATAAATATCAATAACAACCCAACCATTAAAATTAGAAACACACCTCGTGGATATGATGCGTCATGCATGTTCATCACTGACCTCCATCCGGTGGGCGAGGGGCCTACAAAAAATAAATATTATGAATATTTTTATAACAAAAATAATTTAAATTAAATAAATAAATACATTATAAACCTGCGTCGTATGATCCCCTGCACCATCACCTAAATGCACATATTCCTGCAGTGCTCTAACCTCAGCAGCCAATTGTGCATTTGCCTCCTCAGAAGCTCGCAGCTGTGCCTCAAAATTTGACCGCTGTTGTGTCATCTGAGCAACAGCAGGACCGACAACCGCATCGCGTGACACTACAGAACGAGGAATCCCTGTTCCATAGGTCAAACTATATCCATGTCTATCCCGACCAATGATGCGATTAAAGATCTCATCCCTTCGCATGGGAAGCTGTCGTTGGTCCTCTGGAAGATGTTGTAATTAAACATCAAATTGAGCCTGTGAAATATTTAAATATATATACATATATTAATATAAATATTTTATGTAAGTATTGGTAATGAGTACAAGCACTTACTATCAATGCTGTAGCCTCTGGATCATTGCGATCATGAGTCCTCATCTACACCGACATTTTATCAGTTGGTGCACCTTTCTCCCGCAACTATATATGAGTAGAATATAAAAACAAAACCGTATTAATTAAAAAAATTAAAAAATGAATAATAAATACCTCATTCCGGATCTGAGACACATGACGAGTCCCGAGCCTGTGAGGTGGTCCCTGCAATGCTCGATTCTCAGAATGGCATGTAGACACCTCCTACATTCAATTCATTCAAATATCAAACAAATCACACATTCTAGAAAATATATATACAAAAATAAATATACAAACTGCAACACCCTGAGTAGATCAATATGCAACTAAATAACGCCACTGAGCCGGGAGGACACCTCTCGGGACTTTTTCTAGAATGTCTGGGGCACCCACATTTGGTACCCAGTGGTCCCTCTTGACTTTGCCTTTATAGTCTTTCCACATCTTACGACATTTTCTCATACACACTAGTCAAAACTCATCGGGGCATAATTTTAAAATTTTCTATTAAATAAAAAAATATCATATGTTATTGTTGATTATACATAAGGAATAAATTAAAATGATCTTCTTACCTGAACCTCCCTCCAAAGACAATCTAATGTGTCCTGAGGGATAGAAGCTCAGTCACGCATGGTCAATGGAAATTGATGTAGATCCCGTATTATATGACCCAACTGACGAATAAATGCAAGGGAATTCCATCCCACAAGATGAAATACCTCATCAAATGAAACATCAAAAGTCGTGTCAGAATTCCATGATAATATGCCTCGACCGGGGCCTCTCCTGCAAGAGGAAGAAGCAGTAGGGTCTGATCCTGTTGAAAACAATTTTATATACAAATTGACAAATGTTATAAACATATATATACTTTTTTATTAATTACATAAAAAATAGAGACAATGACATTCCAACATACCTCGACCCTGAGACGTAGATGCCTCAGAGGGATGATGTGGATCTTCGGCCTCTTCCCCTGACATGCCTGCAGTCATGGAAAACATTAGTAAGGGGACTATCCAAAGTGTCCAAATGATAAATTGGATTGTTTTTAAAAAAAATCAAACTTGTACAGTTGTTAATCAAACAGAAAGTGATTGAATAATTAGTTGAGAATGAATTTTAAAAAATCATAAAGTTGACTAAATATATATAAAAATTATGTACAAAACCAATCAATGCAAAGCCAAATTTCAAATTGAATTAATAAAAATTCAAGCAGCACATGAACCAATAGAATAATACCTCAATGGAAAGATACACCGATAATAACATCAATATAACATGAGTTAAATCACCCTAAATATTTATAACTGAATAAACTACAAAAAGTGAGGATTAAACTTACAAGGATTTTTAAAATTTTTACATAATTTATGATATCTTAGGCTGAAAAGTGAGAAAACAATTATACCTTTCATTAAGCATGAAAATCGACTGTTTCTCCTTCAATAGCCGCTCTGACCCAATAAATATCTTCTTCATGCTGAACTACGGTATGTTGATCAAGTTGTTGGGAAACAAAAGAAACAGTCTCGGGTTCATCTTGTTCAAATAAAAACACTCCTCGTCGAGACATTTTGACAACAACTTGTCAACTTGGATTCGAAGGAAAAGTAATGAAGAATAATTGTTCCACTTGTGATGTCAAAATGAAAGGTTCATTATCAACTCGTTCATTTCTGAATAACATATAGTTAAAATTCACCAATGAAAACTGATATTGATCAAATTTACATCCACACACTGGATCAACCCAATTACACTTTAACAATATGTACTTCAACCCGTGTGTGTATACAACTTCAATGATGTCTATCAATTGACCATAGTAATAACCAGAATCGAAAAATGGACAACCGATGCCACTATTTTGTGTTTCTCGTTTGTCATCAACATCTTTAATGTGAAATCGAAAACCATTAGCATCTATAGATTTATAACGACGAGCCGTTATAGATGGACCCTCAGCCAGTTGGATAAATTCTTAAGTTAGCATGGGGTCCAATAACTCCCTCAGCTTATGAACCTACATAATTCATAGAATTCAATAATGATATATGAAGAAAGAAATTAGTATAATACTTCACTCATAATGAAAATCAATTTATACGTACATAATCCTTAAACCAATCATGAAATAATACATAATGAGACTGTTGAATTTGCAACTCAGTCACACGATACATCTCTTCTTTTGTCTCATTAATGTGTTTTCTGCAAATGATAACAAAATGCTTAGGTGATCAACTTATGCAAAAAAAACATGCAAAATTTAAACAATAAAAGTTATAAGATACTTACTGCATTAATGGTGCAAATGATGGAGTATTGAACAAGATATATCGATGCACTTGTATCCACTTGATGTTGTCCATATCATATGTCATTCCTTCTCCAACTGGACCACCCTAAATCCGAGATGGCTTATCTAATTTTGTTTCAACATCCATCAGATATTTTTCACAAAAAGTTGTACACTCATCCATCAAATAACCATTGGCTATTGATGCCTCCGGACGAGCTCTATTGCGTACAAATCATTTCAATGTACTCAAATACCGCTCAATAGGATACATCCAACTGAATTGCACTGGATCAGCAGCCATTACTTCTTCAGTTAGGTGCACTGTTAAGTGGACCATAACATCGAAAAATGAGGGGGGAAATAGTTTCTCAAAGTGACAAAGCGTAAGTACAATTCGGTCCTGTAAACTTTTTAAATCACTCATTTGTTGATTTCTTAAACAAAGTTGTCTAAAAAAATTACTCATCTCAATCAACGACTGAACAACATTAGGGGATAAACAATAAAAAATGGCGATTGGAATCCACTGCTGAAGTAGTATGTGATTGTCATGACTTTTCAACCCTTGCAATGTCTTTCTCATCCGATTCACACACTTTGAAATATTAGAAGAGTAAGAATCAGGCACCTTGAGCATCTTCAAAATGGAAAGAAATGTCTCTTTCTCCTTTGTAGTCATCATATACTGTGCAGCAGGCATATATGCCTTGTTTCCCTCATCTAACAGTAAATGCAACTGTTTCCTTAAACCCATTTCTTCCAAATCACGGCGTGCATTAACATAGTCCTTTGATTTCCCACTGACACCTAAAATGGTCCACAATATGTTATCACAAACATTTTTTTCAATGTGCATGAAATCCAAATTATGCCTCAGCATGTTAGTTTTCCAATATAGAAGACTATAAAAAATACTTTTCTTTTTCCAATTGTGACTGCGCTGCCTACCCGCAGCTCAAATATTACGTACCGGAGGAGCCACCAAATCTTGAATTTCATATACTGTGCAGATGTTTTCTTACTCAATCTGCGATAACATTTCGACTCCTGTCATGATCTTTGGTGCTGGGATGAACTCTCTAGAACCATCAAATGCCACTCTGTCCTTTCTGAACCTGTGCTGAGGGGCGAGAAAACGTCTGTGACCCATGTATGCCCATTTTTTGGAATGCTTAAGCCATACATATTTTTTACTTTTGTTGCAACAAGGGAATGAAAATTCCCCTTTCGTACTCCATCATGATAAATTTGCCTAAGCTAGGATGTCATTGATTGTCCACAATAAAGTAGCCTGCAGTTTGAACATTTCATTCGTTTCACAGTCATAAGTCATCACACCATCACCCCAAAATTCATTCAACTCATCAATCAATGGCAGAAGGTAAACATCAATCTCATCCCCCGGACTTTTAGTTTCATCAATAAGAGAGGAAAGTAATATAAATTTTTGCTTCATACAAAGCCACAGAGGAAGATTATACAGAACCAACACCACGGGCCATGTGCTATGAGTTGCACCAACCATAGACTTGAATGGATTGAAACCATCTGCTGCCAATCCCAATTGGACATTACGAACATCTTTGGAAAAGTTGGGATGTCTCTTATCAACATCCTTCCATGCATGAGAGTCTACCGGGTGGGTTAACATATCACTTTCATGAACTCTTTCTGCATTCCATCTCATTAAATTAGAAACTTTAGACGACATAAAAAATCTTTTCAACCTTGGTTTAAGGGGAAAGTAATGCATTTGCTTTACCACAATTGGTTTCCCCTGCTTCACAATCTGAAATTGATGAGTATGATTTACCCTGTTCTCTTTCTACCTGGAAGCACCACAAACCATACAAATATCCAAATGGGATGTTTACTTTCTAAACAACATATAGTTGTTTGCACATGCATCTATAGTCTCATATGTAAAACCTAAGTTCTCTGTCAGCTTATGAGCATGGTAATACGACTCGAGAATCTTAGCATCGACATGAAGAACCTTTTTCAACAACACCAACAACATGTCGAATGATGTGTCTGACCAATGATTCAAAGTCTTCAAATGCAACAACTCCATGATAAACGAAAATTTATTGAAAGAAGTACATCCATGATATAATGTTGTTTTTGAATCATCAATTGCATCATAAAACCTCCTTGAATCATGATCTGAACCAGAGAGAAAATTTATCTCACTGGTCTCAAGATTCTGGATGTCAATTCCTTCAGGATCCAACCCACGTACCATTTCAATAAGCATTTCATGCATTGGATCATTAATCCTTTCATCAACATCCATCTAAACTGTATCCATATTTTCACAATGAACATATTCTTCTCCTTGACGAGTCCAACTCTTATAATTTCTCAAAAATACATTAAATAATAAGTGCTCCCTTATAGTATTTCATGTGAGTTGATATCTGTTAGCACATTTTCTACATGGACAACTAATATAGTCACTTTTAAATCCTCTAGTGAAGTCAAGAAACTGTATAATGCCATTGAAATACTCTCTAGACGTTCTATTTGGAAGATCAATCCAACTCTTATCCATAATAATATCCCTCTAACAAACATTTACACAAGAATTATTACATTTTCATTTTTCATATCAAATATATTTAAAATAAATACTAATTAATTGTTTGTGAACCATTTATAAAATAATAATGTAAGTGAAATCCTATGTCATACCTGATTGCGCTACAAACCTGTAAGGGAGGGGAGCCGAAGGCGGTGCTATGAGGGAGAGGATAGGCAACGGTGGGGAGCTGGAGCCGAAGCTGGTGTAGTGAGGGAGGGGACGGTGAAGCACGGGACATGTGGCAGTGGTGCGGCGAGGGAGGGGACGAAGACGAAGGGGGCGGGGGTAGGCGGGGTGCGGGGGGGGGGGGGGGGGGGGGGGGTAGGGACGAGGGGGCGGAGGGCCGATGGCGGAGGTCAGAGGCTGGAGGGGCTGGGGCTGAAGGCCAGAGGGTGGATGGAGGGCTGCTCGAGGGCCGCTGGGCTGCCAGAGGCGGGTGGCGGGAGGCCCGAGGGCAGAGGGAGGCCGCAGGGCGACCGCAAGGCGGAGGGCGGCCAGAGGGCAGCCGGAGGGCGACCATAGGGCGGATGGAGGGCGGCCGAAGGGCCGCCGGAGGCGGGTGGCAGGAGGCCCGAGGGCAGAGGGAGGCCGCAGGGCGGCCGCAAGGTGGAGGGCGGCTGGAGCCGGAGGGCAGAGGACGGCCAGAGGAGGGCGGGGCTAGCGGAGGGCATCTGACCGGAGGGCAGGGCAGCGGGGAGGGCAGGGCAACGGGGAGGGCGCGACGACAGGGAGGGCACGGGCAATAGGGGGCGCGGCGACGGGGAGGGCGCGGTGACGAAGAGGGCGCAGGCGACGGGGAGGGCACGATGACGGGGAGGGCACGGCGCTGGGGAGGGCGCGGGCGATGGGGAGGGGGGGAAGGGGGGTATAACGACCCATACTTTACATACTTTGTTAATACTTCAAAATTGAAGCACTCTTATTACAACATATGACAAAACCACAAAGGACCGTATAGGTATAGTGCCTTTAGAAACTGGGAAACATAAACAACTGGTTCATAAATCTTCTACAGTGTCTCCCATTTATTTCATCATATCTAGGGTCCCTTTTAGCATATTCTACTTAATATCCATCTTCCTGACCTGGGGAAAAGAAAACATAAAAGGGTGAGCTCAAATGCTCAGCAAGGGCAAATAAAGGAAATATAAATCATATCATATCTTTATGAAAATCAAAACCTGCAAAAGAGATCATAATATCTTAACATGGAATAAATCATAGAAGTGAAAATGAGATCCCCATAATCATAACATAAAACTTGAAACTTTGTGGCATGCACACATAATCATGGAAAATCATTTCTTGTTAGTCATGACTCATTGCCAAGACTATCTTAGTGGACAAAGTCCCTTTCTGAACCGAGTAACCCTCGTTTCATTCCTGTTTCACTGAACCGGTATAACCTACCGTTCCAGCCTTGTCTATCTCATTAGATATAAAATCTTTACCCAATGCATTGGAGGGAGATATAGGTCCCACCCATCTCTTAATGAATCCTTTCTTATGTGTGCCACAAAATCATAAATCATACATCATTGCATAACCCATGTAATAAAAATGGGATTCTTAAACAACATGACATCCTAAAACCATTCATATAAGATAAAGGAATTCATAAACATAATTCCATCACAACATAGTCAAATCAATGTAAAAATATGGATAGAAACAGAACCCTTTATTATCTTATTTGGAAAATAATTTTGATAAAACACTTGAATTGAATTCTTGAGGAAAATATCCTTTCTTCTTCAAAATCAATTTCTTTTCACAAAACATCATGCAATTTTAAAAGAAAGACATTTTATTGAAAATAGTCATGAAATATTTTAGAGGAAGCTTCATGAAAATAAGGCTTTATAAAACAGTATAAATCCGTTCGTGCCGTATAAGTTAAAAAAAACATTCTTCGTACTTTTGTCGGAAAAGTCAAAAAGTACCTCGTATAAAAAAAACGACAAAAGATTCCTTTCATATCTTTTACTAAAAACTCACCGAAGGGTAAAATTTGGATTTAAACAATTGTAGGTGGATGGAAATAATATTACATATTGAAGAAACATGGATGTGGATGATAAAATACACCCCAGTAAATACCAAAGTATAAACAATCTCGGATAAAAATGAGATTGTGATATTTCCCTTACCTTAGGTCCGATTTTCTTTGTTCGTGTCCGAAGCTCCTGTATAATGGTTTAAATAATGTTATTGACTTATTCCAGAATCATACATATTGATATGATATCATATATGGTCATATTATTAGCTTCTTGTTAGTAATATTTCATTGTTACTTGTTACTCGGGTCTTTACAACTTTTTGTTCTTATGCGTGTTTTGTTGAATAAATTCTTATTCTTATCTTTAGGTTATAGATAATTCATTTCCAGAATGTTATTAGTGTAGTATATACCATATTCATTCATTCAATTCATTTATATAATCATTATGAAATGAAGATCATGTAGAACGAGTCGCATCACATCGTGGAGACGGTATTCCGTACGTACGCACGAGTAATGATATCGTTCCTATGATCGTGGAATTGTATTGGAGTATATATATATTATTTAAGTATCAATATTACTTCATAATAATCATATATAGTTACTCATTACACCATTATACCCATCCTTGTAAGGTGATGGTGGAAAATAGATTACACCACGGCGTGGAGACGGTATTCCGTACGTACGCACGCGCGGTGATTTCATTTTTCCGTATGATGGATAGAAGGTGAATTAGGGTTGTTTCATATTTATAATAACATATAAGTATGTAAGTAATACTTATGTTATTACTTTATCATGAAACAACTAAAGAAGAAGAAGTTGAATAAGAAAGAAATTGAAAAGATCGGTAATGGATATTACCTCTTCTTTGGAACGCCTCTTTGAATCCTCCACTTAAGGAACTAAGATTGGTCTTTGGAGAAGACCAGGACCTCTAGGATTATTCTAGGGAAGTGGAGAGGAGAAAATGGCAGGGGTTGGCCGAGCTTGAGTGCTCAAATTGGTGTGAGGAGGAGGGGGAGGAGGTGCCCTTTTATAAGGGAGGAGAGGGGCACCTTAGGAATATCTCAAAATATTATTTTATATTAAAGTCAAAATCGGTTTATAATGGTTCCAAAGGGTCTTATTTCGAAGATAAAGTGAGGATGGGTCGAAATCCTATCAACCAATAGGATTTAGACAAGTTTAGGGTATTATTTTAACCTTATCAATTAGCTTTAACTCTAAGTTAAATAATTTAACTTTTACCATGTCTTTTTGTTTTCTTTCACTATATGGTTAATACACTTACTATAACATGCCAAACGAACCCCAAATTGTTTATTATTAATATATATATCCTTATCTAAGTCATTTGTCCGAACCTTAGATTTTTAGGAATAAAATAACAATTAATAATATAATATTTGATTTAAAAACTATTTTGTGTCAATTTTGACACTATTTGATATATGATTTTTGTGAAAGTCATAACAGAATTATATGTTCGAACCAAGTTGATTAAATCAACACTAATATATCATAGTAACCTAGAAAATTAGTGGAATTCATAAAAAGTCTTAAATTACATTTATTTTGGTATTTATATTATCAATTATGTCAATATTTCATTAATAAGATAATTACTGCATCATATTTGTGTCATAAATAAATTATATGATTTGATGTCTAAAAATTACAAATAAAATACCATTATGTATGAAACCTTTTTAGCTTTCTAATGAATATTTAAAATCGAATTTATATTATGTATAACCCCATATTAAAAATGATTTACTTATTAAACTTTGATTTTAACTAATTTAACCCTTCTTTAAATAAATTAATAATAAATGTCCTAATCTAATCCAAGTGGGCCTAAATGGTCATATTTTATTCCTATGTTTGTTTTTGGTCGAATTACACTTGTCCAATAGAATTAGGACATGTTTTAGGGTAATATTAATATCATATTTACCCTTAGTTACCCTATTTACTATTAACTGCGGTAAAAAAAATTAAAAAGTTACTATTCACCAAAAATTATTTTTATCTCATTGAACCACATTTTACTTACTGATATCAACCGTGTCTGTCGGATTTTCGAAATTCCATTCACAGAAGCGGTAAAATTAAGTTTTATGCAAAATTCAGTTTTTAACCTACCACTTAGTGGTTTCACTATTCATCAAAATTTGAAAGTTTTCAGAAAAATACCAAAATTTCACCCTAGGCTAATTTCGATATTCTGAGTCCAAAAATGAAGTCCATTTTGAAAAATAGAATTTATAAAATTTAAAAAAGTGGTTATTACTATTCATAACGGCTAGTTTTAATAGCATATTGTTGTTTAGTGAAACTCGTTATTGCGTACGACGCAAGCTATCAAGGAAGGTCGCGATTGCGTTTAAAGCAAGCCAAGCAAGTGTTGTGTAGAAAAAGATTCCTTTGATGATTTATATAACATAAAAGTCTCGGGTGTTACATTATACCCCCCTTAAAAAGAATTTCGCCCTCGAAATTCGTCACTTTGTAACAAACAGATGAGGATACTTCTCCCTCATCATATCCTCAAGCTCCCATGTAGCTTCTTCAAGTTGGTGGTTCCTCCATAAAACTTTCACCAATCGAGTGGTCTTGTTTCGTAGGACTTTTTCGCTACGATCCAGAATCTCTATCGGCTGTTCTTCATAAGAATGATCTTGCTCCAGCGGTACAACTTCTGAGCTGAGTACATGTGAAGGATATGGTATGTACTTTCTCAGGAGAGATACATGGAACACATCGTGAACTTGAGAGAGATTCGGTGGAAGTGCCAATCGGTAAGCTACCTTCCCAACACGATCCAGTATTTCGAAAGGACCAATATATCTAGGGCTCAACTTCCCCTTCTTTCCAAATCTCATAACCCTCTTCCAGGGAGATATTCGTAAGAACACTTTATCACCCACTTCAAACTCTAGGTCTTTTCTTCGGTTGTCGGCATAACTTTTCTGTCGACTCTGAGCTGCGCTTATGTGTTGTTGAATAGATCTGACCTTTTCTGCCATTTCATCAACGAGATCAGGTCCTAATAGATTTCTTTCCCCAACTTCATCCCAGCAAGTTGGAGTCCTGCATTTCTTTCCATAGAGAGCTTCATAAGGAGACATCTGAATACTGGAGTGAAAGCTATTGTTATAAGAAAATTCCACCAAAGGTAGGTGTTGATCCCAACCTCCTTTGAAATCCATAGAGCAATCTCTAAACATATCTTCTAGGGTTTGAATTGTTCTCTCAGACTGACCGTCTGTCTGGGGATGATAAGCAGTGCTGAAACTCAACTCTGTATCCAGAGTATGCTGAAGAATTCGCCAGAACTTCGAGGTAAATCTCGGATCCCGATCAGATATAATAGAAAGTGGTACTCCATGCAATCTTACCACTTCCTTTACATATATCCTGGCAAGCTGATCTAGAGAGAAATCCTCTCTAATAGGAATGAAGTGTGCAGACTTTGTAAGACGATCAACTATGACCCATATAGCATTATTGCCTTTGGATGTTTTAGGAAGTCCTGTGACAAAGTCCATAGTGATGTTTTCCCATTTCCATTCGGGTATGGGTAATGGTTGTAACATCCCCTTAGACTTTTGTCTCTCAGCTTTAACTTGTTGAAAAACCAAGCATAGAGAGACATATTCAGCAACATCTCTTTTCATGCCATCCCACCAGAAGTACTCTTTCAGGTCCCTATACATCTTCGTGCTTCCAGGATGAATAGAGAATGAAGAACTATGAGCCTCATCCAGCAGCTCCTTCTTTAATTCGGGGATGGAAGGAACACAAACCCGATTCCTGAACTTTATTATCCCATCACAATCAAGGTTGAATTCAGGAACATTTCTCACCTTCTTTTGTAACTCGACATCTTCTTTCTGTGCCTCTTTAATCTTCACATGTATAGATGGTTGAACATTCATTTGAGAAAGATAAGATTTTTTCCTTCCATTATAATTCCAAGATCCATCCTTTGTAAATCCATAAATATTGGATCCTTTGTGATCGTCATCATGGATAAACTAGCATGGTCTTGTCGACTTAATGCATCTGCCACCTTGTTTGCTTTCCCAGGGTGGTAATGGATTGAGCAGTCATAATCCTTAATCAGCTCCAACCATATTCTTTGGCGCATATTCAGCTCCTTTTTTGTGAAAATATACTTTAAACTTTTATGATCAGTATAAATATCACACCTTTCACCATAAAGGTAATGCCTCCAAATCTTTAATGCAAAGATTACCGCAGCCAACTCCAAATCATGTGTTGGGTAATTTTGCTCATGGATTTTCAACTGTCGTGAGGCATAAGCTATCACCATATCATTTTGCATAAGAACACACCCCAATCCCTTCTTGGATGCATCACTGTAGATCACAAACCTTTCTCCACTACAAGGCAGTGTGAGCACAGATGCACTGGATAACCTTCTTTTCAACTCCTTGAAATTCTCTTCACATTCCTCTGTCCAGACAAACTTAACTCCTTTCCGAGTCAACTTGGTGAGTGGATTAGATAATCGTGAAAAATCTTTTACAAAACGTCGATAATATCCAGCCAAACCAAGAAAACTTCGGATCTCAATTACTGTTGTTGGTCTTGACCATCTTTCGATAACCTCTGTTTTTGCTGGATCCACAGATATCCCCTCTTTTGAGATTATATGACCCAAAAATGCAACTTTTTGAAGCCAAAATTCACACTTGGTAAATTTGGCATAAAGCTTCTCCTTTCTCAGGGTCTTCAATATAATTCTCAAGTGATCTTCATGCTCTTCCTTGCTCTTTGAATAGACAAGAATATCGTCTATAAAGACTACCACAAATTGATCAAGATAGTCTCTAAAGACTCTATTCATTAGATCCATGAAGATAGCAGGGGCATTAGTAAGACCAAATGGCATCACTATAAATTCATAGTGTCCATACCTTGTACGGAAAGCCGTCTTTGGTATATCCTCCCTTTTGACCCTTAATTGATGATACCCTGAACGAAGATCAATCTTGGAAAAGTATTGAGCTCCGCGTAGTTGGTCAAATAAGTCATCAATGCGTGGGAGAGGATATTTGTTCTTGATAGTGATCTTGTTAAGTTCTCGATAATCAATGCAAAGTCTCATTGATCCATCTTTCTTCTTAACAAATAGAACAGGTGCTCCCCAAGGTGACGCACTAGGGCGTATGAATCCCTTATCAAGATTCTCTTGGAGTTGCTTCTTCAATTCCTGCAACTCAATTGGGGCCATTCTATAAGGTGTCTTTGAAATAGGCAAAGCACCCGGTACAAGTTCTATTGAAAACTCAACTTCACGATTTGGTGGAAGACCCGGCAATTCCTCCGGAAAGACATCATCAAACTCCCGTACAATGGGCATATTCTTAATCGTGAGTTTCTCACCAACCATTTGAGATAAATAACCTTCATTTAGTGGAATCAATACCCATAAGATGGAAGAAATTTCCACTGGAAGGTTATGTTCATCCTTGCATTGATAGACGATCGTAGATTGATCTGGAATATGAAATGTGACTTCCCTTCTTTGGCAATCGATATGAGCTCCATGTAGAGAAAGCCAATCCATGCCAAGAATCACATCGAATTCCACTAAAGGAAGGATCACAAGATTTGCAGGAAGCACTTTCCCACAAACTTCGATCGGAGAAGAATTATAAACTTTTGATGCGATTGATGTGCCATTAGGTGTTGTCACAGCTAACTCAACATCTAATTGTTGAGGTAATACGGTGATACCCTTAGAAAATTTTTCAGAAATAAAAGAGTGGGTGGATCCAGAATCAAATAAAACATTTGCTACTTTAGAGTGGATGGTAAGTGTACCTTTCACCACATCGTTATCGTACTCCACATCGCTGATAGAAATTGCATGTGACTTTCCTTTGTCTTTAGCCTTAAGAGTTTGTTGACGTCGACCATCATCATCAACCCTTGGATTTGGGCATTGATTGGCATAATACCCCATCTCCTTGCACTTGAAACATTGAAGTGTAGTAGGTTTATTCTGTGTATCCCTTCCTTTGTTTGCGTCATTAGACATCTTCTTCCCATTATCACGGCATTCAAATGCCCGATGACCTTCTTTTCCACATTTAAAACATTTACATGTCCCTTTAAGACAACTCCCTCCATGTTTCTTTCCACACTTTGAGCATAAGGAAAAGCTCATCTTCTTTTTCGTGTGCTCTTTAGATTTTTCTTTGAATTCCATCTTCCTCTTCTTATCAAACCCATGTGACTGATGGGTTACTCCAATCTCCATCTCGACTTTGAGAGCACATCGAACGATTTCCTCGTAGCTATTGAAGTCCCTTATGGCTAACGCCCTTCGAAGATTTGGTTTTAAGTCGCTAAAGAATCGATCGATCTTACTCTCAGGTTGGATAATAATACCAGAAGCGTACCTTGCAAGTCTTGTAAAATTTGCTTCATAGGTACCAACAGATTCATCATCCCTTTGCTTCAGTTCAAGAAACTCTTTCTCCATCTTTGTTTGGAGAATACGAGGGAAGTACTTATTGAAAAATAAGTTCTGGAACTCGTCCCATTCCATAGACTCAATTTCATCCCTTTGCCTCGTATTCTTAACAAGATTCCACCATTGATCAGCATCTCCTTCCAAACGATACACTGCTAGGATGACTTTATCATGCTCAGAACATTGAAGAACTGAAAATATCTTTTCAGTAGTACTAATCCATTGTTCAGCAACTAATGGATCAGTAGACCCGCTGAAATAAGGTGGACGCTGCCTCATGAAGGATTCAACAGAATGTTGCTCCCTCCTTTGCTCGTTTGGAAATCCTGCATGATTCATAGCTTGAGAAAGTTGTGTGAGCATGGCTACAAGATTTTGCATTCCAGCTCCCATATCGTTTGTTTGCTCAGGGGGACAATCATTGCATTGCCCATCGCATTCCGCATTAACACGGTTCCTTCGGGTTCCAGCCATTGACTAAAACCAAGAAGAATAGTGTGAGCAACACTAATTATAATAGGAAACCACATAATTCAAGAATAAAATTTTCATGCTTAAGGTCTTATCCTAGGTTATTCATGGCCAACACTAAGATTTTGTTCTATGCTTAGACTTATCCTTAGGGTTTTTACTAAGGCTTTCACATCCTAGTTTCCAAAGGTTGACTATACCTTTCCTCTGATACCAACTATAACGACCCATACTTTACATACTTTGTTAATACTTCAAAATTGAAGCACGCTTATTACAACATATGACAAAACCACAAAGGACCGTATAGGTATAGTGCCTTTAGAAACTAGGAAACATAAACAACTGGTTCATAAATCTTCTACAGTGTCTCCCATTTATTTCATCATATCTAGGGTCCCTTTTAGCATATTCTACTTAATATCCATCTTCCTGACCTGGGGAAAAGAAAACATAAAAGGGTGAGCTCAAATGCTCAGCAAGGGCAAATAAAGGAAATAGAAATCATATCATATCTTTATGAAAATCAAAACCTGCAAAAGAGATCATAATATCTTAACATGGAATAAATCATAGAAGTGAAAATGAGATCCCCATAATCATAACATAAAACTTGAAACTTTGTGGCATGCACACATAATCATGGAAAATCATTTCTTGTTAGTCATGACTCATTGCCAAGACTATCTTAGTGGACAAAGTCCCTTTCTGAACCGAGTAACCCTCGTTTCAGTCCTGTTTCACTGAACCGGTATAACCTACCGTTCCAGCCCTGTCTATCTCATGAGATATAAAATCTTTACCCAATGCATTGGAGGGAGATATAGGTCCCACCCATCTCTTAATGAATCCTTTCTTATATGTGCCACAAAATCATAAATCATACATCATTGCATAACCCATGTAATAAAAATGGGATTCTTAAACAACATGACATCATAAAACCATTCACATAAGATAAAGGAATTCATAAACATAATTCCATCACAACATAGTCAAATCAATGTAAAAATATGGATAGAAACAGAACCCTTTATTATCTTATATGGAAAATAATTTTGATAAAACACTTGAATTGAATTCTTGAGGAAAATATCATTTCTTCTTCAAAATCAATTTCTTTTCAAAAAACATCATGCAATTTTAAAAGAAAGACATTTTATTGAAAATAGTCATGAAATATTTTAGAGGAAGATTCATGAAAATAAGGCTTTATAAAACAGTATAAATCCGTTCGTGCCGTATAAGATAAAAAAAACATTCTTCGTACTTTTGTCGGAAAAGTCAAAAAGTACCTCGTATAAAAAAAACGACAAAATATTCCTTCCATATCTTTTACTAAAAACTCACCGAAGGGTAAAATTTTGATTTAAACAATTTTATGTGGATGTAAATAATATTACATATTGAAGAAACATGGATGTGGATGATAAAATACACCCCAGTAAATACCAAAGTATAAACAATCTCGGATAAAAATGAGATTGTGATATTTCCCTTACCTTAGGTCCGATTTGCTTTGTTCATGTCCGAAGCTCCTGTATAATGGTTTAAATAATGTTATTGACTTATTCCATAATCATAAATATTTATATGATATCATATATGGTCATATTATTAGCTTCTTGTTAGTAATATTTCATTGTTACTTGTTACTCGGGTCTTTACAACTTTTTGTTCTTATGCGTGTTTTGTTGAATAAATTCTTATTCTTATCTTTAGGTTATAGATAATTCATTTCCAGAATGTTATTAGTGTAGTATATACCATATTAATTCATTCAATTCATTTATATAATCATTATGAAATGAAGATCATGTAGAACGAGTCGCATCACATCGTGGAGACGGTATTCCGTACGTACGCACGAGTAATGATATCGTTCCTATGATCGTGGAATTGTATTGGAGTATATATATATTATTTCAGTATCAATATTACTTCATAATAATCATATATAGTTACTCATTACACCATTATACCCATCCTTGTAAGGTGATGGTGGAAAATAGATTACACCACGGCGTGGAGACGGTATTCCGTACGTACGCACGCGCGGTGATTTCATTTTTCCGTAGGATGGATAGAAGGTGAATTAGGGTTGTTTCATATTTATAATAACATATCAGTATGTAAGTAATACTGATGTTATTACTTTATCATGAAACAACTAAAGAAGAAGAAGTTGAATAAGAAAGAAATTGAAAAGATCGGTAATGGATATTACCTCTTCTTTGGAACGCCTCTTTGAATCCTCCACTTAAGGAACTAATATTGGTCTTTGGAGAATACCAGGACCTCTAGGATTATTCTAGGGAAGTGGAGAGGAGAAAATGGCAGGGGTTGGCCGAGCTTGAGTGCTCAAATTGGTGTGAGGAGGAGGGGGAGGAGGTGCCCTTTTATAAGGGAGGAGAGGGGCACCTTAGGAATATCTCAAAATATTATTTTATATTAAAGTCAAAATCGGTTTATAATGGTTCCAAAGGGTCTTATTTCGAAGATAAAGTGGGGATGGGTCGAAATCCTATCAACCAATAGGATTTAGACAAGTTTAGGGTATTATTTTAACCTTATCAATTAGATTTAACTCTAAGTTAAATAATTTAACTTTTACCATGTCTTTTTGTTTTCTTTCACTATATGGTTAATAAACTTACTATAACATGCCAAACGAACCCCAAATTGTTTATTATTAATATATATATCCTTATCTAAGTCATTTGGCCGAACCTTAGATTTTTAGGAATAAAATAACAATTAATAATATTTTATTTTATTTAAAAACTATTTTGTGTCAATTTTGACACTATTTGATATATGATTTTTGTGAAAGTCATAACAGAATTATGTGTTCGAACCAAGTTGATTAAATCAGCACTAATATATCATAGTAACCTAGAAAATTAGTGGAATTCATAAAAAGTCTTAAATTACATTTATTTTGGTATTTATATTATCAATTATGTCAATATTTCATTAATAAGATAATTACTGCATCATATTTGTGTCATAAATAAATTATATTATTTGATGTCTAAAAATTACAAATAAAATACCATTATGTAGTAAATCTTTTTATCTTTCTAATGAATATTTACAATCGAATTTATCTTATGTATAACCCCATATTAAAAATGATTTACTTATTAAACTTTGATTTTAACTAATTTAACCCTTCTTTAAATAAATTAATAATAAATGTCCTAATCTAATCCAAGTGGGCCTAAATGGTCATATTTTATTCCTAAGTTTGTTTTTGGTCGAATTACACTTGTCCAATAGAATTAGGACATGTGTTAGGGTAATATTAATATCATATTTACCCTTAGTTACCCTATTTACTATTAACCGCGGTAAAAAAAAGTAAAAAGTTACTATTCACCAAAAATTATTTTTATCTCATTGAACCACATTTTACTTACTGATATCAACCGTGTCTGTCGGATTTTCGAAATTCCATTCACAGAAGCGGTAAAATTAAGTTTTAGGCAAAATTCAGTTTTTAACCTACCACTTAGTGGTTTCACTATTCATCAAAAATTGAAAGTTTTCAGAAAAATACCAAAATTTCACCCTAGGCTAATTTCGATATTCTGAGTCCAAAAATGAAGTCCATTTTGAAAAATAAAATTTATAAAATTTAAAAAAGTGGTTATTACTATTCATAACGGCTAGTTTTAATAGCATATTGTTGTTTAGTGAAACTCGGTATTGCGTACGACGCAAGCTATCAAGGAAGGTCGCGATTGCGTGTAAAGCAAGCCAAGCAAGTGTTGTGTAGAAAAAGATTCCTTTGATGATTTATATAACATAAAAGTCTCGGGTGTTACAGGGGGTGCGCTTCATGAGGAGGGAGGGGGAGGGGGTGCTAAAGCCCCATTTTTTAGGGAATTGTAGCGACTTCCATTGGCGGTCGCTATAGGTTAAGGGGTTCAAAAGCCCATTTTTCCAATAGTTCATGTATAGGACAGACATGACATGTACTGGAAGGATTTCACCGACCCGTGTTATTGATCTCATAGCTGGATACATAGATCACCAAAACACAACGTGCATGCCTAGTACATGACATGTTCAAGAATGATTTTTCAACCCATGTCTCTTCCCACACGGTTGGTTCAATGATAAATGGATACATGGAGTGTTCATTACGTACATGTCGTGTCCTACAAAAAGTTCCCCTATCTCGTGCCTCTACTCTCATGGTCAATCACATTGTTATTATCTATACATGGTGTACTTAATAAAAATATTTTTTTCCTGAACATAAGGATACATGGAATGTGTTCATCATCACACACCATGTATTATGGGTTTTCAAGGATAGTAAGCCTAAGAAACTACTCTGGAACCCCATAAAAACACTAGAACAAGTATTAAAGTTCCAAATTCTGACCAATGGGGGAAATACTCCCATAGAATCAATGAATGACATCATATTAATGTCAAATCATAGAATAATTCCATTAACTTTCTATATGATCCACCAAATTCTGATCCAAGAGGGCCCAAAATACCTCAGAGACCATTTTTAGGTGCCTATTCAAATGAAACATTATATTTTCTAATACCATAACAAAATAGAAGGTATTCTATCACGTCATCTATCACAACAACATGAATATATATCACAACATATATCACAACAGAATGAAATCAGCAATGAACCCTAAATGGCATGACAAGAATTCATGACATGTGATCCCTATCAAATTACTATATAATGAATGAGATATAATACCCTCATCTCATCGAGTTTCAATAGAAATAGATCATAAGTTATATAAATCATAACATCACAATTAAAGTGAGTCAAACAATGGTGAAATCAAATCAACTATAATAATTTCAAAATTAGAAAAATTCCATTATTTGAGGTAACATGGATTTTTCCTATACAGCGGTTAGCTACTCCCGGGCATAGCTTATTAACAACTACATATGTTTTCCTATCTCTGTCATTAGTATCCAAACTGTAAGACAAAGAAGAAAAGAAAAACCACCTCTAATGCCAATTGGTGATGTCATGGATCCGAGATCCACACAAAGGTTCCCTGTACCTAGTCGGTCACACGACCTCAATCACATTTCCTTGAACACTAGAGGCTACTGACTAGAAGTAATGGCCTATGGTGTGACAATGGGAAAACTATGTCCTCATTGGTAGGGAGACATAGTGGAATAGTAAAAAATAACCAACAGTGGAAGCCATAATACCATAAAACAAGTAAACAATGAAATATTATTAGTAAATAAAAAATAAGATCACATATATAAATGATACATGTCACATATATCTTCGAAAATAGACAAACAAGTAACAATGCTATAAATATAGTACTAAACCAAGTGTAAAATAAAACTAGTAAACTCCAACAGTATCACAAGCCTCATATTGGTCTAATCCCCCTCCTACTCCACAATAATCAAGTACCTGATAACGAAGGGCTATTTTCCTTATCTATACCAGCAACCATATATTCTATTTGGGTCCAAAAGCATGACCGAAACACAGTGTGAGACGAATCCTAGTAGGCAACCACCATAATATCTATGCCTAACTATCCGTGAGTATATATAGAAGGTAATAATGGAAAGGAATCAAAGAACATGGAGTACAAAAAAGTAAACAATCCTACATATTCAATTTACATTAATTAGCATATAATGTTCATCATTTAATCAATTACATATCACAACAGGTATCTCAGAATACTACCTAATATGACCAAATCCAATCTTGTGCTTTTTCATGGAAGACAAATCACAAACATTCAATATTAATGTTAACCCTCTGGGTCTCTCACACAGTCTAACCCATCGGGCCATGTAAATAAATAAAAAGGAAAAGACACTCAGAGGAATAACTCACCGTTAATTCCCCCTATGGTATTTCCACAATAATTACAGACTCTTGGGGGAAGCATTGAACATCAATTCCCCATATAGTCTTGTAATTTAAACTATAGACACCCTGATGGAGCACTCACCATCAATCCCCCCTATGGTCTCGTAGCGTGAAATATAACATACACTCTGAGGAAGCACTCAATGTCAATTCCCCCTATGGTCTAACTACACCAGGTTCTCATATACCTTTTTAATTCAATCATGCATATTTGATATCTAGAATCCCAATTTCATCTCATCTACTACATGGATAATCATTTCCAATTAATGTCAATGAATTTAACGCATAGAAAAAGGAAATAAGTTCCATCCTATCGGGAAAGGAAAGGAAATGAGGTCCTCCTCATAAGAAACCTAAACAAAAAGGCCCTAAACATCCATACAAGGAAACACAACCATGGGGTACTCCATAAACATTCAATTTCACATAATAAAACAATAGAAAACCCTTAATCCAATAATCAATCTATGGCAGATAAAATAGGTTTTAATTTACTAAACCCGAAAGACCTGAAACATGAGTAATCAAAAATTTGGAATATAAACTCAAATAAAAAAACAAAAGGCAACAAACAACCTACCTCAACATTGTATGAAAAAAACTATCGAAAATTGATCCCTGAATCAGCCTAGAATGATGTCGATATAAAAAATGTAAAAAATGTTCAACCTTGAATAACTTGAGAGAGAGGGGAAATCAGGAGGAGATTCTCTAGATGAAGGAAGAACTCACTGAGGGGATTCTAATTCACCTTCCAGAAATCTAATCGGACCTTGGATGTAGAAATGGTGTCATGGAAAATAATCAGAAATTCCAGATGCTCCATCGTGAGGTATGACTAGAAGAAGATATTTCTGGGGATTACACTTAACCGCGATCTAATTTGTCAAATAAAAGAAAAAGTACAAATTGTGTACAGTTAATAAACACACCATGTATTTGCCTCAACTGGCCCCCAACATTAGTGGTATTCCACGTCACCCCACACGTTCATGTCTCGTCCGTCACATGCACAAGACATGGTTGTATGTTGTAACTGGGTACACGAGGTGACTCTTTTGTACACAGAGTGTAATTATAAAATTTCCAAATACTCACATTTTTCTCAAAAACACCCGAAAAAATACATACCTGAAATGAAGATCCGTGTTTTTATAGGTGGTAATTAAAAACATGTATATGGAAGAAATATAAATTTAAATAAATGAAAATTATTTGTAACAAAAGTTTATATTCACAAAAAAAATATAATAATGATGGAATAATACTTTGGTGTGAAATATGATTTCCCTATAAAAAGGGGTAATTAGGACATAACTTCATCAGAGGTTAAAATATAACAATCCTAGAACCTAATATTCAACGAATACTGGATACAAGCAAAGGATGATATTTGAGTCATGAAAACCCCTTGCCAATTTAGTAATTTATAAATAAAAATTTATTAGAAGATTAATAATAATTTGGTTCAATAAATTCAATGAATTATGTCATGGATTATAAAAAAATACATTTTTTATCTGAATATACATCATATAAATAATTAATTGTAACATAATTAAAAAACACGTTTTAATAAATGAGAAGTTGAGATGAAAAACCCTTAGATGGTTTCCATACATAGTTGACCAAAATCTAACATCATATAAATCATAAATATATATCATAATATTCTATTTCATAACATAGTTAAATAATAACATCATTTTATAATCCATATATTAATTTTTTTCTTGAGTACATTAAATAGTTATACTATATTATGATCATAAAGGGTTAAAAACTTTAACTATTTTGGAAAGGTTTAATAAATTTGATATCATTACCAATAATTTGATATCAAGTTCATTATTTATTTATAATATATGGTTCTATGATATATAAATTTTATTTAATTAAAATTTTATTATTTATTTCAACATTTGTTTGGTTACGTTATGCAAAAAGAGAATTGATAACATCTTGTTTAAGTAATTGTATGAAACAAAAGTTTTACTTTAATAACAAGTCAATTAATTAATATAATATTTTAAGAAACATATAATAATAATTATTTTATTATTAAAATATAATATTATGTTTTCCATGTACCCATAGTCATAAATAAGTATATTTTAAATTATTTTTCACATAGGTGCTTAAACAGACCAAGACATAGACAGACATTACTTTGGTTGGTGAGTATGATTAAAGAGGTTTTTTTTAACATAATACCATTATAAACAAAAAATAATGATATTATTTTTATTTTTTAATTATGGTAAAACATAGTTTCTGTTTTTTAGATAATTTATGAAAATTTAAAAGAAAAATGAAAAATATTTCATCATGGAGGTGATAATATTCATGTATACAAAATTAGCATTCCCATTGCTCAACGTGTGGGTGGTTGTGTAGGTTGATATTAAATTAAAATTTCAGTGTCATAATTATATTATATATATCTTATTTATTCATAATTACCACTATCAATAACAACTATGAAAGGTGGTAATGAAAAACAAACTGTGTTGCTTCATGGAGGTGGTGATCTATACAACTCATTACCGTTGTTATTTTTTTATAAGTGGATGAAAATGAACAAATAAAGTATGTAACATTAAGATAAAAATATTTATTTATAACAATTTTAATTATTATGTCATATTATCATGTTAATTATATGTTTGGAAGAGTATGACTAAAAATAAATGCTTAAGAAGGAGAAAATACTTATGTTGGAGACAAGTTTTTTCCCTTCAAAGTCACCTTGAGATTGAAGATATTAGTCTACCTATATGTAAGAACATAATATTTTATATGTTTAAAAAAAATAATTTCTTCAATAGCTTATGTTTCATGGAACACCAAGTATAAACCAATAGTGATATACTTTTAAAATATTATTATTTAATTATATAGTTATAACATAGCCTTTAAATTGGTAGGTACGAATATGAATAAATAAATTTTGAAAATTATGTGGTTAATCCATGTATAAAATAAATAAATTGGTTATAGATTTATTTTAAACTAAAATATGAATAATTTTAATGTAAAATAATTTTTTTTCTTGAAAAACCATTTTTTATACGCGTTATGTATTTCCATCATAATAAATTAAATTAATCATTATTCATGAATGATTTCAATTAAATTTATATATTTTATATTCAACCAAATTTGTTTTCATTCATATGATATATTTTTCAATTATGAGATAAGAATAAAATATGTTTTATGATTAAAAAATATATTTTTCTAAGAAGTGGTTCCCTCACACACTTATTTTAAAATATATATGTATTTGTAAATACGGTGAATTTAATAATTTATGGGAGGATATGGATCAAGTTTAATATTATGATATAAATTAAATAATTTATTTTATATCATTTAAATAAATATAAATTTATATATTTAATTTTTTTTAATAAACACATGTCCTGAGATATTAGAATAATATTGGTATTATTATATTTTGATATTGGAAATAAATTTGGTTAAATAATAAATAAGGTCCTCTATACAATAATAATTTTTTAACCCAAATTATATATTCTAAATTATATCATTTTTCATATGTTGCGTGTTATACAGAATAGAGACAACTCTATAATTTTCTCAAGCCCCAGAAAAATATTATTCTTCTTTCACGCCTCTTAAGAGCTCACATTGATTAATAGATTTATTATTTTTAACAATGAATAATTTTGTGAAGGGATTGATTCTTTGGTGATAACACCAAAAATATCAATAACATTTTATAGAGATTCATGGATCATGTGTGAATACATATATAAGAATCCTCACTTGGATTCTCCACCGTAATGATAATGCAACAAGATTGGTAACAGAAATTGATCAAGGGGTTTACGGAGAACGAGGTAATTCTATATTTAAATTAATTACATATTATATTAAAATTATCCGATCCATAAATTTTAATATATGTTCATCAAGTTCATTCAATATTATCCATCGATATTTATTACAAATCAATATTGGGAACCCTCCCGAGTCCTTCATAGATCCAAAGAACTATCAAGTTTTACCATAACCATGTTATATTATAATTTAAAATTATTTATAATTTATTTGATCAATTTTATACATTTTTTCTAGTTTTAAAATTTATATTTCTTAACTAAATTTAATAGTTAAGATGAATCAGTAATTTGAGTTTTTATGGTCATAAATAGGATAAAAAATTAAAATAATGTTCTAAGAAACCATCCTTAGGTACCATGGTCATTGGTTTCAAGACATAGTTACACTATACGTAATGGTAAATTAAACAACATGTAATGGGTTTTCGCTAAACAGGGAACACACTGTATAAATCCTGGCATATCATATGGGTCAGTATGTAATGTAAATACATATTGCCTATTGATATAAAGGATGAAAAGTTGTGTGACAGGGACAACATGGTGTGAAATTGGGATTTACACACCATCTGACCCTTCATTAAGTACACACAATGAATTTTGTAACATTCCTTGTGGTTTAATACAAGGTTTTAAAATATATTTCATATTGACTTCAAGATGAAATACATAATGAGAAATAAACTACGTAGTTTTTATCTGGTTGTACACACCGTGTGACATGCGCCACTCCACACCATGTACATGAAAAGTGATTTTCAGTGTTTTCTATGGGTTAGAACATGATATTAATAAATTTCAAATAAAATATGACATTACACAATGTGTAATGGTATTTTCACATGTTATGCACCTCATGTACTTTGCTAACAGTACACAACTCTTATATTATTGGTGTTCCATATTGTGATAAACATTACAAAGACTATATATTTTGATCACATGGAACTACACATAATGTATATCATGACATGTAATATGGTACTGCATTCTATATAGGTATATAGTTTATTTTATGGATCGTACACAACATGTTTCACTTGACATTATGAGTTATAATACACATTGTATGATTGTTACATTCCTAAAATGGTACTTAATATGACACAAAAAGTACATGTTATGTGGTCTGTGATGTATATATAAATTACATCAATTATATTGATGAAACAAAACAAAATTTATTTAATTTTTTTAATAATAACTTATGTGATTCACACATGTCTCCAGGAAGGTAAGATGAACATTAATTTAAGACAAATAAATAAATAATTTATTTATTTATTTATTTATGAAAATTTATCTTTAATAGGATGATTTAAAATGAATTATAGAAATGATAAATTCAATTTTTGTTTCATTTTTTGAATTATCATGATCATTGACATATTTTTGAATGTATTAGATCTATTTATTTAATTTAATTATTTATTTTAAGGTATTATGTGATATTTATTAATAAATTAAATTCTATGATATAAGAATAATATATCCCTAATTTATTATGTATGAGATTTCGTGTTCAAGGGTTATTTTATATATCCTTAATCCCTTAGTTCCCCTCAATTTCTTGTGTGTACACATTTGTTAAGGATGGAGTTCCTTTATAGAGTTGACTATTTAACACTCGAGTTAGGATGAATCCTACCAAGGAGATACATAAGGGAGTGTTGTATACTATGAATCACACCAAACTAAGGCTTAAGGATTTATTTCTCCTAGGGACTATCTTAGTTTATCATCACTTGATAAACCAACAAGTAAATAAATGATCATGGTCATATCATGCCATTATTGTTTTGTTATTACATCGTTATCAATTTACTTGGGCGATTCATGGTTTATTTTGGATATTAAAAATGATTATAAAATATAAGTAAATTAAAATTAATTCTTAAATAAAATTTATAAGGTATATTTTTTTTCGTACAGTTAGTTTTTTATTTATGTTTCCACATAACGTAATTAGAAACAATAGAAAGGATAAAATAAGTTTCTTATAAAAATTAAATTAATATGTGTAAATTATTTTATCAGACATGGTTAATTATTATGTAAATTCCAAATAAAATTAATAGTACAAGAAGAATTAAAAAAGGTTATTTTTGTATAAGGTAAACAAAATCCCTAGCTAAAATATTAAGTCATCAAAACTAGTTATCTCACATGAGTTAGAGTATAAAATTATTTTAAATTGATTTTGTTTCAATATTCTGGGTAAATTATAATAAAATTATTAGGATGAATTAACCAAGTTAACATCAAGGGATGATTACCATAACAATACATAGTGTAACTTAGAACTAAGTATTCAAGAAATCAAACTGGGGGATTTTAGAATTGTGGAGTTCACTAAAAATATTAAGGATCTATGAGTAAAATAAGTTGGAAAGAAAATACAATATAAATAACATTGATTAATTTGATAAAATGTATGATTGGGTTATAGTATGGTAACTATAGATCCTTTCAACTAGAATATATGAGTGTCTAGATATTATAAATCCCATAGTTAGGGTTGTTGGGATTTGAAAAAATAGTGGGGGAATAAAATAGATAATTAATTTTTTTATAACTAGTAATGAAGATTAGGTTCTAAAATATTCCATTATTTACTATATATAATGTAAGGTAACATGACTACATCACCTTCCCAATGATCTATCTTAGATATAGAGAATAATTTTACTCATGAAAACGTCTAGGAGTGGAATACACATATTTGTATTTTATTATGCTAATAGAGGAAATTTTATATAATGAATTCCCCTTGTTATACTAATATTTCTAGGTAATAATGGGAGGAATATAAAAATGTATTCTAGAAAAACACAAGGAATATATTGGAAGTCCAATGTCACATGTTATCATCTATTCCAATTTAGCATACTATGATTAATGATGACTTGGATTATGACTCTATATGTTCTCAAATATAAGATATTGATCAAGATAAAGAAATAAAGAATGTATGAAATCTCTAAGGAACTTTTTATGTGGAATATAGGAGGCCTTTGAACTAGACCAAATGGAGTCAAGTTGATTAGCTATATTGAGAGTTTGGAAAATCCTATATTTGAGATACCTAACGAACCAGTCACAAAACTTATTATACCCTCAATTACTTTTATTATTCCATGTTTTATTATGAATTTCATCATGAATAATACAGATAATTTTCTCTTAGAACATTTGAGTTTTATTCACCAAGTGGATAAATACATGAAGTGTGAAAATCCTTTTATTATTATGATGAACAATATTAAAGGTTTAGAGAGAAGTATTACATTATTTGAAAGCCAAATGATATTTTGAATCACCCTTCAAAAAAGTGAATGATATTGAGAGGGGTTAAAAATTTGGATTCTGAATGTTTTTCATGTGATAAGAGTGGCCACTGGAAGAAGAATCATTCCTCATTAAATAAGTAAGGGGATTATTCAAGAAAATTACTTTTTAAGTCTCATTTTCCATTTATATGAATTTTATATTAGATATAGATTTTTTTAAAACAATTCTTCCATTAGAAAAACATGAAGATTCTAGAGGACTACAAAAATGTGGCATTGATCTACATGAAACAAATAGAGTAAGATTAACTACACTGGATATAGGAAAATACCATCTCACATTGAAAACTAGAATGATTTAATTTTGAAGAACTATTATTAGATTCCCTGAGGTGACCCAAGATAAGAATGAAATAATAAATACATTAATATCATGATAAAAATAATAAATCATTAAAATAATCACACACAAAAACACATAACCTAATAACATGACATCGATCTTTTCTGTCATTCACAAACCCACACATTCTCCCTAAGTTCGTGACTATCTCATTAGGCCTTTAGGATCCGTATTTACTTGAAATTGTGCCTCAAATTTCTCTATCAACATTGGAGTCCACACAATCATTGATTATTTTGAATGTAAACATGGTGGCATGTTCTAATAATTAAAGACCATTAGTGAATGATTTTAAAATGTTCATTTTTTGATCATGTGGATTATAAGAATGTGTGATTATTGGCATCCTAAAAAATGTTATATAATTATTTGGTTCAACTCGGTGGATGATTTGTTTTTTGCATGGTCTAGTTCTCTTTGTAAATGAAATGGTTGAATCTTCTATATTTTTTTATAGTCATTTTATTTTCATATAAAATGGGATGGTTCAATAATCTCGCTTTGGGTAATCATTCTTGAACTCCAACTACCATTCCAAAGTCCCTAAATTATATGTATTCTTGGAAATTTGTTTGGGTGGTTTTTGTGTTCTGAAAATAGAACAATCCTTATGTGTCATTAGATCCATATGTGTATGTGAGTGAAAGTTGATATTTCAAGGCCACCAATGAAGTGGGTTTGTATTGATATTGGATATGAATTTTGGTGCAATCAAGCTGTGGTATTTGAATCTTTTATTTATCATTTATATTCAGGTAGACTTCTCAGCCACCTGGATTCTTGTTTCCTATGTGGAGTCATGGGGGGGGGGGGTCTAACCCCTAATGGGAAATACTAATTACTATATCAATGAAATTTATTAAGTGGGGTGTAGTGGGGTTATTTCTGTTAATCTCATAAAGAAGGATCCAAGGCCTATGAGAGATCTGAATATTGCATACATTTTTTATCACTCGAAGCATGACTTACTGGATCACAATTCGACTATGAATAAACCTTATGATATAGGGGTACTGAGGGGGTTCTCGTTATAGAGTACTTGTGAATAATCCCAGATCCTTCATCTCTTGAAGATATTGTGAGACCTTGCAGTAAACCTGATCAAAATGTAGTAGTTTTAGAGACAGTTGAGGGGATATTTTTAGGTGACAGAAGTAAATAATTTTCAGAGCAGGTTACACCAGTTGATCTGGAGGGCTGAAGGGATAAAACCAACAGGACATGTTAGAGGTAGAACTGGGATAATATCTAAATTAGTAACCAATTTGAATTGTTAGTAACTAAGGGACTGACTCAACATCAAGGAGTTTCAACATATGTGGAGAGCACTATTGAGGGGTAGGGACTATCTTGGGTAGTGTCTGGTGGAGAGTTTACTTTTTATTTTTCAGAGGATACTATACGAGAAATTCATAACAATGGATTTTACTGCTCAATAAAGAAGAAGGGGCATAATAATAGGCATGATTTAGGGAGTTACATTTTGACCAAAGTGAATAAAAACAAAGTCCATAAGGACTAATCGTATCTTCCAATAAATGGAGACTGGGTATTTCATAAAAAACCAAAGAGATGGATTGTGTGCCTACTAGTAGTGATCATTTTCTATGAAACTCCAATGCAGTAGATCCTAATAATGGATAGGACATATCTAACAAGGTTATCACCCTCAATGGTGTATTGACCAGTCAGTAGTGGGAGATAGGTGTGAAGGATGAAATAAATAGGAAAACACTAAGGTTTCTTATCCATTTGGAAGAATAAATTATAGAGGAGGCTCTTTTGATTAATTTGACACCAGAGGAGGTTAAATGTATGATTTAATGTTTTATTCTTATGGATACTAAAAGTGAGAAACATTCATGGGTTAGTACGTTAGATCTTATACTAATTATAGGATTCAATGAAGTGAAGATCAACAGAGAGGATAATATTAAAAATTGGGGCATGATGGATTACCACATTGAAAAACATATTTAAGAGAATCCAAAAAATAGGTAACCAAACCCTCCTAAAAATTATTTAGGTTGAATGTTTCCAATTGTTTTATTTTATTTTTCATTTACTTTGTGATACCTTGTGGTGTTTGTCTTCCTAGGTGAACCTATTTCGTTTCTCAATTTTTCCATAAAAGTGTTTCTATAATTAAAAAGAAAATTTTCAGTCAGCCCTTAATGACATAGGGATTAAAAACATTAGAAAATGAATGAGTTCAAATGATTAGTAATGTAAAAAACAAATAATAAAGGATTATATCATAAAAATAAAGGATCATATGAGAAATATATAAACAATTTAATAAAATATCAACATAACATGGATAATAATCATAAAACATAATAAAGAAATATAATATGATTATAAGATCGTTAGGGAATCCTAAAAGAAATTGTATAGATTAAAAAAATATAAGCAATCATGAAACATGTGAGAATGATATAAAAGTATGGAGAAATTTTGAAAAAAAATAATCATTAAATTTTTTCATAACATGATAAACAACTTTAAAAGGTGAAAAAATAATAAATATAATTTTTTTTATCCTTACGAACCAAGACACTCACCATCCTATTCACGCATAAAATTTTTAGTAAATATTAAATCCATCACACTCACTCTTAATAGACCTTACAACATTCTAACATGTACACATTCAAATATTTTGGAGTTTAGTGCCTTTATACTCACCATTTTTTAACAAAGAAACATTCTAAACTATTTACAAAATATTTATATATCATGAGATATAATCCTTTACCTAATTAATTAGAGAATGATATAGGTCCCCTCTTTCAAAATTATAACATTTTCATTTCACTTGAAAACAAAACATTCTTAATATCATAAAGAACCCATATAAATGGAATGTGTTTCATAAAACATTCAGAAACATCACATAATATAAACATAAACAATCATTGAACATCAGAAAAATTATTTTCTAAAAGAAATAATATTATAATAAAATATAAAGGGTGATCTAAACATCACTTCTTGAAAAATAATCCTTGGAGGGTAAATATATGTTAAATTTTTATCACAAAATATATTACAAAAATGAATCGAAAATAAAATTAAAAAATAAAATTTTATGAAGGTAATGAGAACACATAAAAAATATTATAAAGAGTTCAAAAAAAGGGACTTGAATGGGAATAAAGTTTTTTAAAATGGAAGTGATAATTTGTTGTAAAATTTTAATTTTAAAATAATCTTTAACAATTGAGACATTTAAATGACATAATGTTTTAAAAAGAAATAGTGGTAAAAATACATCCCAAACCGTAATTTTTTATTTAAAATTAAATAATTAATACTTTATATATACATAATGATTTTAAAATAAGATCGTAATTGGGTGATAAAACGTTTATATTGTAAAGGATGGAATAATATTTTGAACATTTTGAAATAACCTTGTTGAAAACCAACATATTTAAAAGGATATTGAATCCTATAATTTAAAATGAATTAAGGACAATAAAAAATATTTATTAAATAATTTTTTTTGTTGCATTAGGGAAATTATAACATTGGTGGTAAGTAAAAACAAGTGTGTGTAAGAAAAATCGTTTAAAATAAATGAAAATTATTCTTAACAAAAATTAATTTTCACAGAACAAAAGAATCATGAACGAAGAATAAATTGGTTTCAAATAGAAATAAACTATAAAATATGGTGTAAATACAATATAACTTCATCACAGGTAATAATATGTGAATCCATAAACATAATAGACAAAGAATAGTCGATACGACCCAATGAAGGGATTTGAGTCATGAAAACCCCTTATGAATTTAGTAATTTTTAAATAAAAACTCGTTGGAAGCTTGAAAATCATATGGTTAGATAAATTAAATGAATTAAATCATGGATTATAAAAAAACATAAATTCTTGATATGAATATCAATATATGAATATGTAATTGGCACATAATAAGAAAACATGTATCAATGAATGAGATGTTGAGATGAAAAAACATTACATTTTTTCCTTACATAGTTGATGACACTATAACATCATGTAAAACAAAAATATATAACTTAATATCCTATATTATAACCTTAATAATAAATATTATCCTTTTATAATACTTATTATTATTATTTTTCATGAATACATTAATTAGTTAGGGGGTATCCTGACCATTAGGTGTTACAAACATTAAATATTTTTCATAGGTATAATAACTTTTATATAATTACCCATAATTTGATATCAAGTTCAATATTTATATAAAATATATGGTTATATGATATATAACTTTTATTAATTTAAAATTTTCATATTTCTTTCTAAATTAGTTTGGGTTATGTTATGTAAAAATCGAATTGGTGATGACTTGTTTCGTTAACTTCTCCAAAAAAATGATATATTAATAATATGTTAAATAATTAATATATTATTTTAATAATTATATAATTATAATTTTTTCAATATATTATAATATTATGGTTTCTATGTACCGAGAGTAATCCATTGCCATATTTTAAATAATTTTCACATAGTTGGTTAAACCGACCCAAACTTGAAGATGCTTTAACTCGGTTGGAACATAATAATAAGGATTTGTTTTTAAACATAATATAATTATAACCAGATAATATTGACAATTGTTTTTTACTTTTTTCATGATGGAAAAGTATATATTAGGTTTTTCATATTATTTATGATAATATAAAAGAAAAAATAAAAATCTTTCATCATGGAGGCGATAATCTTCACGTACACATGATTATTGTTCCCGTTTCTAAACGTTGGAGTGGTTATGATGGTGGATATTTAATTTAAACTTCATAATAATAATTATATTATATATAGCATATTTATTCAGATTACCACTATTAATACTAAATGTGAATGGCACTAATGAAAAAAACTATGTTATTTCCTGGATGTGGTAGTCTACACAACTGACCAATGATGTTTTTTTTCTAATTTGGTTAAAATGAATAAATAAGGGATGTAAAATTAATATAACAACATATAATTATACTAATGATACTTATTTCATCATATTATTATGTTAATTGGAATTTTTCAAGAGTAAAAATAAAAAATAAAATCTTAAAAAGGAAATAATACTTACATTGGAGACAGGAATTTTACCTAATAATTCCCCAATAAATTGAAGGTTTTATGATATATATATATATATATTAAAAACCCAATATTTTATGATTTATCTTAAAAAAACTAAATATCTTCAATAGTTTTTCTGTCATAAAACATCAAGTTTAAACAAAGAGTGATGTACTATTAAAATATTATTATTTAATGCTATTGTTATAACCAATCCATTAAATTGGTGGGTATGAATAATATTAAATAAACTATGAAAACTACATGGTTTAAAAATGTATAAAATAAATTCGTTAGTTATATCTGTATTAGAAATGATAATAGAAATCACTTGAAAGTAAAAGAATGTTTAAAAAAACTATTTTTTATATGTTTTATGTGTTTCCATATTATTAAATTAAATTAATCAACATTCATTAATTATTTAAATTAAATTTATATATTATATATTTTATAAAAAAAATTATCATTCATGTGATATTTTTTATAATCATTAGATAAGAATTAAAAAAAATTTATGTTTTAAAATAGTATTTTTTAATAAGTGGTTTTATCAAAAACTTTTTTTAAAATTTATTTATTCAAATTTTATATAATTTATTTTAAAAAATAAAATTTAATTTTAAAATTTTCATTTTAAAAATGATCTTATGAAAACTTTTTCATTAGAAAACCATTTTTCATCGCAAATACGAGTTTAATTATAGATTAAATTATACTATGTATTTTAATTAAATTTAGAAAAGTATATTACATATTTTTATTTATAATAATTAATATTATTTAATATGGAAGTTTAATTCATTGTCATAATTAATAGTAAAAATAGTAAAAATTAATTACAATAGTTATGGTTAAACTAGGTTTATTGTGGGTTAAACTAAAAATATATGTGTTAAGATGACCTAAAAACTATTAAAATTCATATTGTATGGATATACTTTGACCTTATATCAACCAAGTTTCTATAATGATAAATTTTATACGCTTTTTAATTTTTAAAACGGTGTTAAGTCTTATTCTTTTCAAAAATTCCAAGTGTGTCCTCTCTCCCACTTTTAAAAGGGAACACCCTCCCCTCTTATATTCGAAATTTAAAGGAATTTTTTTATTTGATAATAAATACCTAATCCACTAATTACATATTTAAACACCTCAAAAAGTCATTAGTTTAATAAAAAATCTAATCCATTGAGGATTTAGTTATAATGCTATGTAGGTTGTCTGAAGAAGATGTATCAATTGTAATAGACAATTGTTGTTTTATTTCTTTTCTGCCTCCATCAAATATTATTAAAACATTATGATATAATAAAATATTTTTTCCCATATAATTATATGTTGTTATTTTTAATTAATAACTTAAAACCATATCCTATTCCATAAAATGGGAAACAAAACCATCGTTCGTGTGCATGGTGGACAAACGCCTTGTGAAATGATGTATTTTCTTTCCCAATATTTCCTCGAAAGACATTTCATGATGACATACTTAATGTTTTTATATTTTATTAATTAAATATTAAAAATTATGAAAAATAAATACATAAAATAATTTCCTACCTTATCATTCATTTAGAAATCATAACTTCTTTCGTGTGTACGGTAGACTACCACCTTTTGAAGCGATTCAATTCATTTTTTATTAACAAATAGAATGAATGATATGTGATAGTTTATTTAAATAAAAAATATTATATTTATTATATAATTATAATTATTCAAATATAAATAACACTTAACTTCATTTCATCCTGATCATTGAAAAATGGAAACTTTACTTGTGTATATATATTACCTCATAACTCAATGATTATAACATAGTTCATTTATGATAACCATATTTAATGATTTTTAAGTATAATTTATTTATAAATATAATAATTATTTCATTATTTTTATACTATAAATTTTTGAATAATTACCCAATTTTTCATATTCATTATACCTATTCTATTTCGAATTTTTGAAATGAATGTCCTCAAAACACCCAATATAGACATAACTGGTTATGTAAATAAATATTTAATTAAAATAAACAAATTAAATTGTATAAGTAAAGTTATTAATCCTATAAAAGGTTATTAAAAATTCAAATAATTTATATAAGTTTATTATACATTAGATAAATCACATACATGAAATGTTTAGACTCGAGGTATGGGTTTTTATCTCAAAATTTCCCTCTTTGAAGAAGTTGTTATTTTATGAACTTAATTTCATTAAAATGGTGTGTATTATTCCAATTTAATATTTAATATAATTTATTATTATTATTCATGGTATTTTAAGTTAATATTTATACTCTTACTCTCTTTTAATTTGTTTTTATGAATTTATTTCTTAAACAACATTGTATTTTCGTCTCACTTTTATTTATATGGGGCACATGTCATATTCACCACTTGTTTCTTTCTTATGGTGTATATAATAACCATGAATTTAATTTATGATTCATCCCATAAACACTATAAGATATACATAACCATATAATGTTTCTTCTTTCATGGGACTTACGATTTAAATGTCACTAAAGTAGTAAGGGTTTTATGATACAATCCCATTATTTTTTGGAATTGATTATGATTAAAATTTGGATAAATAAATTTTATTATATATCTCTCAACAAACTAATTATTTTTATTCTCCTCTATTTATTACTTTAAATTACATTTTCCATTCATTTTCCTCTATTTATATACTCAATAGAGCAAAAGAATATTTTTATTGAAAATCAACTTTATTTCTCTCTTTTGTCAAAAATCATTTCCCTTATATGTCCATGTTTTCGAAATATGTTTTAAATTATATTTTTACTACTCTTGAAGATTTTTTAAAGTAATTTTCTTTAATTATTTTACAAAATTATTTAAAACGAATATTTTTGTTGTTTTCCAAAGGAGGTACCTTCGGCTTTTTACCAAAAATGTGAAAGGAATCCTTGTATTAATGTGTAAGGCATGGATAGTGTTTCCCATAACAATTAACACTAAATAATTTAAATATTCTTTTATATATTTCCAAGGACATTTTAAAATATTTTTTTATTTAATAGTTTAGGAATTTTTACATTTTAATCATGTTATCTCTCTTAACAATCCTATTCTTCAGGTTATGACCATTCTCTATATAACTCACTTCTATCTCTCTATAAAGTCCTGTATTGTCTATAAATTATATATATATATATGTACCACACATATATACCAATATTATTAAACATTTCTTTGATTTTGTAGAACACAGTTTATTTTCATTTCTCAAATTCCTTTATTATGATTTTTTATTATGTTATGAGATAAGATTATGTAACCCATTTTCATTCCATGGGTAATTATTATGTTTACGCCTTATGATTGATTTACTTATTGTGTCACACATATTAATGAACATGGTATTATGGGTGAACCCATATATCTCTCCAATGCATGGGTTAAATTATTATTCTCTTGAGACATCATGTATTTTATTATAGAGTAATCCAAAAACATTATAAGACTTTGTCCAGCATGTGATATTAACTAGGTAGTTAGCCATGTATCACATTTATGTCATGTAATATGTTTATACCACTTTTCATATGATCCCATGATCTTATGATACCGTGTTCATTATTTAATTCTCTAATTTTATTACTCACAAGCCTTCTGTTTTTTGATATCATGTTATACCTATGACTCACATGTTATATTTTCTTATCATGTTTATTTCCTTACTGGTTTTTAGTACACCACTTTCTCCTATGTATTCACCAGGTTATCCAATATTGTTTTTGGATCATAAAGAGATTTATGATCTCACTAAGGAGACTAAAAAATAATGAAGTTATATTTTAGTTTCTGTTTTTTATTTTTAATCTACCTTGTCTTACAAAGGAATTAATATTTATGATATTTGGTGTTTTAATTAATGTATTTTAATGTTAAAAATTGTTTAATAATATGTCTAAAAGTCCGAGGGGTCTTTAATATGAGTTATAATTGTCTTATTTTTATGGGTTAGTGTAATAGAATGATTAAAATCAAATAGATTTATATTATAATTCAAAAGGTAGCTTTGTTTTTAAAATAGTTTAAGTGACCCCCTTTTATATGTGAGGGAAAATGGAACCTTTGGAAACACCCTTTATATTTTGACAACCTCGACACTCTATTCCAACTTCAATTGTCCCAATGTTTTGAAATAATTAAATGTGGGGTGTATTTAGGATTCTAGATACTCAAAAAATGATTTTCAGAAATGGTTTATATCATGTTGGGGTTCACCATAAAGTTATTACATTTTATTTGTTTTACATTTAAACTAGGTAACAATTTTTTAATTATGTGTATTTATGTTTAATTAAATTTATAACATAACATATATAACCAGTCATATGGGTGATAGAAATAAATTCAAACGATTATTTAATCCAATTCAATTTCTGTCTATTAAAAAATTGACTTTTAAATTATAATAGATAATGTGTAGAAATTTTTTTAGTATAATCCATTATGGATTCTTAATTTCATTCTATACTGATTTAAAATAAATGATCGTTAATATATTTATTTATGTGTTTAAAAATAATATTATTTTCATTATTTAAATTAGATAAAATTTAGTTATTTGATTGAAATTCCATGTTATTAATAAAACAATATTTTGGAAAATAATTTTTTCACCATTATCGTAGTAATTAACATTAATTTTTGTAATCTAAATTTTAAAATTGAATTGATAATTGTCCAAATTAAATAGTAATATAATTATTTTTTGAAAAATAATAATCATTTTATAAAATTAATTTTCTATGTTTATGGAAAGTAACCTTAATGTTGGAGCATGGATCATGTAAAACACCATTTTCTCAAAAAAAAGATTATTTTTAAGAAAAAAGATTTATGATTAAAATATAATTATCAATAAAAATTATTTCAGTGCATCTAAAATAGTTTTCATAATTGAAATATTATTTATTTAATAGTAAAATAAATAAAAAAATTCATTTGGTCATGAAAAAATAATAATTGAACAAAATAGTCGAAAAACAGTTTTCATTAATATGGTAAATAAATTTTCAAAATGATAAGAAAGAGTTCATAAAATAAAATTAGGATATTAAAACAATTTATTATAGTTTATAATAAATAATAATATATGATTAAATAATAATTTATTTATATAGTGAAATAATTTCATAAAAGTGATCACAATAATAGGTATTTTCACTATTTACATGAAAATCAATTTTTTTGAAAATATCAAAAATTAATACAGTGTTATTTTTGTGTGAGGAATTGAAAAATAAATTTCACTCTATATAATTTAAATTATAAAATTTCTAAATATATATTTTTAATATAAAATATTTATTGTAAATAAAATAGTTAATAATGGAAATAACCCATTTAATGTTAACTTGTATTAATTATATTCCTTCTAAAGGTAATAAATATTACTGTCTGACCATCTTAGTGTTTATTATATATTCATTAATAATGTCTTATCAATATTTTTTGGGAATATTATATTGGGTTTAGTCCTTGACAAATTTAATAAAATATAGTATTTCTTCTAAAGTATTTTAAATCTCAGTTCATTATATGCCATGTGTAACTAAGAACGTCATTGTTGTGTCACATTTAGATGTGGATGGATATATTTTTAAGATCAGATACAAAATTCACTACATTGAAAAGATAACAATTTTTATAGAATGGTAATTTTTGAAAATGGTATTTATATACTAGATTGTGATAATCAAATCATGAAAATTGAAATTGATTCATGTTCGCAAGACTATATCACACCTAGTTGGGAGATCATTGACTTGTTCATATAAAAAGATAGAATTTTAAAAAATTATACCAAGAAAGGAATTTTGATTTGGTCTAGTTGAAACCCATATATATATTTAATCCCATTCTTCTATATAAAATAAAATCAAAAAGTCTCCCTTTTGTTTAATGGGTGAGTGGGACATAGAGCTTCAATGATTAGTTTGAATTTTGGTTTATGGAAATTTTCCAATAAAATCTGGAGGTGGATACTCATACTTTATTATTTTCATTTATGATTTCAGTAGATATGGATATATTATATTTATGAAATATAAGTTTTATTCCTTTGATAAAATTATGGGGTATAATAATAAAGTATAAAATTAGTTTATAAAGAAGATAAAGATGATATAATCAAATATACATGGGAAATATCTAAATAAATAGTCCATCGATTTTCAAAGGGAGTTTGGGAGATTTTTGCATCTCAATCCTCATTATTAACCAACATAGAATTATGTTAGTGAATGGAAGAATAAAACCTTTTTGGACATGGTGAGATTGATGTTGAGTCATATAGGTCTTCTATTATCCTCTAAGGGATATGTATTACAATTAGAGACATACACGTTGAAATGATTTCTAAACAATGTAATAGATGAAATAAAACACATATTATGAAAAGGGTGTAATTCAATGATATTACATATAAGATTATGAATAAAAAATATTATTTTAAGGGTAAATATAGAAACAGACGTTCATCTTAGGAAACAAAGTGTATCTTTATGGGGTATCATAACGAAAAAAGAGGATACCATACATTTTCTCCCTCAAATATAAAAGTAATCATGGAAATACAATCCATAATTCTAAAAATGCATTTGATCTCAAAAGGATAATCTTGGATTAAGATAGACATCAATGAAGTTGTAGATATATATACAAAAGACTCGACAAATAAAAAAATCACATCATACATTTTCTAGGAAGTCGTTCTAGATACATAAGTATTGTGTAGGAGTACTAGAGAGGTTATTTAACCATGAAGACATGGTTTTATTATCACTGAGGAAAGTGATGAATTATTAGTTGATACTAATGAAACATGTATAATAAGGATATAGTAAAAAACACATAAGTTACACAATTTATAAAATCTATGAATTCAACTATAGATTTTGTATACCAAAATCATGTTTGGGGTTTGTTAGATCCCCCATTTTATGTAAATCCTCTATGGTGTAATTGGGAATTCAAGAAGTAACTATATATGGATGGTAAATTTATTACATATATAGAATTACTAGTTTCTAAATTTTTCAAACAATAACACGAAATAGACTATGATGAAATTTTTCACCAGTTGTGATACTAAAATCCATTAAAATTCTACATACTATAGTAGTTTCACATGATTATGAAATTTATTAAATGGATATAGTGATCACTTTCTTAAATGGAAATGTTATGAAAGATGTCTACATAATGAACCCAGAGTATTTTCTGGAGCTAATGGACATGAATAAGTTATACAAGTTATAAATATGCATTTATGGATTTATTCAAGCATCAATACCATAGAATATTTTTTTTATAAATCAATTAGAGAGTGTGATTTTTCTGAGAGTGAAAGCGAGCCCTATGGCTGAAAGAGGTTTAGTGGGTGTACTACTTTGTCCTCGAATGATATATGTTGATGAAATATTATTTATAGGAAATGAGATACTAGTATCATTGTTTGTTAAGATATAGTTAAAAAAATTCTTCTCCATTAAAGACTAAGATTAAATTTTTTATATTATTAGGATCAAGGTGAATTAAGATAGATCAAAAAGGGTTCTTGGACTAATGTAAGAAATATATATTGATAAGGTTTTTATAAAATTAAACAATATAAGTGAGGATAATATCTTTTTTCTCATGATATAATACAGTCTATGATAACTTTTCCACAATCATAATAATAGACAGAAATAATGGGTAAGATATCCTACACATAAATGAACAAATCTATCATTTATACTAAGCTATGTACCAATATTGATGTTTCATACAGCTTGAGTATGGAAGGTAGATGTCAAGAAGGCTAGAGAGAGACAAATTTGTGGAATATATAGACTATTTTGAATATATTTAGGTGTAAAATTCCATTTTCATGGATTTTTTGTGAGATAATGAACTAATTGTGATTGTATACGTAGATTTTGGATAATAAATAGATGAAAATTATCTGAAGTCATAGTCAGGGTTTGTTTTTTCTATAAATAGAGTACATGGGAGAGGGAATAATTGTGAAAAGTCCATCATTATGGACAATATTTCAATATTAGAGCATATAATAGATTATGATGTTGCTAAAAAAGAAGTATGGATACACAAAATTTTCTAGGATCTTAATGTTGAACCAAAAAACAAGGATCACATTACAATGTATTATGATAATAATATAATAGTTCTTCTATCCAATGATACAAGGTCATGTCAAAAAAAATAATATAATTCATAATTATCACCTTTTAGGATATTTTACTCATAAGGGTGAAGTCATAAAAAACTTGTTAGTAACAAAGGAAAACATGGTAGGAACATTAATGAAATACACACATAAACATAATTATGGACATCATGTGAGATCTAAAAGGATAAAATTTGTTATTAGTTGGATCTAGTGAAAGAGATAAATTGTTGTATTTTTTCCCCTGAGCAATTTGACCATGTATTTTTTATTACCATAATATAAATAAATATCTCATCATAAAATTATTTTCCTTCTCTATAATAATAATTTGGAAATGTCCTTAAAGTACTTGTGTATTTATAATTTTTCCCTTCCATAATGATAACTTTGAAATGCTATGATAATATTCTTAAACAAACATTTCTTATGGTCTAGATGTGTTAATATGTTGGGAAATAAATGTTGTTAGACAATAAGGTGTTAGAGGCACATAATACATTGAGACTTCTTCTTATAAAGTTTAAACTTGATGATCTCTAAGAATACAAATCGCGAGGATAGACCTACCAAAAGGGATTCCAAATGTTTTATATTTTCTTGGGTATACATATATGTGAATCTATGTATTGGTCCTTATAATTGATATTATTAATAAAGTTTATGATGAATCACATACTTTGATGTATAGATTAAAATCCTGACGACATATGATCATGGTGTGGTAACATATGTTTTGTGCATCAAAACTGATATGGAATTAATTTAATATTTCAATAAAGAATATTTACCTTATATATTAGTGTAATAAGATATCTATGGACCTCTGATTGAAATGGAATTTTCTAATCAAATCCATGGTCATGGTAGTTTATAGTTAATCTCATTTCAAAAATTCAAAGAATGATAAACCATGCATATGTGATTATTCCAGGTGGTTACATCATACATAATGAGATACCACGAGACAAAGGAATTATAATAAAAATTAGAATTTCCTTGATGTTTTTATTATACTTGGCTTATTTTTCCATGGATTCCATGATAAGTTACTAGATTTTTATCTATGAATTTTGGTAAGATCACATATTTCCATTGAAAAATAGTTTGAGTGGGCCACACACTAAGTGTATAAGAAAAATCATTAAAGTTAATTGAATTTTACATTTATAATAATTATATTCATGAATTATAGAATAATATTTCGTTATGTAATGTTAATAAGATAAATTCATTCATGATATATTCTGTGAATAATATGGGTTTTGGACTTTTCTATTCTTTAATTATATCACTTGTTAATAAATAAATATATATTTATTCACTATTTTAGTGAATATATTAAAAAAAATTATTTAATTTAAGTTAATATTTAAAATAAATATTTATCCTCATGTTTATTTAATTTAATATTTTATGGGTGGAAATGGATCATGCATAATGATTTTCTTGACATTTCATTGTTGCGAATAAAAAAACTGTAAACATGATGATGTTGGTGGGGGGGGGTTGTAATATTCTATGATCACTCAGTCAATTAATATGTTAATTTGGGATGTTGGAGGTGTTTGAGGTAAGCTTTGAGAGTTTTTAGTGAAGTCAAAAGATGTAGTAGAAATACTGTAGGAAATACACTGTGTGTATGTATATTACATGATGTGAAAGCTGATTTCATGGATTATCCTTGGACAGTTCAAGAAAAGTAGTTTTTTGTGGTTAAATAAGGAAAATGAGAGATGTTTTCAATGGAACCTAGAATCATGGGTTTAAATTGCATGAAAAAGGATTATAAATAATGTAATTTCACGGTGTTTTACAGTTTTAAAGTTCATAATTGCTCTTTTTTCCCAAACCTTACGGCTAGTGGTTATTATATTTTACCAGGTGTCCAAGGACCTTCTCTTTCTGTGTTTAGATATTCCTTTCAATGGGAATCGATCCATAGGCTCCACCCTTTGATCCTTGGTGGGTTCTCCTCTCGTTACCACCCATTTCCTTCCATTATTCATCACATTGTTTCTATAGTGGCGTGGTTTTGTTTGGATTGTGAGTTTGTGATGAATGTTGTGATCTTTGTTTGTAGTATAGGTTAATATGTGTTTTTCATGAACCGTCCTCGAAGCCAATTCCATTAATACCCCAATCCCGCCTTCCATAGGACAGGGGTTGGTGACTAGCACAAATGGCGTATATCCCTATACTGGAAAGGTATTGCCTTTATAAAAGTAAATAAGCACAATAGAGTACGCAACTGAAGTAAAAAACTAAGTAAAACCATATAAAAATTAAGTGTTGAAAGGAAAGGGGCTGGAAATACAAGCCCAACAGTAAGTACAGTACAACTGAAAAGCATATAGAACTGCAGTAAAGTAAAATAGCAACTACTGAGTCGTCCTCCGAGAATCCCACCAGAAGGGTGGGTACAAATGGCCTCCTCAGCACCCCAGGTCCATCCGTCTGCTCTGTGTACGTCACGCCAAGTGGTCCACCTCCGGGTACCATCCAGCTCTACACGTCTCTACCACGAATAGTGTTGTCCATCATTCACATCCAACACAATGTAGTGTTGGCATAGCCCATGCAGGGGTGAGTATAAGATACTCAGTAGGGACCCTGAGATCCTAAAGGTCTCCCAGAATCCACGAAGGATAAACCATAGAAGAAAGACACAATCATGAAGTATCAACCAACTCTACTTAGGTATATGTCCATACATATACCTATGTTATCATTCACAGTTCCACTCCAACTCTCAAGACCAAGCACAACCAAGTCCACACAGGAAATTTGGTCAATCACCTCAATGATAATGTTTGATTGTCAAGACTCAGCTCACACATGTATGCCAAAATAGTAGAGAGATATAGATGATCAGATGTAGCCACAGGATCATCCAAGCTGTCAGACCCACACAAGATTCAAGACCAGCTAAGCTATCAGACCCACACAGAATACAAGACCAGCTATCTCGAGAGTAATAGAGATGATCAGATGTAGTAACTGATTCATCTAAGTTTTCATATCCACATAGGATACAAGACCAGCTAGGTTGTTAGACCCACACAGGATATAAGACTAGCTACTCTGTCGGACCCACACAGGATACAAGTATAGAGGTCAAACTGGCAGACCCACACAGGATACAAGAAAAATAGTCATTGATGTCGAACCCACGAAGGATCCCAATACAGTAGTCACTACTGTCTAACCCACGAAGGATTCTAGTATAGTAGTCGTCTCAATTGCAGACAGCACTAGGGTTCCCGCACAAAGCATTCTTGATTCTGGGAGGATCTGCTTCTCGAGCAAAGGGGTCGATATATCAACTATCAAGAAGTCTAGATTTTATGTATTACAAAGTTCCGTGTCATCAAAAGGAACCCAACGTGACAGACAGTGCGTCAATCAGACGCTTGGTCTGAGAGTTATTGAATTTTCCATTCTAGGGGCCTGGTTGAAATTACGCTCATTCCAAACATGGTCGTTTTCCAAAGTTGTCCAAAACTCACCTAGAGAATCGCAAAAGTACAAGCTTTAGCCAACCAGTTCTTACAGGCTAGTCGGTCATTAGACCGGCCTGTTCTTCTTCGTTCGAGCGGCCCGGTTGCAGGACGCGTTCTCCCCCGCACGCGCGGTGCCCGGTGGTGCGGTCCTCTAACGGGTCGGCGCGCGGCCGCCATTGCCACTGCCGCCTTCAGTTGACGTCAACTCCGATCGCCGCCACCTCTTCCATATCCACCTCTATTGCGAATGAAGAACAAGGATCAACATAGGTTCATCGGGCCGTGTTAGTTCGGCCTGCGCCCTCCACGTTAGGCGATAGCAGTAGGCCGAAGACATCCCAAAGGATTTGACAAGAATGAGATAATTTATTAACTTAAAATTACTCAAAACCCCTACCTCGTATATGACATTGCATGTTGATGAGCCGCAGAAGATGAGCATCACGGAGGTCGGGCGTCATGGAATACGGACATCGATTCCGTTGAAGTCAGGGTGCGTCTGAAGAGGAAGCGTTATTGGAGAAGTTCTTCACGTTTTTCGTCAAAGATGTTCTTCTTTGAAGAATGGTGTTCTTCATTGAGACACGAACACCTTTCTTCTAATTCTCCAGAACGTTCCCAGTAGTATATTTTCCAACCCCAATTTAAATAATAGGATCCAAATATTATAATAGTATTTCCATTCCTTTTAAAACATTTCAAACACCTGAACAATGAATTAAGTGATTCACTTAATTAATTTTCCAGGGGTTGGCATGAATTTCAGTGGTTACATAAACTTAAAACATGGATGAGTTGGCACATCAATGGGAATCCCAGAGGTTTACGGGGTTAAAGGATGGTTAGGTGCTCGTGTGGCCCCCACCACGCATTATCCTCCAATAGGAGGTTATGTGGGGTTTGGGCCCCACCTCCAATCTCCCTTTGGTGGATTTAACCTTCACCTTAAAAAAAATTAAAATTGTGTACACAAAATTTTTATTTAATTTAGTTCGAAACCCCAAAATAAAACTTGTACTCTTGACCAAATGCAACTGCAATAAAGGTCTCCTTAAGTGAATAACGGCACAACGAGTTCATCGGTGCCCTCAGATTTCAATTCCGAGCACCGGTTTAAATGATAGAAAAACTTTCACGTACGTTTACTGAATGTACCCGAACAAAACTTCAAAAATTGATTCCGTGCACAATGGGCCTCAGAATCAGGCACCGTCAGAAACCGAAGACTCGTAAAAATTCAAAGAATTTAAGAAAAATATTTCCATTAAATTTCTGTGTCTTTAAATTACCCCCACCTCAGGGATTTACATCCCTGTAAAGCTACAACAGACACTAGGAAAACAAAAGTGGGTACTGAGAATGCATTTGAGCCTCCCGCTCCCATGTGCTCTCCTGGAGGTTCTCGTGCTACCAGTGAACGTGCACCAGAGGAATCAATCATCCACGTAGGACCCACTCCTATCGATCATCGATCTCCACTGGGACCTCCATGAATTTCGCCTCGTCATCGATGTCTATCTCCCTATGGTCAATGATGTGGGATGGGTCATGCATGTATCTTCTCAGCTGAGATACGTGGAAGACGTCGTGCACCCGGTGTAACTGAGGTGGAAGGGCCAGGCGGTAAGCCACCTCACCTACCCGGTTGAAGACCTAGAATGAACCGATAAAGAGCATAGATAACTTGCTGCCCTGACTAAATCTCCGCAGACCTCATCGAGTTGAGACCTGTAGGAAAACGTGGTCGCTATCCTCAAACTCCAGTGGCCTCCATCTCTTATCAGCATAGGACTTCTGTCTGCACTGTGCAGTCTTTATCCACTCCTGGATGATCTCCACCTTCTTCATTATAGCTTGCACCATCTATGGACCTACAAGTGTTGACTCCCCATGTTCTATATTGTAAATAGGTGATCTGCAAGGTCGGTCGTACAATGCCTCATAATGTTCCATCCCAATGGTGGAGTGATAGCTATTGTTGTATGAAAACTCCACCAAGGGTAAGTGATCCTCCCAGCTGCTACCAAATTCCAGGACACATGCACGGAGCATATCCCTGAGAGTCCGAATGGTCCTCACCGTATGGCTATCCGTCTAAGGATGGAAGGTGGTCCTCGGATGTAGCTTCATCCCAAAATCCTCCTGTAACTCCTTCCAAAGCCAAGAATTGAAATGAGGATCATGACCAGAGATGATAGTCGATGACACACCATGAAGTCGTACGATCCCCTGAAGGTAGAGGTGTCCCAAGCTCTCTACTGAGCCCTGCTCTATGATTGGTAGGAAGTGGGTCTACTTGGTGAGTCGGTCTACGATCAACCAGATATAGTTGTGTCCTCTGGATGTACGTGGAATCCCTGTCACGAAATCCATAGATATCATGTCCCACTTCTACTCTTGGACATCTATGGTATGTACCAAACCTGATGGTTCTTGGTTCTTCGCCTTCACTTGCTGACAAATGAGGCATCGTGAAACGAAAGCTGTTACTGTGTTATTCATACCTGGCAGCCAATAATTTCATCTGAGGTCTTGATACATCTTCTCAACTTTTGGATATACCGCTATAGGGGAAGTGTGAAACTCCCTAACACCTCCTCATGTAGTGCAATTGGTACCATGGTACGTCCTCTAAAAAGGATGACATGCTACCCACCTTCAGAAAGCCAGTTAGATGCCTGCCCTGAGGATATCTGAGCACATCGTGTCTCACAGTCAACGTCCCCTCGATGTGCCTCTCTGACTCACTAAAGGAGATGAGGAGTTACTGTGAGAGACTGAAGAAAGGCTGCTCCATCTCTATCCACAAAGGATATCTACAACACAGCTAGCTACTCTGTCACCTCTCATAGCAGCTGAATGCCCGATCTTTTGCTGAGAGCATCTGCTACAATGTTCCCCATCCCATGAGTATAGAATATCTCAAAGTCATAGTCCTCGAGGAACTCGAGCCGTCGTTGTTGCCTTCGGTTCCGGTACTTCTGCGAAAAGATGTACCTGAGGTATAATTTTAATAATGATACTTATTTCATCATATGATGAAAAAGGCATTCCAATAATTTCCTACTCCAATGAACATAACTGAGGTATAATTATACTAATGATACTTATTTCATCATATTATTGTGTTAATTGGATTTTTTGAAGAATAAAAATAAAAAATAAAATCTTAAAAAGGAAATAATACTTACATTGGAGACAAGAATTTTACCTAATAATTCCCCTATAAATTGAAGGTTTTATGATATATATATATATATATATATATATTTAAAAACCCAATATTTTATGATTTATCTTAAAAAAAATTAAATATCTTCAATAGTTTTTCTGTCATGAAACATCAAGTTTAAACATAGAGTGATGTACTATTAATATATTATTATTTAATGCTATTATTATAAACAATCCATTAAATTGGAGGCTATGAATAGGATTAAATAAACTATGAAAACTACATGGTTTAAAAATGTATAAAATAAATTCATTAGTTATAAATGTATTAGAAATGATAATAGAAATCACTTGAAAGTAAAAGAATGTTTAAAAAAACTAGTTTTTATATGTTTTATGTGTTTCCATATTATTAAATTAAATTAATCAATATTCATTAATTATTTAAATTAAATTTATATATTATATATTTAATAAAAAAATTTATCATTCATGTGATATTTTTTATAATCTTTAGATAAGAATTAAAGAAAATTTATGTTTTAAAATAGTATTTTTTAATAAGTGGTTTTATCAAACACTTTTTTTAAAATTTAATTATTCAAATTTTATATAATTTATTTTAAAAAATAAAATAAAATTTTAAAATTTTCATTTTAAAAATGATCTTATGAAAACTTTTTCATTAGAAAACCATTTGTCATCGTAAATACGAGTTTAATTATAGATTAAATTATACTATGTATTTTAATTAAATTTAGAAAAGTATATTACATATTTTTATTTATAATAATTAATATTATTTAATATGGAAGTTTAATTCTTTGTCATAATTTATAGTAAAAATAGTAAAAATTAATTACAATAGTTATGGTTAAACTAGGTTTATTGGGGGTTAAACTAAAAATATATGTGTTAAGATGACCTAAAAACTATTAAAATTCATATTGTATGGATATAATTTGACCTTATATCAGCCAAGTTCCTATAATGATAAATTTTATACACTTTTTAATGTTTAAAACGGTGTTATGTCTTATTCTTTTCAAAAATTACATGTGTGTCATCTCTCCCACTTTTAAAAGGGAACACCCTCCCCTCTTATATTCTGAATTTAAAGGAATTTTTTTATTAGATAATCAATACCTAGTCCACTAATTACATATTTAAACACCTCAAAAAGGCATTAGTTTTATAAAAAATCTAATCCAAAGAGGATTTAGTTATAATGCTATGTAGGTTGTCTGAAGAAGAGGTATCATTTGTAATAGACAATTGTTGTTTTATTTCTTTTCTGCCTCCATCAAATATTATTCAAACATGATGATATAATAAAATATTTTTTTCTCATATAATTATATGTTGTTATTTTTAATTAATAACTTAAAACCATTTCCTATTCCATAAAATGGGAAACAAAACCATCATTCGTGTGCACGGTGGACAAACGCCTTGTGAAATGATGTATTTTCTTTCCCAATATTTCCACGCAAAACATTTCATGATGAGGGACTTAATGTTTTTATATTTTATTAATTAAATATTAAAAATTATGAAAAATAAATACATCAAATACTTTCCTACCTTATAATTCATTTAAAAATCATAACTTCTTTCATGTGTACGGTATACTACCACCTTTTGAAGCGATGTGATTCATTTTTTATTAACAAATAGCATGAATGATATGTGATTGTTTATTTAAATAAAAAAATATTATATTTATTATATAATTATAATTATTTAAATATAAATAACACTTAACTTTATTTCATCATGATCATTGAAAAATGGAAACTTTACTTGTGTATATATATTACCTAATAACTCAATGATTATAACATAGTACATTTTTGATAACCATATTTAATGATTTTTTAAGTATAATTTTTTTATAAATCTAATAATTATTTCATTATTTTTATACTATAAATTTTGGAATAATTACCCATTTTTTCAAATTCATTATACCTATTCTATTTCGAATTTATGAAATGAATGTCCTCAAAACACCCAATATGGACATAACTGGTTATGTAATTAAATATTTAATTAAAATAAACAAATTAAATTGTATAAGTAATGTTATTAATCCTATAAAAGGTTATTAAAAAGTCAAATAATTTATATAAGTTTATTATACATGAGATAAATCACATACATGAAATGTTTAGACTCAAGGTATGGGTTTTTATCTCAAAATTTCCCTCTTTGAGGAAGTTGTTATTTTATGAACTTAATTTCATTAAAATGGTGTGTATTATTCCAATTTAATATTTAATATAATTTATTATTATTATTCATGTTATTTTAAGTTAATATTCATACTCTTACACTCTTTAAATTTGTTTTTATGAATTTATTTCTTAAAAAAAATTGTATTTTCGTCTCACTTTTATTTATATGCAGCACATGTCATATTCACCACTTGTTTCTTTCTTATGGAGTATATAATAACCATGAATTTAATTTATGATTCTTCCCATAAAAACTATAAGATATACATAACCATATAATGTTTCTTCTTTCATGGGACTTATGATTTAAATGTCACTAAAGTAGTAATAGTTTTATGATACAATCCCATTATTTTTTGGAATTGATTATGATTAAAATTTGGATAAATAAATTTTATTATATATCTCCCAACAAACTAATTATTTTTATTCTCCTCTATTTATTACTTTAAATTACATTTTCCCATTCATTTCCCTCTATTTATATACTCAATATAGCAAAAGAATATTTTTATTGAAAATCAGCTTTATTTCTCTCTTTTGTCAAAAATCATTTCCCTTCTATGTCTATGTTTTCCAAATATGTTTTAAATTATATTTTTACTACTCTTGATGATTTTTAATGTAATTTTCTTTAATTTTTTTACAAAATTATTTAAATCGAATATTTTTGTTGTTTTCCAAAGGAGGTACCTTTGGCTTTTTACCAAAAATGTGAATGGAATCCTTGTATTAATGTGTAAGGCATGGATAGTGTTTCCCATAACAATTAACACTAAATAATTTAAATATTCTTTTATATGTTTCCAAGGACATTTTAAAATATTTTTTTATTTAATAGTTTAGATATTTTTACATTTTAATCAAGGTATCTCTCCTAACAATCCTATTCTTCAGGTTATGACCATTCTCTCTTTAACTCACTTATATCTCTCTATAAAGTCCTGTATTTTTTATAAATTATATATATATATGTACCACACATATATACCAATATTATTAAACATTTCTTTGACTGTGTAGAACACGATTTATTTTCATTTCTGAAATTCCTTCATTATTATTTTTTATTATGTTATGAGATAAGATTATGTAACCCATTTTCATTCCATGGGTAATTATTATGTTTACGCCTTATGATTGATTTCCTTGTTGTGTCACACATATTAATGAACATGGTATTATGGGTGAACCCATATATCTCTCCAATGCATGGGTTAAATTATTATTCTCTTGAGACATCATGTATTTTATTATAGAGTAATCCAAATACATTATAGGACTTTGTCCAGCATGTGATATTGACTAGGTAGTTAGCCATGTCTCATATTTATGTCATGTAATATGTTTATACAATTTTCATATGATCCCATGATCTTATGATACCGTGTTCATTATTTAATTCTCCAATTTTATTACTCACAAGCCTTTTGTTTTTTGATATCATGTTATACCTATGACTGACATGTTATATTTTCTTATCATGTTTATTTCTTTACTGGTTTTTAGTAAACCACTTTCTCCTATGTATTCACTAGGTTATCCAATATTGTTTTTGGAGCATAAAGAGATTTATGATCTCACTAAGGAGACTAAAAAATAATGAATTTATATTTTATTTTCTGTTTTTTATTTTTAATCAACCTTGTCTTACAAAGGAACTAATCTTAATGATATTTGGTGTTTTAATTAATGTATTTTAATGTTTAAAATGGTTTAAGTGATCCCCTTTTATATGATCATGACTTGAATATTGATCATGGGAACCAATAACACATGGTAAAAGCTCAATACATCCCCTGACTGAATTATATAAGGAAACCACAACATGTTGTTCAAGTTGTATCATCAAAAATGAGCAAGTGGGAATAGATGCATGTGATGCGTCGCACATGAAGAAGTCATGTCATGGGGCCATGAAGATGGAAATGTGTAAGATATTATTCTACTATGATATATTTATATTTTAATAAAAATAATAAGATGTGTAATGAATAAGATCATTTCATTGCACATTCTATGGTTTCATTTCACAACTCCTCTAAAAAAATTCTTAAGGGCCCTTATAAGCGTTAATAAGAGTGATTTTCATGAGAAGTTCATTTTTAAGGTTCATTCTTCATGATTCTATATTTTTAAAATATATCATAAAATAATTGATGGATAGTAGTGATTTAACAACTATATGTTAATGGGGAGGGTTAAGCTTCCTTATGAGGTATATACCACTACATTTTAGCTCACACGCATGACTTTGTAAATAGATATGAGGAAGTGATGAGAGGTCTTGATGAGGTTATTCATTCCAAAAGTGTATACTATTTCATCATGATTCTTCTTAATTAGTAGATATAATATTTTTATATTTCTAGATCGTGATGTAGAGGGTTTTTGTCTTATCCCATAGTATGAAGGACGGTAATATGTTATGATTTTGATTAATATGGAAGAGATTCCATACTATTTATACATGGAACTCGCACCTTTGGAAACACCCTTTATATTTTGACAACCTCGACACTCTATTCCAACATCAATTGTCCCAATGATTTGAAATAATTAAATGTGGGTTGTATTTAGGTTTCTAGATACTCAAAAAATGATTTTCAGAAATGGTTTATATCATGTTGGGGTTCACCATAAAGTTATTAAATTTTATTTGTTTTACATTTAAACTAGGTTACAATTTTTTAATTATGTGTATTTATGTTTAATTAAATTTATAACATAACTTATATAACCAATCATATGGGTGATAGAAATAAATTTAAACCATTATTTAATCCAATTAAATTTCTATCTATTAAAAAATTCACTTTTAAGTTATAATAGATAATGTGTAGAAATTTTTTTAGTATCATCCATTATGGATTCTTAATTTCATTCTATACTGATTTAAAATAAATGATCGTTAATATATTTATTTATTTTTTGAAAAATAATATTATTTTCATTATTGATATTATATAAAATTTAGTTATTTGATTGAAATTCTATGTTATTAATAAAACAATATTTTTGAAAATAATTTTTTCACCATTATCGTAGTAATTAACATTAATTTTTGTAATCTAAATTTTAAAATTGAATAGAAAATTTTCCAAATTAAATAGTAATATAATTATTTTTTGAAAAATAATAATCATTTTATAAAATTAATTTTCTATGTTTATGGAAAGTAACCTTAATGTTAGAGGGATCATGTAAAACACCATTTTCTCAAAAAAAGATTATTTTTACAAAAAAAAAATATTTATGATTAAAATATAATTATCAATAAAAATTATTTCAGTGAATCTAAAATAGTTTTCATAATTGAAATATTATTTATTTAATAGTAAAATAAATAAAAAAATTCATTTGGTCATGAAAAAATAATAATTGAACAAAATAGTTGAAAAACAGTTTTCATTAATATGGTAAATAAATTTTCAAAATAATAAGAAAGAGTTCATAAAATAAAATTAGGATATTAAAAAATTTATTATAGTTTATAGTAAATAATAATATATGAATAAATAATAATTTATTTGTATAGTGAAATAATTTCATAAAAGTGATCACAATAATAGGTATTTTCACTATTTACATGAAAATCAATTTTTTTTGAAAATATCAAAAATTAATACAGTGTTATTTTTGTGTGAGGAATTGAAAAATAAATTTCACTCTATATAATTTAAATTATAAAATTTCTAAATATATATTTTTAATATAAAATATTTATTGTAAATAAAATAGTTAGTAATGGAAATAACCCATTTTATGTTAACTTGTATTAATTATATTCCTTCTAAAGGTAATAAATATTAATATCTCACCATATTAGTGTTTATTATATATTCATTAATAATGTCTTATCAATATGTTTTGGGAATATTACATTGGGTTTATTGCTTGAAAAAATTAATAAAATATAGTATTTCTTCTAAATTATTTTAAATCTCAGTTCATTATAAGCCCTATGTAACTAAGAACGTCATTGTTGTGTCACATTTAGATGTGGATGGATTTTTTTTAAGATCAGATACAAAATTCACTACATTGAAAAAGATAACATTTTTTATAGAATGGTAATTTTCGAAAATGGTATTTATATACTAGATTGTGATAATCAAATCATGAAAATTGAAATAGATTCATGTTCGCAAGACTATATCATACCTAGTTGGGAGATCATTGACTTGTTCATATAAACCGATAGAATTTTAAAAAATTATACCAAGAAAGGAATTTTGATTTGTTCTAGTTGAAACCCATATATATATTTAATCCCATTTTTCTATTTAAAATTAAATAAAAAAGTCTCCCTTTTTTTTAATGGGTGAGTGGGACATAGAGCTTCAATGATGAGTTTGAATTTTGGTTTATGAAACTTTTCCAATAAAATCTGGAGGCGGATACTCATACTTTATTATTTTCATTTATGATTTTAGTAGATATGGATATATTATCCTTATGAAATATATGTTTTATTCCTTTGATAAATTTAAGGGGTATAATAATAAAGTATAAAATTAGTTTCTAAAGAAGATAAAGAAGCTATAATCAAATATACATGGGAAATATCTAAATAAATAGTCCATCGATTTTCTAAAGAAGTTTGAGAGATTTTTGCATCTCAATCCTCATTCTTAACCAACATAGAATTATGTTAGTGAATGGAAGAATAAAACCTTGTTGGACATGGTGAGATTGATGTTGAGTCATATAGGTCTTCCATTATCCTCTAAGGGATATGTATTACAATTAGAGACATACACGTTGAAATGATTTCTAAACAATGTAATAGATGAAATACAACACATATTATGAAAAGGGTATAAGTAAATGATATTACATATAAGATTATGAATAAAAAATATTATGTTAAGCGTAAATATAGAAACAGACGTTCATCTTAGGGAACAAAGTGTATCTCTATGGGGTATCCTAACAAAACAAGAGGATACCATACATTTTATCCCTCAAATATAAAAGTAATCATGGAAATACAATCCATAATTCTAAAAATGCATTTGATCTCAAAAGGATAATGTTTGATTAAGATAGACATTAATGAAGTTGTGGATATAGATACAAAAGACTCGACACATGAAAACATCACATAATACATTTTCTAAGAAGTTGTTCTAGATACACTAGTATTGTGTAGGAGTACTAGAGAGGTTATTTAACCATGAAGACATGGTTTTATTATCACTGAGGAAAGTGATGAATTATTAGTTGATACTAATGATACATGTATAATAAGGATTTATTAAAAAACACATAAGTTACACAATTTATAAAATCTATGAATTCAACTATGGATTTTGTATACCAAAATCATGTTTGGGGTTTGTTAGATCCCCCATTTTATGTAAATCCTCTATGGTGTAATTGGAAATTCAATAAGTAACTATATATGGATGGTAAATTTATTACATATATAGAATTACTAGTTTCTAAATTTTTCAAACAATAACACGAAATAGACTATGATGAAATTTTTCACCAGTTGTGATACTAAAATCCATTAAAATTCTACATACCATAGTAGCTTCACATGATTATGAAATTTATTAAATGGATGTTGTGATCACTTTCTTAAATGAAAATTTTATGAAAGATGTCTACATAATGAACCTAAAGGATTTTCCGGAGCTAATGGACATGAATAAGTTATATAAGTTATAAATATGCATTTATGGATTTATTCAAGCATGAATACCATGGAATATTTTTTTTATAAATCAATTAGAGAGTGTGATTTTTCTGAGAGTGAAAGCGAGCCCTATGGATGAAAGAGGTTTAATGGGTGTACTGATTTGTCCCCGAATGATATATGTTGATGATATATTATTTATGGGAAATGAGATACTAGTCTCATTGTTTGTTAAGATATAGTTAAAAAAATTCATCTCCATTAAAGACTAAGATTAAATTTTTTTATATTCTTAGGATCAAGGTGAATTAAGATAGATCAAAAAGGCTTCTTGGACTAATGCAAGAAATATATATTGATAAGGTATTTATAAAATTGAACAATATAAGTGAGGATAATTTCTTTTTTCTCATGATATAATACAGTCTATGATAACTTTTCCACAATCATAATAATAGACAGAAATAATGGGTAGGATATCCTACACATAAATGAACAAATCTATCATTTATACTAAGCTATGTACCAATATTGATGTTTCATACACCTTGAGTATGGAAGGTAGATGTCAAGAAGGCTGGAGAGAGACACATTTGTGGAATATATAGACTATTTTGAAGATATTTAGGTGTAAAAGTCCATTTTCATGGATTTTGTGTGAGATAATGAACTAATTGTGATAGTATACGTTGATTTTGGATAATAAATAGATGAAAATTATCTGAAGTCATAGTCAGGGTATGTTTTTTCTATAAATAGAGTACATGGGAGAGGGAATGATTGTGAAAAGTCTATCATTATGGACAATATTTCAATATTAGAGCATATAATAGATTCTGATGTTGCTAAAAAAGAAGTATGTATACACAAAATTTTCTAGGATATTAATGTTGTACCAAACAACAAGGATCACATTACAATGTATTATGATAATAATATAATAGTTCTTCTATCCAAAGATACATGGTCATGTTAAAAAAATAATAATATAATTCATAATTTTCACCTTTTAGGATATTTTACTCATAAGGGTGAAGTCATAAAAAACTTGTTAGTAACAAAGGAAAACATGGTAGGAACAATAACGAAATACACACCTAAACATAATTATGGACATCATGTGAGATCTAAAAGGATAAAATTTGTTAGTAGTTAGATCTAGTGAAAGGGATAAATTGTTGTATTTTTTCCCCTGAATAATTTGACCATGTATTTTTTATTACCATAATATAAATAAATATCTCATCATAAAATTATTTTCCTTATCTATAATAATAATTTTGAAATGCCCTTAAAGTACTTGTGTATTTATAATAGTTCCCTTCCATAGTGATAACTTTGAAATTCTATGATTATATTCTTAAACAAACATTTCTTATAGTCTAGATGTGTTAATATGTTGGGAAATAAATGTTGTTAGACAATAAGGTGTTAGAGGCACATAATACATTGAGACTTCTTCATATAAAGTTTAAACTTGATGATCTCTAAGAATACAAATCGCGAGGATAGACCTACCAAAAGGGATTCCAAATGTTTTATATTTTCCTGGGTATACATATATGTGAATCTGTGTATTGGTCCTTATAATTGATATTATTAATAATGTTTATGATGAATCACATACTTTGATGTATAGATTAAAATCATGATGACATATGATACTGGTGTGGTAACATATGTTTTGTGCATCAAAACTAATATGGAATTAATTTAATATTTCAATAAAGAATATTTACCATATATATTAGTGTAATAAGATATCTATGGACCTCTTATTGAAATGGAATTTTCTAATGAAATCCATGGTCATGGTAGTTTATAGTTGATCTCATTTCAAAAATTCAAATAATGATAAACCATGCATATGTGATTATTCCAGGTGGTTACATCATACATAATGAGATACCACGAGAGAAAGGAATTATATTAAAAATTAGAATTTCCTTGATGTTTTTTATTATACTTAGCTTATTTCTCCATAGATTCCATGATAAGTTACTAGATTTTTATCTAAGAATTTTGGTAAGATCAAATATTTCCATTGAGAAATAGTTTGAGTGGGCCACACACTAAGTGTATAAGAAAAATCATTAAATTTAATTGAATTTTACATTTATAATAATTATATTCATGAATTATAGAATAATAGTTAGTTATGTAATGTTAATAAGAGAAATTCATTCATGATATATTCTGTGAATAATATGGGTTTTGGAATTTTCTATTGGTTAATTATATCACATGTTAATAAATAAATATATCTTTATTCACTATTTTAGCGAATATATTAAAAAAATTATTTAATTTATGTTAATATTTAAAATAAATATTTATCCTCATGTTTATTTAATTTAATATTTTATGGGTGGATATGGATCAAGCATAATGATTTTCTTGACCATTCATTGTTGCGAATAAAAAAACTGTAAACATGATGATGTTGGTGGGGGGGGGGGGGTTTGTAATATTCTATGATCTCTCGATCAATTATTATGTTAATTTGGGATGTTGGAGGTGTTTGAGGTAAGCTTTGAGAGTTTTTAGTGATGTCAAAAGATGTAGTAGAAATGCTGTAGGAAATACACTGTGTGTATGTATATTACATGATGTGAAAGCTGATTTCATGGATTATCCTTGGATAGTTCAAGAAAATTAGTTTTTTGTGGTTAAATAAGGAAAATGAGACATGTTTTCAATGGAACCTAGAATCATGGGATTAAATGGCCTGAAAAAGGATTATAAATAATGTAATTTCACGTTGTTTTACAGTTTTAAAGTTCTTAAACGCTCTTTTTTCCCAAACCATACGGCTAGTGGTTATTATATTGTACCAGGTGTCCAAGGACCTTCTCTTTCTGTGTTTAGATATTCCTTTCAATGGGAATCGATCCATATGTTCCACCCTTTGATCCTTGGTGGGTTCTCCTCTCGTTACCACCCATTTCCTTCCATTATTCATCACATTGTTTCTATAGTGGTGTGGTTTTGTTTGGATTGTGAGTTTGTGATGAATTTTGTGATCTTTGTTTGTAGTATAGGTTAATATGTGTTTGTCATGACCCGTCCTCGAAGCCCATTCCATTAATACCCCAATCCCACCTTCCATAGGACAGGGGTTGGTGACTAGCAAAAATGGCGTATATCCCTATACTGGGAAGGTATTGCATTTATAAAAGAAAATAAGCACAACAGAGTACGCAACTGAAGTAAACACTAAGTAAAACCATATAAAAAAGTAAGTGTTGAAAGGAAAGGGGATGGAAATACAAGCCCAATAGTAAGTACAGTACAACTGAAAATCTTGTACAACTGCAGTAAAGTAAAATAGCAACTACTGAGTCATCCTCCGGGAATCCCACCAGAAGGGTGGGTACAGATGGCCTCCTCAGCACCTCAGGTCCATCCGTCTGCTCTGTGTACGTCACGCTAAGTGGTCCACCTCCGGGTACCGTCCAGCTCTACACGTCTCTACCACGAATAGTGTTGTCCATCATTCGCATCCAACACAATGTAGTGTAGGCATAGCCCGTGCAGGGGTGAGTATAAGATACTCAGTAGGGACCCCGAGATCCTAAAGGTCTCCCAGAATCCACGAAGGATAAACCATAGAATAAAGACACGATCATGAAGTATCAACCAACTCTACTTAGGTATATGTCCATACATATACCTATGTTATCATTCACAGTTCCACTCCAACTCTCAAGCCCAAGCACAACCTAGTCCACATAGGAAATTAGGTCAATCACCTCGATGATATTGTTTGAATGTCAAGACTCATCTCACACAGGTATGCCAAAATAGTATAGAGATATAGATGATCAGATATAGCCACAGGATCATCCAAGCTGTCAGACCCACACAATATACAAGACCAGCTAAGCAGTCAGACCCACACAGAATACAAGACCAGCTATCTCGAGAGTAAAATAGATGATCAGATGTAGTAACTGATTCATCTAAGTTTCCATATACACATAGGATACAAGACCATCTAGGCTGTTGGACCCACACAGGATATAAGACTAGCTACTCTGTCGGACCCACATAGGATACAAGTACAGAGGTCAAACTGGCAGACCCACATAGGATACAAGAAAAATAGTCATTACTGTCGAACCCACGAAGGATCCTAGTACAGTAGTCACTAATGTCTAACCCACGAAGGATTCCAGTATAGTAGTCATCGTAATCGCAGATAGCTCTAGGGTTCCCGTACAAAGCATGCTTGATTCTGGGAGGATATGCTCCTTGAGCAAAGGGGTCGCTACATCAACTATCAAGAAGTCTAGATTTTATGTATTCCAAAGTTATGTGTCATCAAAAGGAACCGAACGTAATAGACGGTGCGTCAATCAGACGCTTGGTCTTAGAGTTATTGAATTTTCCATTCTAGGGGCCCGGTTGAAATTACGCTCATTCCAAACACGGTCGTTTTCCAAAGTTGTCCAAAAATCACTTAGAGCATCTCAAAAGTAACAGATTTAGCCAACCGGTTCTTACAGGCCAGTCGGTCATTAGACCGGCCGGTTCTTCTTCAGCCGAGTGGCCTGATTGTAGGACGCGTTCTCCCCCGCACGCGCGGCGCCTGGTGGTACGGTCCTCTAACGGGTCGGCGCGTGGCCGTCGTTGCCACTGCCGCCTTCAGTTGACGTCAACTCCGATCACCGCCGCCTCTTCCATATCCACCTCCATTGCGAATGAAGAACAAGGATCAACATAGGGTCATCGGGCCGTGTTCGTTCAGCCTTCTCCCTCCACGTTAGGCGATAGCTGTAGGCCGAAGACATCCCAAAGGATTTGATAAGAACGAGATAATTTATTAACTTAAAATTATTCAAAACACCTACCTAGAATATGACATTGCACGTCGATGAGCCGCAGAAGATGAGCATCACAAAGGTTGGGCGTCACGGAATACAGACATCGATTCCGTTGAAGTCAGGGTGCGTCTTAAGAGGAAGTGTTATTGGAGAAGTTCTTCACGTTTTTCTTCAGAGATGTTCTTCGTTGAAGAATGATGTTCTTCATTGAGACACGAACACCTTTCTTCTAATTCTACAGAGCCTTCCCAATAGTATATTTTCCAACCCCAATTTAAATAATAAGATCCCAATATTATAATAATATTTCCATGCCTTTCAAAATATTTCAAACACCCGAACAATTAATTAAGTGATTCACTTAATTAATTTTCCAGGGGTTGGCATGAATTTAAATGGTTTCATAAACTTAAAACATGGATGAGTTGGCACATTAATGGGAATCCCAAAGGTTTATGGGGTTAAAGGATGGTTAGGTGCTCATGTGGCCCCCACCACGCATTATCCACCAATAGGAGGTTATGTGGGGTTTGGGCCCCACCTCCAATCTCCCTTTTGTGGATTTAACCATCACCTTTAAAAAAATAAAACTGTGTACACAAACATTTTATTTAATTTAGTTTGAAACGCAAAAATAAAAATTGTACTCCTGACCAAATGCAACTGCAATAAAGGTCTCCTTAAGTGAATAACGGCACTACGAGTTCATCGGTGCCCTAATATTTCAATTCCGAGCACCGGTTTAAATGATGGAAAAAACTGCACGTACGTTTACTGAATGCACCCAAACAAAACTTCAAAAATAAATTCCGTGCACACTGGGCCTCGGAATCAGGCACCGTCAGAAACCGAAGACTCATAAAAATTCAATGAATTTAAGAAAAAGATTTCCTTTAAATTTTTGGGTCTTTAAATTACCCCCACCTCAGGGATTTACATCCCTGTAAAGCTACAACATACACTAGGAAAACAAAAGTGGGTACTGAGCATGCATTTGAGCCTCCCTCTCCCATGTGCTCTCCTGGAGGTTCCTGTGCTACCAGTGAACGTTCACCAGAGGAATAAATCATTCACGTAGGACCCAATCCTATCGATCATCGATCTCCACTGGGACCTCCATGAATGTCTCCTCGTCATCGATGTCTAGCTCCCTTTGGTCGATGATGTGGGATGGGTCATGCATGTATCTTCTCAGCTGAGATACGTGGAAGACGTCGTGCACTCGGTGCAACTGAGGTGGAAGGGCCAGGCGGTAAGCCACCTCGCCTACCCGGTTGAAGACCTAGAATGACCCGATAAAGAGCAGAGATAACTTGCTGCCCCAACTAAATCTCCATAGACCTCATCGAGGTGAGAACTGTAGGAAAACGTGTTCTCCATCCTCAAACTCCAGTGGTCTCCATCTCTTATCAGTATAGGACTTCTGTTTGCACTGTGCAGTCTTCATCCGCTCCTGGATGATCTGCACCTTCTTAATCATAGCATGCACCATCTATGTCCCTACAAGTGCTGACTCCCCAGGTTCTATCTTGTAAAGAGGTGATCTGCAAGGTCGGTCATACAATGCCCCATAAGGTTCCATCCCAATGGTGGAGTGATAGCTATTGGTGTATGAAAATTCCACCAAAAGTAAGTGATCCTCCCAGCTGCTACCAAAGTCTAGGACACATGCACGGAGCATATCCCTGAGAGTCCAAATGGTCCTCCCTGTATGGCAATCCGTCTAAAGATGGAAGGTGGTCCTCAGATGTAGCTTCGTCCCAAAATACTCTTGTAACTCCTTTCAAAGCCAAGAATTGAAATGAGGATCTTGACCAGAGATGATAGTCGATGGCACACCATGAAGTCGTACGATCCCCTGAATGTAGAGGTGTCCCAAGATCTCTACTGAGCCCTGCTCTATGATCGGTAGGAAGTGGGTCTACTTGGTGAGTCTGTCTATGATCACCCAGATATAGTCGTGTCCTCTGGATGTACGTGGAAGCCCTGTCATGAAATCCATAGATATCTTGTCCCACTTCTACTCTGGGACAACTATGGTATGTACCAAACCTCATGGTTCTTGGTTCTCCACCTTCACTAGCTGACAAATGAGGCATCGTGAAACGAAAGCTGCTACTACGTTATTCATACCCGGCCGCCAATAATTTCATCTGAGGTCTTGATACATCTTCTCCACTTTTGGATATACCACTATAGGGGAAGTGTGAATCTCCCTCAACACCTCCTCATGTAGTGCAATTGGTACCATGGTACGTCCTCTAAACAGGATGAAATGCTCCCCACCTTCAGAAATCCGATCAGATGCCTGCCCTGAGGATATCTGAGCACATCGTGTCTCACAGTCAACGTCCCCTCGCTGTGCCTCTTTGACTCACTAAAGGAGAGGAGGAGTGACTTTGAGAGACTGAAGAAAGGCTGCTCCATCTCTATCCACAAAGGATATCTACAACGCGGCTAGCTGCTCTGTCACCTCTCATAGCAGCTGAATGCCCGATCTTTTGCTGAGATCATCTGCTACAATGTTACCCATCCCAGGAGTATAGAAATCTCAAAGTCATAGTCCTGGAGGAACTTGATCCATCGTTGTTGCCTTCGGTTCAGGTACTTCGTCGAAAAGATATACCTGAGACTCTAGTGGTCAGAGTAGACTGTAAAACGCTCACTCATCAGATAGTGTCTCCACATCTTCAAGGCGAAGACCACTACTGCTAACTCTAGATCATGGTTAGCGTAGTTCTATTCGTGTTGTCTCAACTTCCATGATCCATACACGATCACTTCTCACTCCTACATCAGGACATACCAGAGTCTGGTCCATGATGTGTCACAGTAAACTACGTACCCAACACCCTCCTCCGATAGCCTCAAGATGGGTGCACCAGTATACCTCTGACTCAACTATTGAAATCTCTGTTGTCATCTCACTGACCACACGAAGGGTTTCTCCTTCTTCGTCGATGCTGAAAGCGGTGCTGAAACTCCATAGAAGTCTGACGGACTCATGATTGTTCAACTGCACCTTCTTATTCATGATTTCATCCTTTGCTTCCTGGGTTTTCCTTTTCTCAGAAAAAGGAAAACCACATACCAACATTGTAGATAAACCACAACCTTTTTTCCTAATATAGTCAATCTGTGTATGAACTGTGGTTGCCCAGTTCATACCCAAACTAACATCGTAAGGCCTCGACGCTTCCACCAAGAGGTTCTAACCGAAACTCTCACCATAAGGGTCATATCACACCATCAGAATAAGTGTGATTATTGAGTCTCCTCCCAAAGGTATCTCCATACATGAGTATCAAGTCAATGGATTAACCAAAAACTCTAGGTATGGGACAAGATTCGTGGAAGGAAGGAATGATTGATACCTATGTCTATTGATACGGTAGCCAGTAGGAGACACAAACTGTATCTCAAATCATTGTCATAGCCCTTGGGTCACACTCCTTGACCGCATGTAGCTACTCTCTTCCCCTGCCCTCCATCTCCATGATCCTAGCGGGGACTACACAAATGGGTGGTTGTAACATGTAAAAATGTTCACCACCTCATGCTACTCTCCTAGATCTGCTTCCACATATACTGCACTGTAGATTCATCTGTGCTTAACACTTTATCTTCTCGAAACATTTTACATTCTCAAGTATCTAAGACTGACACCAGTTTCATGATTTCCAACTGTTAACATTCACTAGCTGTATCCGCTCAGCCAAAGAACATTCAACCACAATGGTTCTCTCTAGCACCCTAATATCTATAGGAATACATAGAGGAAAGAGTTATGGCTCTGATATCCTTAAACACACCTCACTCTAAGGTACAATCTTTAATGCACTGATCGAATCATATTCATCGAGTACCAGGAAAGATCGGTATGCCTTGATGAATACTATGTTACCGACACGTCGTCCTACCGAAGATGTATAATATCTAGAAACATATCAGCCACCTCCTCATACCGGTCCTCAGCCGCCTATGGGTCGGGCTCACCTCATAACTTGAGGGATATCTGGTGCTGAAACACATGTAAGGAACTATGCCTATAAGTGTCCCCTACGGTACCACTGTTAGTGTTTTCTGACCAACGGGAAGTGATATAGTTTGCACGCAGCCCAAAGATACCATCTTGGAAACGGTCCATGTACTGAAACTTCATCATTAGGTGGACCATCCTCAACGCCACTCACTGAAAAAGATTATTATCTAAGATCAAAATCTTCTCAACTAGTGTCTCAGCTAGGCGGAAAAACCCAGTAATCACAACCATCCAGTCATCTACTACTGGAAATTTGGCAATGCGCTCTGTTGGCGTGCAATGTCTGCTAATATGGCTGGTGGCATCTACTCCCCAACAGGTTGTGGTGCTGCTGGTACACCACCCGAAGGTGCCAACATAGTAAGAGGGCCCTGCATCGAAGCCTCGTTGCTCGGTGGGCCGTCATCGTGTACTCTCTCTCGGGAACCCTAACCGACAGTCTTCACAGTGGCATCCTGATAAGGAACAGGTGCGCCACGGTCAACAAGTTATACCTGGTGAGCTGACTCAAAGAGACCACAAAGGAAACTCTTGAAACACACACGAAATCCGTGTTTTCATGCCCTGAGTCATAAATTAGAAGTCAGGGTCCTGGTGTATGGATATATCGGACACTACACAAACACTGGACTCCCTAGACTGAAAACCACACTCAATACTCTTAACACTATTTCTTCACAGTAAGACAGACTAGATTCCTAGGTTCTGGGGTAGAACCGACTCCTCTGATACCAATTTGTCATGACCCGTCCTCAGGGCTCGTGCTGTGACTACCCCAATCCCTCCTTCCATAGGGCATGGGCTGACGACTAGCACTAAAGGTGTAAATCACTATACTGGGAAAACATTGCCTTTATAAAAGTAAACAAGAACAATAGAGTATGGAACTGAAGTATGCACTAAGTAAAACTGTATAGAAAAGTAAGTGCTGAAAGGAATGGGGCTGGAAATACAAGCCTAATAGTAAGCACATTACAACAGAAAATCTTGTACAAGTGCAGTAAAGTAAAATAGAAACTAATGAGTCCTCCTCTAGGAATCCCACCTGAAGGGTGGGTACAAATGGACTCCTCAGCACATCAGGTTCGTCCGTCCCCTCCGTGTACGTATCGCCAAGTGGTCCACCTCTGGGTACCATCTAGCTCTACAATTCTCTATGTCGAACAATGCTCTCTATCATATGCATCCAACACAACGTAGTGTGGGCATAGCCCGTGCAGGGTGAGTATACCATACTCAGTAGGGACCCTGAGACCCCAAGGTTCTCCTAGAATCCACGAAGGATAAACCACAGAAGAAATACGTGATCAAAAAGTATCAACCAACTCTAATTAGGTATATGCACATACATATACCTAAGTTATCATTCACAGTTTGGCTCCAACTCTTAAGCCCAAGCACAACCCAGTCCACATAGTAATGTAGGTCAATCACATTAATGATAATGTTTGTAAGTCAAGATTAATCTCACACATATATGCCACAATAGTAGAGAGATATATATGATCAGATGTTGCCACTGGATCATCCAAACTGTCAGACAAACACATGATACAAGACCTGCTAAGCTATCAGACCCACACAGGATACAAGACCAGCTATCTCAAGAGTAATAGAGATGATCAGATGTAGTCACTGATTCATCTAAGCTATCATACCCACACAGGATACAAGATCAACTAAGTTGTCAGACCCACATAGGATACAAGACCAGCTACTATGTCGGACCCACACAGGATACAAGTATAGAGGTCAAAATGTCAGACCCACATAGGATACAAGAATAGTAGTCATCACTATTGAACCCATGGAGGATACCTGTACAGTATTCATCGTTGTCGAACCCACGGAGGATTCCAGTACAGTAGTCGTAGCAATCGCAGCCAGCTCTAGGGTTTCCGCACACAACACACACGATTCCCGGAGGGTGCGCTACTTGAGAAAAGGGTTCGATACATCAACTATCATGAAGTCAAGATTTGATGTATCCTTATGTTCCGTATCATTCAAAGGAACCCAATGCGATAGACGGCGCGTCAATTGGATGCTCGGTCTGAGAGTTATTGACTTTTCCGTTCAAGGGGCCTGGTTGGAATTATGCTCGTTCCAAACCCGGCCATTTTCCATAGTTGGCCAAAACTCACTTAGAGTAACATAAAATGACCACCTCATTGCAAGGGTCTTAGTGTCATAGACGGCACGTTGTTCGGATGCATGGTCTTGAAGATATTCGCGTTTAAGCGAAACAGGCCCTGCCAGTCAAGCCTAGTGGGCTGTCTGGTTTTCCTGACCCGATTCTGTGGGTCCGACCCGGCTGAGGGGTTGTCCTGGACCAATGCGGAACGGCCTAGCCCAGTGGGGCACGACTTGGCCTGGTGGAACGGGGCCCTACACGGTCGGTCGCAACCTAGCTCGATGGCCAGTGGCCGGCCGTGGCTCGACCAGCTGGCCGAGCGGAGTGGGGGGGGGTTGAAATGGTGGCGTCGGGTGGTGCTGCCCCTACTACCCAGTCGGCCGAAGATGGCCAGTCTTTCTCGGCATGATCGTCTCGCACAGGTGGGCCGCTTTTCTCCCACACTACACCTTCGGGTGTCGCAGCCTTCTTCAAGTCGGTCGGCCGCCTGCCGGCCGGTTCGCCCGCCGAAACGGCCCGCAGAAGCGGTCTGCGGTTCTCCAGCCCGAACGGTCATGAGATCGGTAGGTTATTCTTCAGCCGAGTGGCCCGGTTGCAGGCCATAGTCTCCTCCGCCCGTGCGATGCCCGGTGGTGCGGTCCTCTAACGGGCCGACGCGTGGCCAACTTTGTCGCCGCCGCCTTCGGTCATCGTCCACTCCGGTCGCTGCCACCTCTTCCATATCTGCCTCCATCACGAATAAAAAACAAGGATCAATAGAGGGTCATCAGGCCATGTTTGTTCGGCCTGCTCCCTCCACTTTAGTATATAGCAGTTGGCCGATGATATCCTAAAGGATTCGACAAGAACGAGATAATTTATTCACCTAAGATTATTGAAAACACCTACCTCGTATATGACGTTGTAGATCGACGAGCTTCGGAAGATGAGTGTCATGGAGGTCGGGCATCACGGAATTCGGATGTCAATTCCGTTGACGTGAGGGTGCATCCGAAGAGGAAGCGTCGTTGGAGAAGTTCTTCTTGTTCTTCGTCAGAGATGTTCTTCATTGAAGAACGATGTTCTTCATTGAGAGAGGGACACCTTTCTTCTAATTCTCCAGAGCCCCCACCCCAATAGTATATTTGGAAACCCCAAATGAAATAATAGGCTCCCAATATTATAATAACATTTCAATTCCTTTCAAAATAATTCAAACACATGAACAATTAATTAAGTGATTCACTTAATTAATTTTTCATGGGTGAGCAAGAATTTCAATGTTTTTATAAATTTAAAACATGGATGAGTTGGCACATTAATTGAAATCCCAAAGGTTTAACGGGTGGAAGGGAGGTTAGGTGCTTGTGTGGGCCCCACCACACATTATCCTCCCATGGGAGGTTATGTGGGTTGTGGGCCCTACCTCCAACCTCCCTTTTGTTTATTTAACTATCACCTTTAAAAAAAATTGGGTACACACCAATTTTATTTAATTTAGTATGGAACCCCAAAATAAAACTTCTACTCCTGACCTAATGCAACAGCGGTAAAGGTCACCTTAAGTGAATATTGGAACTACGAGTTCGTCGGTGCCCTTAGATTTCAATTCTGAGCACCGGTTTATATGATAGAAAAACATTCATGTACCTTTACTGAACGTACCCGAACAAAACATCAGAAATTGATTCTGGGCACAACGAGCCTCGGAATCAGGTGTCGTCAGAAACCACGGACTCGTAAAATTCTAAAGAATTTAAGAAAAAACTTTCCTTGAAATTTCTAGGTCTATAATGTGTTTTCTAATGTGGGTTTTTGTGTTTCTGGGTTTCTTATTTTCCATGTGGTTCACAAAGTGCTAGAAAACATCTTTGAGGTTTGGATTTCCCTAATTTAAATTTATTGTGTGTCATGCATCAGGTGTTTAATTTTTTTAACTATGGATTATGGGTATGATGACTTAATTAATGATAAAAAAATTTCAATTGAATTTAAAATCGGTGAATGGGGTTTTATTCTCAGGATTTTATAGATTTGTTATTATATTGAGATATTTTGAATTGTATGGGCTTCATGTCATACTAAAAACTTTTGGCCATTGGAGGCTTTATTTCTAGTGGATATATGTGTTGAAATTTATTCTTTAGATGTGATTCTCATGATATCACCCTAAAAATGGAAAAGTCGCTAACCACTTATATTTGGTTAATATATTAGTTTCCTCGGTATTATGATTTGTGAGATGAAATCCCTATAAATATAGTTGATTTTGATAAAATCCCCTTTATAAATATTTAGAAGGATCTTGATGTGTTGTAGTGTGTAGTTGGGGAATGTGGGGTTGATAGTTGCTAGGTCCTGCTTTTGGGGCAGAGAGGTTTTATTTTGTCGGTCGTGCTTTTGGGATAGTGAGGTGATAGTTTCTGGGCCATGATTTTGGGGCGGTGAGGTGACAGATTTTGGTTTGTGCTTTTAGGGTAACAAGGTGACGGTTTTTGGGCCATGATTTTGGTGCAGTGAGGTGATAGTTTGTGGCCTATGTTTTTTGGGTGGTGAGGGGATAGTTTATATGCCGTGATTTTAGTGTGGAAAGTTGAGGTTTTGTGGAATGAAATTTTTCCTGTGATATCTGGTTAGGTTGTGCTAGATGCCTTGAGTGGTGATGAAATAAGTGAATCTTTAATAATATTTTAAATGGAATGGGTGGTTTGGTTAATCAGATGAATTTTTTTATTGGAAAATAAAATGATGGGTTGTGTTGTTTAATTTGGTAAATGCTAAATACTAAAATGAATGGGTGTTAAGGGTGGAGGAAATATGATGCCGCATTACATTATAAGGGTTATTCACCTTCTAAAATGACTATTGTAAATACTAATAAATGTATTTAGAGGTGGAAACAAAGGTGACATTATTCAGAGTTGGTTTGTTTTTCTAAAAACCTATAGGTTGGGATTGAGTGTTATATTCAGTATGTATACTTCTATTTTCCTTGTGAATTTTATACACACCACACCCACATTGAGAACTATATGCTGAATAGACATATTTTCATGTGGGCGTGCCTTTCCCAATAACTGAGTGGGGGGATAGATAGATGGCCACCCACTCTTCCATGCTCCCTCTTATAGGTGGTAGTGGCCTAGGTGTCTTCGGGTGAGTTGTGGTGTGTGGTCCCAGGTGTCTTCCATATGAGATGTCATAGGTGTCCCATGTGTCTTTGGGATGGTATGTGATACATGCCCTAGGTTTATTTGGAATTAGATGTGTTGTGATTACCTAGGTGTGTGTGAGCTGTATGTGATGTGTTGTGATTTCCCAGTTGTGTGTAAGAGGGATGTGATGATATATATTGAGAAGAGGTGGGAGCACAAGGACATTTTTTTGGGGGTGTGGGAGAAATTAATCAGTGGGAAAGTTGTGTGAGGAGCACTATCATTGATGTGATATACTTTAAATTATATTACTTGACATGTGTTATTTGGTGGTTGTGCCTTGGTGATGTTGGGATGGTTAGTATACCTTTATATGTAATATTTGGTTATATTATTTTCTCATAGGTGTATTACTTTTTTTTCCTTCACTTGTGGAAAATACATTTGAGTTTTTATTACGGAGTATGCTTGTATGCTCACACTATGTATATAAAACTATTTTCCAGTTTCATGGATGATTTCATGGACCATGAAATAAATTTCTAGTTGGGATCCTTAATAGTTTCTATTCCACTTACTTATCTTTATTTTTTGGTATTTACATCATAGACTTTTATATGTGTCTATTCTATTTATACATGCATGTGAGATGTTGTGGAATTCTCATTTAAATTATGTCTTGGAGTTGTTGTGGATGATTAATTCTATATCCTGGTATTGTTTTCTTATAAAGGGTAATGCCTCCCATATTGTGATATTTTTACACCCTTGGTGCTAGTAACCAACCAGGGGCCTATAAGAGGTGGGAATCAAGGTTAGTTATTTATATCCCCTTATTGTGGTATATTTGGAGAGATGGGGTCATGATATAGTTGTTTCGAAGGTTATGGTTGATATATAGGGTGGATTTTGGAGTTAGTCTTAGTGAGGATTGCATGTGGTGGTATTGAAAAAGTGCCTGTTAACCTTGGTGCATGACATGGGAAAGGGAGACCATCTTGGAAATAGGATTTTAGGGCCCCAATGATCTAGTGCATGTTCCCTAAGCTTATCGAGCAACCAAGTGAGATTGACGTAATTTTAGGGTAGAGTCCTAGGAAGAGGTGTGTAGATGAGGTGGTTTATTTGAATGGAATTTCGAGGTTTATTGTCTTGTATTAGGACACATGGATTACCTCATGAGTCTTTAGGGGATTGTAGAATGCTTTTGGGACTTATTTCAACCTCAAACCTATTATACATACATAGAAAGATGGAAAAATAGAACATATTATCCATATAATTGATGATATGTTGTGGGTGTTCATCTTGGACATTGATGGATATTAGTATTGACACATACCTTTGGTAGAGTTACCTTATAATAATAGTAATAACTCTTTAATTTTCATGGTTCTTTTATGATTTGTATAGAAGACTATGTTGTTCTTCATTGCATTGGGGGGAGATTGGGTAAACATCCGTTCTTGGTCCCAATGTGCTACAGAGCAAGACAAAAATGTTTCAACTTCTTCATGAGAGGTTGAAATCATTACATGATTGTAATAAGTCTTATTCCCAAAGTATAATGAGGCCTATGGAGTTCATGGTTGGGGACCTCGTGTTTTTTATGGTCTCCCCTTGATGCGGGCATTGAAGCTTTGATAAAGGGAGTAAGATTTCTTCTAGGTTTTTTGGGAACATTGAAGTGTTGGGGAGAGTTGGAAAAGTGGAATACTGGTTTGTTTTCTCAACATGGATGGAGAGGATTAATTGAATCTTTCACATCTCACAACTTCTTTATTATCTTCACGATGACTGAAATATACTTGTCTTGGGAGACTTTGATATCATGGATGACACAAAATTTGTGGAGTGTTTAGTAGATATCTAGTATCATTTGGAGAAGGTTTTTTTTGATGAACCATTTCATTAGTTTGTGTATTGTGGAAGCATGATGGAATGGAGTAGTGTACTTTAGATCAAGAGATGTAAATTCATGCCTACTACCCAGAGTTGTTTTGGGTTTTTATTTGCTCTGTCTTTATTTGTGATGTGATATTTGAACTTTGTTTTATGAGATTATTTGATTATCATAGTTTGTTATTTGTGTGGTGTGATGTATGGTAAATTATTGACATATAAAAATGGGAGGACCTGATTTCATACTGATACACATAAAATATGTAGTGATTAAACCCATGCAGGCTAGTTAGTGCTACCTAGAGTGGATAGTATCTTGATATGGAAGACACAATTTCATGATTTTTGTGTTCAAGAAGGTGCAGTTCTGTAACACCCTGGTTTGTTTAATAATAAATGAAAATAACAATTTACATTAAGTATTTTAATAATAATACCTATAAATAATTTTATCTGAAATTGGTTTAAACTAAATTTCTAAAAAACAATTACTATTTATCATCATTATTTTTTTTAGAAGAAAATATATTTTTTTAACTTGGATATATGTATTGAATTTTATTTTTTAATCAAATTATATTTCAATGATAGAAATAATATGTTAATTTTTTTTATCATATTTTGTGTTCATTAAATAAATTATTATTTTCAAGTATTATATGTTGTGATCATTAAATGTCGAACATTTTTTTCATTTATATTATTTTAACTAATGATATTAAAATTTTAAGGTGATTTTAAATGTTTATGATTTATAAAATATAATTATAAGAAATATAATATTTTTGAAATTATAAAATTAATATAACATATAAAAAATTAATTTTTATATATATGAAAAGGTATACTTTTTGTTTTGATATATATATTTATATAAACATGATTTAATAATTACGTATATGTTTATAAATATTTAATATTATCCTTTTCTTTTTATTATATATACATGTTTTGTTTCCTTTCTATTATATATATATATATAGTTATATGTTCTAAATATATATATATATATAGATTATGTTTTATTTTAATCTATATGAGTGTTTTGTAAAGGAAATTTTTATAACATTTAATATATAAATACATATATTGTAAAACGTTAAATATATATATAACGATTTTATATAACTTTTTTAATATATAATGTTTTTATAACTTTTTTATAAAATTTTAATATATATATATATAACATTTTTTAATGTATAACGTTTTTATATATATTTTCTTTTGTTTTGTTTACTTTTTAATATATATATATATATCATTTTTATTTATAACATATAAAATATATATAAATTTTAAAACGTTTAATATACATTATAAAAATATATATATATATATATAATGTCACGTTTTTCTAGGTATGTAATAATATAAAAACAAACAAACCAAAGAAAAACTAAATTAAAATAAAACTTAAAAGACAAAACCTAACATGTGATGTTTATATAATAAAATAAAATATTAATTTTGTTGAATTTTTAATGTGAGAGAAGAAACAGATTAGTGGGAAACGTGATTAGATGGAGAAATAGTGGAATATGACTTTAAAATATATATGTATATTTAATAATTAATAAAACGTTTTTTTCATATATATATATATATATATCAAAATGTGATATAATATATTTATATAATTATATGTTTTAAAATATTATCATTTTTTATTATTTTATGTTTTATTATAAATATGTGTTGACTTGATCTTTTTTAAGATTGAAACATTTTTTTAATTTTTTTAAAAAATGATAATAATATATATAAAATCATGGAAGAGATGGAAAATAATGATGACTCGTGATTTTAAGTCCTTGTTTAAAAAAATAATGAAAAAGTAAGAATGATAATTAGAAATATATTATTATAATATGAACTTAAATTTGAAACGAGAAATGATAATGAAATATATATTTTTATCCTATTCATATTTTTGGCTTCCTCCGCAATTCTAAAAATTAATATATGTATGCATGTAAAACTCATTCTTGACACCCTGCACAACTGCACTGTAATCTGCATCCCTCCTGATTGAATTAGGTGTGTCTGAACCGCGAACCAAAGAGTTGTTGGTTCATATTTTTTAGGTAAGGGAATTATTATTTTCAATTATATTATATAATGATTTAATTATTTTGATCATGTAATGTTTTTTTTCAAAGATATACATATATATGAATGTATATATATATATATGAATATATATACACATCTAAGTATAACTAATATTCTCTATTTATTTTTATATGTTATAAAAGTCATGTTTATCTATCAAATTAACCTTTAATGTTTATCTATCATCACCATGTTTACAAAGAAATATGTTTTGTTGACAATTCTTATCATTTTATGTACAATTCTAATTGAATCTGTTATTTTATGTGCATAATCTCATTTGAACCCCTTGATTTTTCATGCATAGATAAATATGGCCATCATCTAGCTCATATGTTACATTCAAAGCATTGCAATATCGTGCATACACTTATTTCATTTTTTCTGATAATTATGGTGTTATAAAAATATAGTAATTCAAGTATGAGAATCTCCCTAAAAGGTTTTATAAAAGCAACTTAATGAAAAATCTATGTCATGATATAAGTCAAATTATTTTCTTGAAAAAAAAATAAATATTTGTATGTGATTTAAAAATGATTTGGGTTTGAACAGAGAAGGAAGATTCATAGAATTTTTTTTATTCAAATAGGCCCTAGTTATGATAAATGAGATGATATGGGGAGTGAACCCATAAGATTAAGGGAACTTGGTTGCACATGAGTTCTCTAGTGCCCACCTGTATGGTTTTTAATTATGGTCTTCCAAGTACCAGAGAAAAATCCACTATAAATTTATTATTTTCAAAGGACGATTCCCAACTATATTTAAATTATAATTATTTTTTGAGAAAATAAAGGTTTCAATATTTTAAATATTTTATGAAAATATAATTTCAAGTATGTAGGTTTGTGATTTAAAAGAATTTATTAACTATTTTAAAACCTCTTACTGGGAATAATTAACGTTCACCCTACGTTTTAGAATCCATTTTAGAGGTTTAGTAGATTCATCAGTGAGATATTTTTCTGTGTGGAGTCAGTGCACTGAAATTTATTTGTTTATTCTTTTTATTTTGTATAGTTGTGATGAATTTTAATAATTGTGTCTAATACTCCAAAAACTAGACTGATAAAATATCAGATATGTAATTTAAATATTATGTACTTATTCAAGTTTCTTTTATAAAAAATACTTGACATTTATAATGGCTGAACCTGGGTTTCTGGTTCGGGTTTTTACAATTGGTATCAAAGGAACGGTCTAGATAACTTTGGTAAATTAGAACAAAATAATAATCTATGTTGGTGTATCCTTTGTAATAAAAATTCATCTGTAATGAAGAATTGTGAGGGAGAAATTCAATTAAGGGGGGAAGAATGTAACACCCCAGTTTGATTAATAATAAATGAAAATAAAAATTTAAATTAAGTATTTTAATAATAATACTTATAAATAATTTTATCTAAAATTGGTTTAAACTAATGTTCTAAAAAACAATTACTATTTATCAGCATTTTTTTTAAAAGAAAATATATACTTTTTTAACTTAGATATATGTATTGAATTTTATCCTTAATCAAATTATATTGCAACGATAGAAATAATATGTTAATTATTTTATCATAATTTTTGTTCATTAAATAAATTATTATTGTCACGTATTATATGTTGCGATCTTAAAATGTCGAACGTTTTTTTATTTACATTGTTTTGACTGATGATATTTAAATTTTAAGGTGATTGTAAATGTTTATGATTTATAAAATATAATTATAAGAAATATGATATTTTTGAAATTATTAATATATATAATATGTAAAAAAATGAATTTTTACAGATATAAAAAGGTATACTTTTTGTTTTGATATATTTATAAAAATTTGATTTAATAAATATGTATATGTTTATAAATAATTAATATTATCATTTTCTTTTTATTATATATACATGTTTTGATTCCTTTTTATTATATATATATATAGTTATATGTTCTAAATATATATATATATATACATATTTTATTTCATTTTTATCAAGATGTGTGTTTTTTTAAAAGGAAAACTTTATAACGTTCAATATATATATATATATATATATATATTAGAACATTAAATATATATATATATAACGATTTTATATAACGTTTTTATAAAATTCTAATATATATAATGTTTTTTACGGTATAATGTTTTTATATATATTATCTTTTGTTTTGTTTACTTTTTAATATATATATATATATCGTTTTTATTTATAACATTTAAAATATATATAAATTTTAAAATGTTTAATATACATTATAAATAAATATATATATATATATATATATAATGTCATGTTTTTCTAGGTTTTTAATAATAAAAAAACAAACAAACAAAAGAAAAACTAAATTAATATAAAACATAAAAGACAAAACCAAACATGTGATGATTATATAATAAAATAAAATATTAATATGTTGAATTTTCAATGTGAGAGAAGAAACAAATTAGTGGGAAACGTGATTAGATGGAGAAATAGAGGGATATGACTTTAAAATATATATGAATATTTAATAAATAATAAAACTATTTTTCTTATATATATATATATATATCAAAACGTGATTTAATATATTTATATAATTATATGTTTCAAAATAATATCATTTTTTATTATTTTGTCTTTTTTTATAAACATGTGTTACCTTGATCTTTTTTATGAATGAAATGTTTTTTAATTGTTTTAAAAAATGATAATAATATATATATATATATAATCATGGAAGAGATGGAAAATAATGATGACCTGTGATTTTGGGTCATTATTTAAAAAACAAAATAATAATGAAAAAGTAAGAATGATAATTAGAAATATATTATTATAATATGAACATGACATTGAAACGTGAAATGATAATGAAATATATAATTTTATTCTATTCATATTTATGGCTTCCTCCGCAATTCTCAAAATCAATATATTATATATATATATATATATGTAAAACTCATTCTTTATACCCTGCACAACTGTACTGTAATCTACATCCCTCTTAATTGAATTAGGTGTGTCTGAACCTCGAACCAAAGAGTTGTTGGTTCATTTTTTTGAGGTAAGGGAATTATTATTTTCAATTATATTATGTAACACTTTAATTATTTTGATCAAGTAATGTTGTTTTTCAAAGATATATATATATATATATATATATGTATATATATATGCACGTCTAAGTATAAAAAATATTGTTTATTTATTTTTATAAGTCATAAAAGTCATTTTCATCTATCAAAATAACTTTTAATATTTATGTATCATCATCATGTTTACAAAGAAATATGTTTTTATTGATAATTGTTTCATTTTATGTGAAATTCTAATTCAATCTATTATTTCATGGGCATAATCTCATCTACACCACCTGATTTGTCATGCATAGATAGATATGACCATCATCTAGCTCATATGTGACATTCAAAGCACTGCCATATCGCACATGCACTTATTTCATTTTTCTAACAATTTTGGTGTTATAAAGAAAAATAGTAATTCAAGTATGGGAATCTCCCTAAATGGTTTTATAAAATAAACTTAAAGAAAATTTTATTTCATGATATAAGTAAAATTATTTTATTGAAAGGAAAATAATTATATGTATGTGATTTGAAAATGATTTGGTTTTTAACTGAGAAGTTAGATTCATAGAAATTTTTTTTTATTCATAAAGGTCCTAGTTATGATAAATGAGATGATATGGGGAGTGAACCCATAAGATTAAGGGAAATTGGTTCCACATGAGTTATGTTTAGTGGAAATGTGTATGGTTTTTAATTATGGTCTGCCATGTACCAGAGAAAAATCCATTATAAATTTATTATTTTCGAAGGAGGATTCCCAGTGATTTTTAAATTATAATTATTTTTTGAGAAAATAATTTTTTCAAAATTTTAAATATGTTAGGAAAATATAATTTTAAGTATGTATGTTTTTGATTTAAAAGAATTTATTAACTGTTTTAAAACCTCTTACTGGGAATAATTAATGTTCACCCTCCATTTTAAAATCCTTTTTACAGGTTTAGTAAATTTATCAGCAAGATATTTTTCTGTATGGAGGCAATGCACTGAAGTTTCTTTGTTTATTCTTTTTATTTTGTATAGTTGTAATGAATTTTAATAATTGTGATTAATTCTCCAAAACCTAGACCGGTAAAATATCATGATATGTAATTTAAATTTTGTGTATTTATTCATGTTTCTTTTATAAGAAAATACACGACATTTATAAGGGTTGAACCCGGGTTTCAGGTTCCTATTTTTACAATTGGTATTAGAGGAATGATCTAGATAACTTTGGGAAATTAGACCAAAACAATAATTTATGTTTGTGTATCATTTGTAAAAAAAATTATTCTGTAATGAAAAATTGTGAGGGAGTAATTCCATTAAAGGGGGCAGAATGTAACACCCCATTTTGTTTAATAATAAATGAAAATAAAAATTTAAATTAAGTATTTTAATAATAATACTTATAAATAATTTTATCTAAAATTGGTTTAAACTAATTATCTAAAAAAAATTATTATTTATCAGCAATATTTTCTTTAAAGAAAAAATATTTTTTTAACTTTGATATATGTATTTAATTTTATCCTTAATCAAATTATATTGAAATGATAGAAATAATATGTTAATTATTTTATCATAATTTGTGTTCATTAAATAAATTATTATTTTAAAGTATTATATGTTGCGATCTTAAAATATTGAACATTTTTTTATTTACATTATTTTGACTAATGATATTAAATTTTTTATATGATTTTAAATGTTTATGATTTATAAAATATAATTATAAAAAATATGATATTTTTGAAATTATAATAATATAAATAATATATTAATTTTTTTACATATATAAGAAGGTATACTTTTTGTTTTGATATATATATAAAAACGTCATTTAATAAATATGTATATGTTTATAAATATTTAATATTATAGTTTTCTTTTTATTATATATACATGTTTTGTTTCCTTTTATATATATATATATATGGTTATATATTCTAAATATATATATATACATATTGTATTTTATTTTAATCTATATGTGTGTTTTTTAAAGGAAAATTTTATAACATTTAATATATATATATATTGTAAAATGTTAAATATATATTTAACGATTTTATTTAACGTTTTTAATATATAACGTTTTTAATATATAACGTTTTTATAACGTTTTTATAAAAATTTAATATATATAATGTTTTTTTAATGTATAACATTTTTATATATACTGTCTATTCTTTTGTTTACTTTTTAATATATATATATATCTATCGTTTTTATTTATAACATTTAAAATATATATAAATTTTAAAACGTTTAATATAATTATATATATATATATAATGTCACGGTTTTCTAGGTATGTACTAATAAATAAAACAAACAAACAAAAGAAAAACTAAATTAATATGAAACTTAAAAGACAAAATCTAACATGTGATGATTATATAATAAAATAAAATATTAATTTTGTTGGATTTTTAATGTGAGAGAAGAATCAAATTAGTGGGAATCATGATTAGAAGGAGAAATAGTGGAATGTGACTTTAAAATATATATGAATATTTAATGAATAGTAAAATGTGTTTTTCTTATAAATAGAAAAATGTGTTTTTCTCTAGTGCCTACATGTATGATTTTTAATTATGGTCTGCCAAGTACCAGAGAAAAATCCACAATAAATATATTATTTTCGATGGAGGATTCCTAACGACATTTAAATTATAATTATTTATTGAGAAAATAATGCTTTCAAAATTTTAAATATGTTATGAAAATATAATTTTAAGTATGTATGTTTGTGATTTAAAAGAATTTATTAATTGTTTTAAAACTTTTATTGGGAAGAATTAATACTCACCCTACATTTTAAAATCCTTTTAGAAGTTTTGAAGATTTATCAGAGTGATATTTTTCTATATGGAGGCAACGCACTGATGTTTCTTGGTTTATTCTTTTTATTTTGTATAGTTGTGATGAATTTTAATAATTGTGTCTAATTCTCCAAAAATTAAATTGGTAAAATATCGTGATATTTAATTCAAATATTGTGTATTTATTCATGTTTCTTTTATAAAAAAAATACACGACATTTATAAGGGCTGAACCCAGGTTTCGAGTTCGGGTTCTTACAATTGGTATCAGAGGAACAGTCTAGATAACTTTGGGAAATTTGAACATAACAATAATTTTTGTTTGTGTATCCTTTTTAACAAAAATTCTTCTGCAATGGAGAATTTCGAGGGCGCAATTCAATTAATGGGGGAAGAATGCAACACCCCAGTTTGTTTAATAATAAATGAAAATAAAAATTTAAATTAAGTATTTTCATAATAATACTTATAAATAATTTTATCTAATTTTTTTTAAACTAATGCTCTAATTTTTTTTCCATTTATCAGAATTATTTTTTTAAAAGAAAAAAAAATATTTTTTACTTGGATATATGTATTGAATTTTATCCTTACTCCAATTATATTGCAACGATAGAAATAATTTGTTAATTATTTTATTATAATTTTTGTTCATTTAATAAATTATTATTTTCAAGTATTATATGTTGCGATCTTAAAATGTCGAACTTGTTTTTTATTTACATTATTTTGACTAATGATATTAATTTTTTAAGGTGATTTTAAATGTTTATTATTTATAAAATATAATTATAATAAATATCATATTTTTGAAATTATAAATATAGATAATATATAAAAAAACGAATTTTTACATATATAAAAAGGTATACTTTTCGTTTATATATATATATAAATGTGATTTAATAAATATGTATATGTTTATAAATATTTAATATTATCATTTTATTTTTATTATATATACATGTTTTGTTTCCTATTTATTATATATATATATATATAGTTATTTGTTCTAAATATATATACATATTGTTTTTTATTTTAATCTATATGTGTGTTTTTTTAAAGGAAAATTTTATAACCATTAATATATATATATATATATATATATATATTGTAAAACGTTAAATATATATATAATAATTTTATATAACGTTTTTAATATATAACTTTTTTATAACAGTTTTATAAAATTTTAATATATATAACATTTTTTTAATGTATAACGTTTTTATATATACTGTCTTTTGTTTTGTTTACATTTATATATATATATATATATCGATTTTATTTATAACATTTAAAATATATATAATTTTAAAACATTTAATACATATTATAAATAAATAAATATATATATATATATAATGTCAAATTTTTCTAGGTATGTAATAATAAAAAAACAAACAAACAAAAGAAAAACTAAATTAATATAAAACATAAAAGAAAAACCTAACATGTGATGATTATATAATAAAATAAAATATTAATTTTTGTTGAATTCTCAATGTGAGAGAAGAAACAAATTAGTGGGAAAAGTGATTAGATAGACAAATAGTGGAATATGAATTTATAATATATATGAATATTTAATAAATAATAAAACGTGTTTTTCTTATATATATATATATATATATCTAAACATGATATAATATATTTAAATAATTATATTTTTCAAAATATTATCATTTTTTATTATTTTATATTTTATTATAAACAAGTGATTACTTGATCTTTTTTAAGAAATAAACATTTTTTTAATTGGTTAAAAAATGATAATAATATATATAAAATAATGGAAGAGATGGAAAATACTTATGACCCGTGATTTTTGGTCTTTGTTTAAAAAAAATAATAATGAAAAAGTAAGAATGATAATTAGAAATATATAATTATAATATGAACATGATTTTGAAACGTGAAATGATAATGAAATATATAATTTTATCCTATTCATATTTATGGTTTCCTCCACAATTCTCAAAATTAATATATATATATGTATGTAAAAATCATTCCTGACACCTTGCACAATTGCAATGTAATCTGAATCCCTCCTGATTGACTCAGGTGTGTTCGAACCTTAAACCAAAGAGTTGTTGGTTCATTTTTTTGAGGTAAGGGAATTATTATTTTCAATTATATTATGTAACGCTTTAATTATTTTGATCAAGTAATGTTGTTTTTCAAAAATATACATATATATGTATGTATTTGTATATATATATACATATATATGCACATCTAAGTATAACTAATATTCTTTATTTATTTTTATAAGTCATGAAAGTCATGTTCATCTATCAAATTAACTTTTAATGTTTATCTATCATCACCATGTTTACAAAGAAATATGTTTTTTTTGATAATTCTTATCATTTTTTGTGAAATTATAATTCAATTTGTTATTTCATATGCATAATCTCATCTACACCCCTAGATTTTTCATGAAAAAATAGATATGACCATCATCTAGCTCATATGTGACATTCAAAGCATTGCGATATCACACACGCACTTATTTCATTTTTCTGAAAATTATTGTATTAGAAAGAAAAATAGTAATTCAAGTATGGGAATCTCCCTAAATGGTTTTATAAAAGCACGTTAAAGAAAGAAAAATTTATGTCATCATATAAGTAAAATTATTTTCTTTAAAGAAAAATAATCATATGAATGAGATTTAAAAATGTTTTGTGTTTGAACTGAGAAGGAAGATTCATAGAAAATGTTTTTATTCAAATAGGCCCGAGTTATGATAAATGAGATGACACGGTGACATGCTGTGTCCGATCGATCCAGCGCGGCCCCACGTGGGGCTGCGGCACCTCAAATCCGCGGGGGCAGCGCCCCGCGGCGTCCAGCTGCTCGGCCGCACGGCCGAGCCGAGCCAGGCCGGTCTGACCAGCCGGGCCACGCCCTGGCCGCACCGGACCGGGTCCGGCCGGGTTGGACCGGGTCGGGTCAACCTGGTTCGGCCGACCCAGGGGGGGGGGGGGTCGGGCCGGGTCGGCCCGGGCCCGGACCCCCCGTCTTCCGACCATTTTCGGTCTTTTGCCCGTAACTTGAGCTACGGGCCTTTAAACGACTCGCCGTCAGTGGAAACACGTTCCTTGGAACGAGACGGTCATTTCGGTATATCGCACTCAAGGTTTAGGATTAATTTGGGTTCGTCCGGGTTGGTTCGTACATGAAACCAACCGGGCCCTCGGAGCGGAAACACTCATATCTTGAGCTACGGACGTCCGATTGACGTGTCGTCAGCTTTGTTTAATTCCTCTAAGTGAGATGGATCTTTTGGCTTACTCCGATCGAGGATTGGATGCCGTCAGAGTGCGGTCGGGTTGGTTCTCTCATGAAACCAGCCGGGCCCCTAGAACGAAAAAGCCAATAACTCACAGACCGGGCATCCGATTGACACGTCGTCTGTCTCGTTGTTTTCCTCTTAGTGAGACGGAACTTTTGGCATTTTTCGCCTGAGTTTTGGATGCAGTTGGATAGTGGCCGGGTTGGATTATACCCGAAATCTATCCGGGCCCCTAGGACGGAAAAGCTGATATCTTTCAGACCAGACATCTGTTTGACGAACCGTCAGCGGCGTTGGTGATCACGTAGAGAAACGGTCCCTAGGACGAAAAGGATAACAACTCATAGACCGGGCGTCTGATTGACACGTCGTCTGTTTCATTAAGACCCCTATGACGAGTCGGTCCTTTGAGATATCGCTTTGTGGGAATTTGTGATGCTTGGAGTATCGACTAGTAGCTCGTGGAGAAGACCCTCCCGGAGACGAGCGTGTGGAGTACAGAGACCGTGTAGCCAACTGAGACCTAACGACTGCTTGAGCGACTCGACATGGAGGGAGACGACTAGCCCAGTGGACGGAGCGCCCGATATTTGGCGACAGACCCACGGCGGACGGAGCACCCGGTAGTTGGCCGCAGACTCGTGGTACTCGACAGGAGAGTACCTCTATAGGCTATTAGGGGGAGCACCTGGTATTTGGCGACAGAACCTCAGCGGACGGAGCGCCAGGTAGTTGGCCGCAAACCCGTAGTACTCGATAGGAGGAGTACCTTAGCAGTCTTCGGTTAGTGAGCAGTACCTCGGAGTCGTGACAGGACCACTGTACACTCCAGAGACGGGGCTCTTCAGCAGTTACGGTTACGATAATGAAAATCCTGGTTTGAGCTGAGACTTTTGACCTTTGTGTTTACCTCATGATTGATATGGGTCACTTGATAACTTAGGTATATGTATGGGCATATACCTGGGTAGTGGTTATCCGTTGATTTCACAATCCTTGTGTTTCCTCATGATTGAGATGGGTTACTTGATAACTTAGGTATATGTATTGGCATATATCTAAGTAGAGGTTATCTATTGAGATATTCTTGTGGTTATCCTTGTTGGTTTAGTGAGACCTTGAGGGTCTCGGGGTCCCTACTGAGTATCGTTATACTCACCCCTGCACGGGCTATGCCTGCATCTCATTGTGTTTGTTGCAGACAATGGGTAGTGCTGACGGAGGCCGAGTGTTCAAGGACTAGTCGGTACCCGGAGGTGGACTACACGACGAGTCAGTACCCGGAGGTGGACTACACGACGAGATGACACACAGAGGAGGTTGACGGACGAGAGCGTGTAGGAGGCTATCTTTACCTACCCTTCAGGTAGGATCCGTGGTGGACGACCAGGAGCTGCGCTATCTGTACCTACCCTTCATGTAGGATCCGAGGAGGACGACCCTGGAGCTGCTTCCTTCTTCCAGATGATTTTCTTTTTGCTGTTGTACCTTGTTCAGTTATAGTTTTACTTTCTTTTGGGTTTTTATTCTGGCCCATTTTACTTTTTAGCATTTCTTTTGTACTTAGTGTTTTACTTCCGCTTGTACTCTGTGGTGCTTGTTTTCTTTTATAAAGGCAATTCCTTCTTAGTTATCGGGATTTACGCCTTTGGTGCTTGTCGCCAGCCCCTGGCCTATGGAAGGCGGGCTTGGGGTAGTCACGGAACAGGCCCCGAGGACGGGTCGTGACAAATTGATATCAGAGGAGTTCGGTTCTACCGCAGAATTTATAACTCTGATGTTTCTTTCTGTGAAGCAATAATGTTAAGAGTACCGAGTGTGGTTTTCAGTTCGGGGAGTCCAGTGTTGGTGCGGGCGGCCGACGTATCCATACACCAGGACCCTTACAACTGATTTCCGACTTTGTGCACGAAAACACTGATTGCGTGTGTGTTTTCGAGAAGTTTTATTTAAATGTCAGCTCAAACCAGGTCAGCTCACCAGGTATAAATGTTTGACCGTGTCACGTTGTTTCCTTCAGGATGCCTCCCCGTGGACGACCAGCTATAGCCCCGAGAGTGGTATGTACTGACAGCCCGCCGAGCGACGAAGCCTCAGTATAGGGCCCTATCCCAGTTGAGGAACCAACGGAGGCACCAGCGGTACTACTACCCGTTAGCCCACCGATGCCACCAGCACCAACAGTAGAGGATGCACGTCTCTTGAGCGCACTGCATGAGTTCCAGTGCTAGAGGCCACCCAGGTTCCAGGGAGGGACGGACCCGCAGGCAGCTGAGGATTGGCTGGAGGCTGTGGTGAGAGTCTTCAGGCTAGTGGGGATGCCGACAGATTTCATGGTGATCCTAGCTACCAGCCTTCTTCAGGCAGCAGCAGGCAGATGGTGGAGCCTGATGCTTCAGATGCATGACGAGGAGACACTTCTATGGGAAGACTTCGAGTGCCTGTTCCGGGAAAAGTTTGTACCAGCCACCCTTCGAGCGGTGCGTATACAGGAGCTACTTCAGCTACGGCAGGGCATCATGTCAGTGGCGCAGTACTCAGCGAGATTCACAGACCTCTCATGCTACTCCACGGATATGGTATGGGAACCATTCTTCAGGGCCCGAACCTTCGACCAGGGGCTCATGCGAGAGATTAGAGCTTCTGTTATTTCTCATAGATTTCCGACGCAGACAGGGGTGTTGGAAAGAGCCCTCTTAGTAGAGAGTTTCCTAGCTGAGCAGTCTCCAGCAGCAGGACCCACCACTAGCCGGCTTGCGGCAGAGTCTTCTGCAGCAGGCAGTAGACAGATGACGCAGAGGTCCAAGAGGACCAGACCTACCGGTGGCCGACTGCACGACTCAGGTTCAGTTGTGCGGGGAAACCGGGGTGGAGCCAAAGCCAGACGTGCCGAGAGTGGACAGTGTTACTCCTGCGGAGGAATTGGTCACATGGCACATGATTGTCCGACCCGCCATGCAGTTGACCAGCAGTTAAATGAAGAACCTCTGAGGCAGAGGCAGAGGTTTGATCAGGGCGGACAGCAAGGAGCAGGCGGCCATGGCAGAGGAGCTGGCCATGCAGCTGGAGGTGGGCAACGCTTCGGGATGTTGCCACCACCACCAGGAGGCCCACCCCGACCATAGGGGATAGGAGGACATGGGAGAGCTCAGCTTTAGGTAGCTGAGGCCTATGGTCATGGAGCTCCGGAAGCATATGGACAGGAGCAGGACTAGCTTCCGACCTGGAGGCTATTGATCCTTCTAGTTTTGTTGATGTTTGTCTGTAGTTGCTTTGTATCTTTGTACTATGAGATGAAATAATAAAAAGACACTTATCTTGTGATGTTTGCCTTCCTGTCCTTTTTGTTTGGTTGATACTGAGTGGTCCTGGTTAAGACTGTTGACTTGACCCTCACTTTCGAGATTTCTACTGGAGGAGACCCAGTGACCTCACACTGATACCGACAGTGTGACTCGACCCTTGGAGGCGAGAGTGACAGTTGGATCTCTTGGTAGTTACGTTGAGGCCTTACGACGTCATCCATGGCATGAATGCATCCTTTATGTCAGGATTGACTGTATTAGGAAAAGAATGTGTTTCATCCAGAGGATGAGACCGAATTTCTTTTATCGGAAAAGAAGAAATCATAGCATCTTTTGTGAGACTAAAGAAGGTCCAGGTCATCCAAGAGTGGATGAAGACTGCACAGTGCAGTAAGAAACACGAAACCGGTGCCAATATTAGAGACTCAGGCATGTTAAATGTTTCAAGAAGTGGAGGCTTTAAGGATAGATGAGTCTGTGAAGCAGCAGACGTGGAGGCAGAGCTATGAGAGCAGTATGAGGTGGTGTACATCTTAACATGCTATAACCACCCACCTTAGTTATCCCCGCTAGGCTCAGGGAGCTGGAGGGCGGTGGAAGAGTGTGGCTGCTTGCGGTCAAGGAATGTGACCCAATGGCTCTACAAATGATTCAAGGGACAGTCTATGTCCACTACTAGATGTTGTAGTAATGGACGTCGATATGAATCATTACTTTCTTTCACAAATCTTGTTCCAGACCTAGAGTTTCCGGTAAGCCGTGGACTTGACCCTCACGTCTGGAGATACCTTGGGAGGAGACTCGATAATCACACTTACACCGATGGTGTGTTCAGATACTTGAGGTGAGTGTTTAGGTTGGAATCTCTTGGTGGAAGCATCGAGGCATTACGACGTTGGTTTGAGTATGGACTGGGCAATCACAGTTCATACACAAATTGACGGTATTAGGCAAAAAGGTTGTATTTTAACTATGATGTCGGGATGAGTTTTTCTTGGTCGGCGAAAAAGGAAACCCCAGGCAGCGCAGGGTAACTCTTGCACAAGAGGGTGCGACCGATCACTCTTGAGTCGATCAACCTTACCCTCGTAGTAGCAGTCGTTTTGAGATTCAGTTCTAACAGAAAATGGAGACCTCTGGAGTTCGAGGATGACGATCACGTCCTTATATGAGTCTCACCTCGACGAGGTTTACGGAGATGTGGCCAGGGAGGCAAGTTATCTCTAAGGTTCAACAGACCTTTCTAGGTCCTCAGCTAGGTAGGCGAGGTGGTTTTCCACTTGACCCATCCACTTCAGTTGCACTAGGTGCACGACGTTTTCCACGTATCTCAACTGAGGAGATCCGTGCTCGACCCTCCGTATATCATCGACCATGAGGAGCAAGACAATGGCGATGGGGTTAATTCCATGGAGGTTCTAGTGGGGATCAAGGATCGACAGGAACGGATCCTACGGGGACGATCGATTCCTCTGGTGCACTTTCTTTGGAAGCACGGGAACCTCCAGGTGAGCACATGGGATCGGAAGGCTCAGATGCATTCTCAGTACCGCCTTTGTATCCCTAAGTTTGTAGTGATGATTTACGGGGACGTAAAGCTTTGTGGTGGGAGTAATGTAAAGACCTATAAATTCCAAGGAAATTTTTTTCTTAATTTTCTTTGGAATTTTACAAGAACGCAGTTTCTGACGGCGCCTGATTCCGAGGCCCGGTGTGCCCGGAATCAATTTCTGAAGTTTGGCTTGGGTACGTTCAATGAACGAATGAGCGGGTTTTTCTAACTTTTGAACCGGTGCTCGGAATCGAATTCTGAGGGCACCGATGGAATCGCAGTGCCGGTAATTTCTTAGAAACGCCTCTTCCGGAGTTGCGTTTTCTCGGGTGTGGTTTTTAATTTTTGGGCTTAAAGTTAAGAAATAAAATAAGTTGTACGAGAAACATTATTTTATTTCACTTAAGCTGCTTGGAAGCCAATTGAAGCCACTTAAAGCAGCTTAAGCTGAGTTGTTGCGGATAGGGTGCTATCCAAAAATATCCTACCCTCTAGGTAGGATATTTGTGAGGTGGGACCCACATGAGCCCCACCGTTTCTTTTCCGCTAAGTAACGCACCCGCGAAAACCCGTCATTATGAAAGTCAACTGACGCGTTTTCTTAATTTCTTAATGAATCAATTAATAGGGTATTTTTCTTCGTTGAATTAATTGGGAGGTTTATTTGGTTGAATTAATTCTATGAATTATTGGGTCGTTACTTATCTCTTTATTCGTTTCTTAACAGGTTTGAAATCTGTTGGCGCAGTAATAAAATAAGACCAACGCCACAGCTTGAGGATTACACGTTGGGAGTCCTTTGACAGAATTCTTGTGCCTTCACCCTTCTTCGCGAAGAACGTGAAGAATGCTAAGAACACGAAGAATGACGGCCTCCGATGAAGAACGCCGAAACCGCGGAAATCGAAGACACGACACCGTGTGTCGCGACGCCGACGTTTCCTCTTCTGCGGCGTTCCTTCCTCCGCAACGAAATCTTCAATAATCTATTAAAGGTAAGAGATTTCGGGTTCCTTTTAGAACTCCTTTGTGGTTTTTATCAACGCACATATTTAATTATTATTAATTAAACCTTTTTGCTCTTGAACCTCGGAGTTCGACGACACGACGCCCTTCCGCGACGACGCGACGACCTTCCGTGACGCGACGATCGCCTCCTTCTGCGGCGATCAAATCCGCGAAGAACGCGCGTGCGATGACTTGACGAGGTAGGGATTTTATTTTGGAATACCTTTATATTCCCGTGAACATTTCTTTAAAATTAAAGAACCAGTTTCATATGAACAATTTTATTTTATTATAATTGTTGGTTCATGTGTTGAATAATTTCTCCAGTTTTTTTATCTAACGCGGAGGGTGCGAGCCAAACGAACACGGCCCGACAACCCTTCTCCGTTCTTCGGGGTTGTGCCGATTTGGTGGGTGATGGAAAAACATGACGCAAGGGCGTTTTGATGATCCCTCATTGAAGAACGGAACCCGGGAGGAACAACGACGCAGATGGGAAGGAAAACAGACCACCGGAGCAACTCCGGTGGCCCGCAGAAGCGGCCGACGGCGCGGGTCGCCGGCGACGGCAGCCGGAGGCGGCGGCGGCGGCCAGCGAACCCGCGGCCGCGCGGGTCAAGCTCGCCCGCACGGGACGCGGCGACATGCAGCGTCCGATCGATCCAGCGTGGCCCCACGCGGGGCTACGACACCTCAAATCAGCGGGGGCAGCGCCCCGCGGCGTCCAGCTGCTTGGCCGCTCGGCCGAGCCGAGCCAGGCCGGTCCGACCGGCCGGGCCGCACCCTAGCCAGACCGGACCGGGTCCGGCCGGGTTGGACCGGGTCGGGTCGAACCGGTTCGGCCGACCCAGGGGGGGTCGGGCCGGGTCGGCCCGGGCCCGGACCCCCCGTCTTCGGACCATTTTCGGTCTTTTTCCCGTAACATTAGCTACAGGCCTACAAAAGACTCACCGTCAGCGGAAACGTGATCCTTAGATCGAGACGATCGTTTCAGTATATCGCACTCAAGGTTTCATATTACTTTGGGTTCAGCCGGGTTGGTTCGTACACGAAACCAATCGGGCCCTCGGAGCGGAAATGCTCATATCTTGAGCTATGGACGTCCGATTGACGTGCCGTCAGCTTTGATGAATTCCTCTAAGTGAGAAGGATCTTTTGGATTACTCCGCTCAAGGTTTGGATTCCATCGGAGTGCGATCGGGTTGGTTCGCTCACGAAACTAGTCGGGACCCTAGAACGAAAAAGCCAATAACTCACAGACCGAGCATCCGATTGACGCGCCGTCTGTCTCGTTGTTTTCCTCTTAATGAGACGGAACTTTTGGCATTCTTCGCCCGAGTTTTGGATGCAGTTGGATAGTGTCCAGGTTGGATTGTACCTGATATCCAACCGGGCCCCAAGGACGGAAAAGCTGATATCATTCAGACCAGACGTCCATTTGACGAACCATCAGCGGCATTGGTGATCACGTTGATAAACAGTCCCTATGAGTATACCCTATGAGTGTTCGGGGTATAGTTGAGTTACAGCCGGATTGGTTCGCACACGAAACCAACCTGGCCCCTGGGACGAAAAGGCTAACAACTCACAGACCGGGCGTCCGATTGACGCGCCGTCTATTGTGTTAAGACCCCTATGACGAGGCGGTCCATTGAGATACTTCTTTGTGGGACTTTGTGATGCTTAGAGTATCGACTAGTAGCTCGTGTAGCGGACCCTCACGGAGATGAGTGTGCGGAATACGGAGACCGTGTAGCCAGCTGAGACCTGACGACTACTTGACCGACTCGACTTGGAGTGAGTTGACTAGCCCAGTGGACGGAGCGCCCGGTATTTGGCGACAGACCCACGGCGGACGGAGCGCCCGGTAGTTGGCCGCAGACCCGCGGTACTCGACAGGAGGCGTACCTCTGTAGGCTATTAGGGGGAGCGCCTAGTATTTGGCGACATACCCTCAGCGGACGGAGCGCCTGGTAGTTGGCCGCAAACCCGCAGTACTCGACAGGAGGAGTACCTCAGCAGTCTTCGGTTAGTGAGCAGTACCTCAGAGTCGTGACAGGACCACTGTACACTCCAGAGACAGGGCTCTTCAGCAGTTACAGTTTCGATAATGAAAATCCTGGTTTGAGCTGAGACTTTCGACCTTTGTGTTTACCTCATGATTGAGATGGGTCACTTGATAACTTAGGTATATGTATGGTCATATACCTGGGTAGTGGTTATCCGTTGATTTCACAATCCTTGTGTTTCCTCATGATTGAGATGGGTTACTTGATAACTTAGGTATATGTATGGGCATATATCTAAGTAGAGGTTATCTGTTGAGATCTTCTTGTGGTTATCCTTGTTGGTTTAGTGATACCTTGAGAGTCTCGGGGTCCCTACCGAGTATCGTTATACTCACCCCTGCACGGGCTATGCCCGCACCTCATTGTGTTGGTTGTAGACAACGGGCAGTGCTGACAGAGGCCGAGTGTTCGAGGACTGGTCGGTACCTGGAGGTGGACTGTACGACGAGTCAGTACCTGGAGGTGGACTACACGACGAGACGACACACAGAGGAGGTTGACGGACAAGAGCGTGGAGGAGGCTATCTGTACCTACCCTTCAGGTAGGATCTGTGGTGGACGACTAGGAGCTGCACTATATGTACCTACCCTTCAGGTAGGATCCGAGGAGGACGACCCAGGAAATGCTTCCTTCTTCCAGCTGATTGTCTTTTTGCTGTTTTACCTTATTCAATTGTAGTTGTACTTTCTTTTGGGTTTGTATTCTAGCCCATTTTACTTTTCAGCATTTCTTTTGTACTTAGTGTTTTGCTTCCGCTTGTACTCTGTGGTGCTTTTTTTCTTTTATAAGGGCAATGCCTTCCCAGTTATCGGGATTTACGCCTTTGGTGCTAGTCGCCAGCCCCTGGCCTATGGAAGGCGGGCTTGGGGTAGTCACGGCACGGGCCCCGAGGACGGGTCATGACAGGTATTATGTGGATATTAATAGAAAATATATCCCTTTTTAGATTCTACAAGTGGATTTGGTTCTGGAATAGATGTACCTAGGAGTAAAAACTCCAACAAGTTGTTTCAGGATTGACTCGAGGTTACCAAGTACACGACAACATTCCTTACAACACACCTATTTTAACACTCCTAGGGGACATTCATAGGGTAATTCAAATCTTCATTACAATCCATTATAAATGATTTAAAAGTAAATTTATCCTCAAATAAACCACGTTTATTATTATGGTAATGTCTATTCATAGGATTTGAATTTATGTTAAGTATTATTCAATTTGATATTATGAAATCAAATTCATAAACTAATCGAGTGTATTCCATCATTTTTAAATGGAAACTAGTTTATTGAATCAAAACCCCTGGAATTCACATATCCCATGTAGGTATTTACTCCCTATGGAAGCTAATGTTGTTTTTTCTGGAGTTGCGATTGGTGATGAGTAAATTATAACTATACTGGGATAGATGACTCATGTTATGAACAATAACCTTACCCATTTGTATAACCCTAAACAAAAATTTGGTGGAGTAATGTTATAACTCTTTATGAAACAACAACCTTTGTCATTTAATGTGACTGCAAGCCGATGAGTAGCATAGTAGGGGATAAATTCCTTAGAGAAGATATTTTTCACATTGGGAAGTAACAAAAGGGAGAAGGTTTTCATTGAAGATTATCATTTATTGAGAGATTCTGATCAATGATGGTCACTAATTCAAAAAAATATGTAGGAAGATATTGAAAATATGAAATGGTGTGATTTTAAGGAATTCATCTTAGAAAAATACATTCCTTTTTAACAACAAGAGGATTTGGAATGTTAGTTTCTGAATCTAAGTAAAAAAAGAGAATAAGAATGTTTCAAAGTGTGAAGCTAACTTTACAAGGATATGAAGGAATGAATGAGAATACATACATAATATAAGGTTCATGATTGAAAAATTCATTGATTGTTTAAAATCATTCATCTGAAGGGCATTGGTTTCCCAAACATTCTCAACATACAAAGATATAGTCTCAAGTGAAATCAAGAGAGAGAAATAATTCTCCATGAATTATATTTTTAAAGGAAATAAATAAAAGAATAGGGTGGGTAACCAAAGACTGAAGAAATATAAGAATAAAAATTTTAGTTTTCCAACATGTGATACTTGTGGAAAGAAACACCTCGAATCCAGCTTAAAAGGAAAAGGATTCTATTATAGAAAGTTGCAACCAATACCGAGATTGGAAGAAAAAGTAAGAATCTACCAATGTTCAATTCTACAATTTTAATGATATGGTACATTATTATAATGATTTTTCTAAACATTAAGGAAAAATTCCCTATAGAAGGACAAGGGAGTAAGTCCAAGCTTATGCGATCACAACTGTTGAAGTTGATGTTTCTAACGATGTGGTGGTAGGTACTATAATAATTTACTCAAACATGGAAAATTCTTTAATTGATTCTATATAATTAAATTTTTTATATCTTGATTGTTTTTATTAAAATTATCTATTTCCAATTCCCCATAACTAGGGAGTTGTCAGTGAAAACCCTTAAGGGATGTCTCATTGCAACAAAGATGTGTCAGGTAGTCCCTATTATAGCATATAAATAATTTTTATCTAATGATTTTATCATCATAACTATGGTATAATTTTACAAAATACATGGAATGGATTGGATTTCAATATATGATGCAAAAATTTATTTCAAGATGATGAAAATTAGGATTTATGAGGAAGGTGTAGAATCCATTATCATTAGAGAAGAAACATCACCATCTGATTCTTATATAGATCCACCCCCTGTAGCTCTACTAAATGAAATTATTATAGAGTATGTGAACTAAATTTTTAGGATTAAGAAAATAGATATTCAAATTAATGATGTACATATCGTGAAAAAATTACATTGATGTATTTCTAGAAGATTTACCTAGACATCCTCCGAAGAAAGAAATTGAGTTTTCTATTGATTTAATTCCTAGTTCAAGGCCTATATCAAAGACACCTTATTAAATGGTCATAGTGGAATTAGAATAATTAAAGAACCAATAAGATTAATTGAGTGATAAAGGATTTATCCACACTTGTGTTTCTCTAGAGGGATCCCCAGTTCTATTTGTCAAGAAAGAAATATGGATCCATGAGGCCGGGCATTGAATATAGAGAAATAAATGATATTACAAGAAACAAAAAGTATCCATTGCCTTGAGTTTATGATTTATTTTATCAAATTCATAGAGCCCAATATTTTTCTAAGATTGACCATTGTTTTGGACTTCATTAGTTGCATAAGAGTAAGGAAGATATTCAAAAGATAAGGTTTCGAACCAGGTATGTGCATTATGAGTTAACAGTAATGCCTTTTGGAATGACTAATGCATACTATATTTTAATGGATATAATGAATAGAGTTTTCAAGGAATATATTAATGTTTGTATTATGTTTTTTATTAATGATATAATGGTATACTGAAAAATCTATGATGATCATGACAATTAATTTCATATTATATTAAAGACTCTTAGATGAAATGAATTATATGGGAATTTTAGAAGGTGTGAATTTTGGCTCAGGTCATTTTTTTCTTGTCCATATTATTTCTAAGGATGTAATCTTAGTTGATCTTATGATGAAAAAGGCTTTCCAAGAATGTCCTACTCCAATGAACATAACTGAGGTATACAATTTTATTTGTTTAGCATGTTATTATCAGTGTTTTGTTCAGAAATTCTCCCATTTAGCAAACCCGTTGATCAAACATACTCGTAATGGGGTTAAGTTCGTATTGGAAGAAGAATGTGAAGATTTTTTTTGAATAATTGAATAAGGTATTATTTAATTCTCTGATCCTGACTCTACAATAAGGAAATGGTGGATTCGTGATCTACAATGATGCATCAAAGAATCTATGTGGATGTGTCCTTATGAAGAATGATAGAGTTATTTCCAATGAGTCAAGAAAGTTAATAATTCATGAATAGAACTATCCAAATAATGTAATTGAGTTAGAATCTGTAATATTTTCTTTGAAGATATGGAGAGACTATCTCTATGGATAAATGTGTGAGATATATATGGACCACAATAGTTTAAAATTTATCTTCGGTAAATAATAATGCAACATGATGTAAGGAGATGGATTCAGCGACTAAAGGATTATGATTGTTCCACAAAATATCCTGAGGAAAGGAAAATAAGGTTGTTGATACATTGAGTAAGAAGTATCAAAGAGTTTTTAATTAAATGAGGATTGAACAGGATCCGAAAATCATGGATATAGTAAATATAGATATGCAAATTATCAAAGTTGGTGAAATGTCATTACTTTTTCAATTGTTTTCCCAACCATATTTTATTATAAAGAATTAAAACATATCATTTTGATGATTAGAATATTCCAATTAAAATTAAAGGTGTGAATGATGGGAAGTTAGCTGACTTCATGAGTGAAGATGGAATTCTTAAATTTGGGAAAAGGCTATGTGTTCCCTATATACCTGAGCTGAAAAAAGAGTTATTAGATGATTCCCATAGCTTGAATTTCTCATTACACCCTAGTATCAGTAAAATGTATAGGTGTTTTTAGGGACATTTCTCATGGGACCACATGACATAGAAAATTTCTGATTAAGTATCAAGATGTTTTGTCTTTCAACAAGTGAAGGTTGAATTAAAACATCCTAGATGACTCATGCAACATATACCTATTATTACATGGAAATGGGATGATATAACCACAGATTTTGTCATTGCATTACCTGAAACTCCAAAAATGAATGATGCAATATGGAAAATTGTGGACCGACTTATGAAATTTACACATTACCTTACTATAAGAGAGGATTTTCAACATGAGCGCCTTTCAAGAATCTGTATAAATGAAGTTGTGAGAATTCATGGAGAACCTCTCTCAATTTTTTTTGATCATGATACGCGTTTCACATCAAAATTCTAGAAATGTTTTAAAAAATATTTGGATATAGAGCTTTGATTGAATACTGCTTATCACCCTCAAACTAATGGGAAATCAGAAAGGACAATCCAAACATTAGATGAAATGTTGAGATCATGATAACATGAATTTCAAGGTATATGGGATAAATATTAACCTTTTTTGGAGTTTTTCAACATTAATAGATTCAATTAAAGTATTGAAATGGAACCATATGACGCATTGTATGGAAAGAGATGTCGTACACCAATGTGTTGGGATGAAGTTAGAGAAATAAATCGTGTGGGCCTTGCACTTGTAGATGAAAAAAAGTAAAGGTAATGACTATTGTAACCCATATCAAAGTAGCTCAATATAGTAGAAAGATATATGCACATAATTTAAATAAGGATTTCTAAATTCAAGTGGGAGATCATTTTTTCTTAAAATTATCACCACGGAATGGTGTTATAAGATTTGGGAAGAAAGGTAAACTGAGCACTAGTTACATTGATACTTTTGAAATTCTGGATAGAATTGGAGTTGTGTCTTCTCATTTAAAAATTGTTAATAGGGTTTCTAAGGCACAAAATGTGTTCCAGGTATCATTATTGGGAAATTCCATGCCAGACCCAACACACGTACTAACTTCTGAAGGTATACAAATAAAACTCAACATATCTTACTATGAAGAGACTATGTAGTTTTGGTACACTAAAGTACAGGTGTTAAGAAATAAGATGACTCGGCTGCTAAAGGCACTTTGAAAAAATCATAAATTTAAAGAGGAAACATCAGTTCCTAAGGAAATATGATGAAGAACTACCCAAATCTTTTTCTTAGGTAACATTCTGATAATTCTGAGGATGAAATTTTTTGCAAGGGGGAGGAATATAACTCTGAAATGATTTATAAAAGAACATTGAATTCATTCAACACTGAGCCCCTGAGAAACAAACACTTTTTTATATGAGATATAACATAGTATCTAAACATAATTGTTCCACTTCTATGATTTTAATTTTGAAAAACTAACATAAATGGTTGCGATCAGTATGATATTTAACGTCTCATAGGATCGAATTATAGTTTTGATGAAGAGTAACTTATTCATATGAATATAAACATACCATTATGAATTGTAATGTAACCTTGTGAATAAAAACCTCACATGTGTATATATAAGTAAAATTTAGGGACTATATAAATGAGAGTGAATTTTTTTAAAATTAATAATTAAGTGTTGATATTTTTGAGAGTAATAAATATGTAATTAATATTTTAAATTAATAAATTTAGTTATAATTTTTTTAAAAAAAATGTATTCATCAATATTTATTTTTTTTCCTATTATGTTAGTATAATTTTATGAGTCCTTCGTTAATTTTTTAATGTATTATAAAATCAGTTTTAAATTTTAAATTTGTATTTTCAAGTAAATAATGACTTTATTTTAAAAATAAATTTATATTATTTTGAAATCTATTTTGATAAAATGATGTTCATTTTTTAATTCAACATGTTTAAAAATTATTCGGATGAATTTTTAGGATTTTTTCGGAAATACTTATATTCATGGGGAATAGAGATATTCAATAAATTTACACAATATGCTAAATAAATAAATTTCTAAATAATAATTGAGTAATGGATGATTTAAGTGGCCATTGGTAAAAAATAAAATGAAAATATTACTATTTATGGTCACAATAATCAAACATTATTTCTTGTATTGAGAAAAATAACAAAATAATGAATAAGATATTCAAAAATCACTCATCTCCTCTACTATAAAAACTACCTCTCACTCCCTCTTCTCTTAACTTCTATAATCCTTTTATATTATCCATTATATACTCAAATAATCTTTCCTAGTATCTACCCACTTCTAGAAGCTCTTGGTATTTCAAAAATACCAAAACCCCTTCCCATAAGTAGGATCTCAAGGAGGAGTACTCAAGGGGTAAAATCCTCTTCCTTTTTTCCTATTAATTTCTTTTACACTCTTTATTTTATTTTTATCTCTTCACCTCCTCTATAAAAATTATCATGGTAGATCCACTATAATATATATATATATAGAAATTATATCTTGATAATGAAATATCCATCATCAATATCCTTACTCTCTATGTTTTATTTTAAAAACAAAATCATCATTTGGGAGGTGCTGATTTACAACCTTCATCGATGAAGAAGTTTAGTTTTTCAATTTATTCATCACGTCTGGTCATGAAACCATTTATATGGATGATAAATATTCCAAAATATTTATTAAATCTTATTAAATTAATATGGAACTGTCATTTATACATTATATTAAACAATAGAAGAAAACTATTTCGTTGTGATCAAAAACCCACCGTAAAAATATAAACGATTATCACTAAATGTTTTATCTAATGATTCATAATAATAAAATAGAAAAAAATAAATATTAAAATTTAAAATAATATATGTTCAAATATATCTTATATGTTCAATTCTTTAGAATAATACCCCCTCCAATTGACCTTACATTATCATATACAATTATATCGATCCTGAAAACCAAGGAAACAGAGGCTCTCAACTGATAAATATGTATATTATAACTCATAAGTAGTCCATAAATGAACATAATAAAAATATTCAGAATAAATAAAATGTTTATAAGTATCTTATTTAAATAATTAATTGAATTAATTTTACTATCCATGACATTAAGATCAAGTGCATAACACATTTGGACACAAGGGAAGGATCTTCTACCCAAACCTCCATTTTCTTAGGCTACTATTTGTCAAAATTAATCCAAGTTAAATTCTTAATTATTATTATTTAATAATAATAAATTATATGTGAATTTTATTTATATTTTTACCAATCATAATATATCTTTATATTATGCGGAGTTTAGTGTTTTACAAAGATCTTTCTTGATTCTTCCCTATAAACACACTCAATTTAAGGGAACTTCTCAAATTATTATCTATTTTCAAGTGCACTCTATAAACTATTTTAAAAAAACAATTATTTTTATAAAATCACTAATTTAATCATGTAAAAACTAAATTATTTCATTTATGGTTTTATATAAATATTTTTCCAAAAGAACACTTCCTTTCAAAGTAAAAGTGTATTTCTCTCAGAAATTCCTTAATGATTTTATTAGAGTGTTTTTTGTCTATTTAAACACCTATATTTAATTTTATGACTTATTGAGATTAATATATTATGTTTATTATATACCATACTGTATGAAATGGTTTATGATCAGTTTGACTATGGATGTGCTATCCTGAAATGATTCAACAAACTAGTCAGAATGGTTAGTGTTTATGTGTACAGATTGGTGAAAGTTTTTTCATATGTTCATGTTGTTTATGTTTAGACACTTTCATATGATGACTGCATTGGAAATAGAAATTAATTTGTGGGTGGGGGGCTATAGACCCTCGATGTATCAATAGGTATAATGTGAAAAAAATAGAATTGGGGTTTGGTTGAGGCCTTACACTAGAATTTTCAGACGTCTTGGATGAGGCCATAAAAAATGTTTTTGATATCCTATATTATTAAGTACATAATTATGGTGTTATAAATTTATAAATCATTTTATTATTCAACTATTATAATATTAATGGTTATATTTTATTCTCTCATGATGATTTATATGGCCAGATTTAATCAGCTTTTCTTCCTGCCTTATTATGCTAAATATATTCTTAAAGACATGTGTTTTTTAGATGTTAACTATGTTTATTGTTTATGATTATGATAACTTCACTAGTGCAGAAAACATTTTTTACATCGCCATATTTTACGTCGGTTATATATAACCAACGTAACAAATGCGGCGAGTAGATTTTTGACGTCGGTTATTTTAATAACCGACGTTACAAATCGCACCTGTTCGGTTTTTATGTTTATTATCCTATAAATGACGTAAAAAACCAATGCGCGGGGGTTTTTTTACGTCGGTTATTTGGAAACCGACTTAAAAAATCTGATATCTACGCGTTTTTTACGTCGGTTATCAAATAACCGATGTAAAAAACCAAAGCGCGGGGTTTTTTACGTTGGTTATCTTATAACCGATGTAAAAAATGAGATATCTACGCATTTTTTTTACGTCGGTTATAAAATAACTGAAATAAAAAACCAATGCGTGAGGGGTTTTTTACGTTGGTTATTTTATAACCGACGTAAAAAACCCGTAGATATGACGTTTTTGACGTCGGTTATAAAATAACTGACGTAAAAATCCAAAGCGCGGAGGCTTTTTTACGTCGGTTTTAAAATAACCGACATTATAAATTTAAAAAATTGTTTATAACGTCAGTTATATAATAACCGACGTTATAAAACTTTTAAAGAAATTAGAGCCCCATGGACTGTCATTTACGATTTTTCGATTAACTGTCCGCCGGCTCATCTCTCTCACGCGGTAAACCCTAATCAGCTCGTCAATCGACCTGCGTTAAACTCATTTCGGCTTCATTGTTTATCTTCTTCACTCCTCTCAGATCTATCATCTCAACTCGTAACATTCAAGAAATCCTTCCACGAATTTATTTCGTTCGTTTTTTTCACGGATATTCTATAATTATGTTTTGCGATTTTTGTACATTTAATGTAAACAAGATGTAGTGGTTTTCAAGTATGCACCTCATTGATGGAAGTGATACAATTTCACATGGTGTAGGATGATTTATGGGTGGGGTGAGACCATGACATTAGCAATGGGGTGTGAGAGGAAAACTAGTGGAGAAGTGGTATCCGAGAACCTTAATTTTAATATATATATATATATATATAATTTTTTATATGAAAAGGTTTATTTATATGAATTATTTTGTGAGTGATCCATAGTGAGTATATGAAACTATTTTTCCATGTTTAGGTGATGATTTAGATTCCTTTTTTCATAGGTCTTTAGTGTGCTTCCTCAACATTTTCATGAGATGTTTTAGGGAGGATGTTACTATGTATACATGTTATGCCCACCATACATAAATATAAACAATTTTGTTGGTTTTTAAAATAAATTTGTAGTTTTTTTTATAGATGTTAGTAGCATGGAAGTGTTGTGGAGTAGCGCATTGGGGTGTGAGAGGAAAACTAGTGGAGAAGTGGTATCCGAGAACCTTAATTTTAATATATACACATATATATATATATATATAATTTGTTATACGAAAATGTTTATTTATATGAATTATTTTGTGAGTGATCCATAGTGAGTATATGAAACTATTTCTCCTTGTTTAGGTGATGATTTAGATTACTTTTTTCATAGGGCTTTAGTGTGCTTCCTCAACATTTTCATGAGATGTTTTAGGGAGGATCTTAATATGTATACATGTTATGCCCACCATACATAAATATAAACAATTGTTTTGGTTTTTAAAAGCAATTTTTAGTTTTTATAGATGTTAGTAGCATGGAAGTGTTGTGGAGTAGCTTTCAGGAGTATATAGAGTTTATTGTTTCTTCCTAGTTTTACTTTTAGTACTAGTAATCTTCTTTTTGGATTATGTACAACAATACATGTATGAATTCATGCATAATTATCTAAATTTATTCATTTAGAACTGAGGAGGGTTACTTTTGGTGGGAGCATATCCTAAATGATATGGTATGAATTCATTCTATCATAACCATAAATAAAATATAGTTGTATTTTATTTATCTTATACATTAACTTATACTCTTCTTTTTCATCACAAACCCTTTGAGAATACAAAACCAAACTAAGGGCTTTGGTATCCACATTGCCTTTTGTTATAGAATATGGGACATCAAAATAAAATGATTGAACATATTCCTCCCAAAAACACTTCCATTGATTTTTATAATTGTGTGAAAATATTTATCAAATGGATTTAGGGTCTACAGAAACCATTAATAACATGTTAAATAGGTAGTTCATCTAATATATTAAAACATCAAAACCGCAATCAATATTAAACTATATATGCATCATGGTTTTCTTTGATTCAATGAAATTTAAAACTGTTATATCTAACTATTTTTTGTTTTAAAAATAATATTCAAGCATATTTTTTTAAATACCTATAGATTTGTTTTATATTTTAAATTGTTTTACATTCAAATTATGATTTTTTTCATATAAACATATATATGTATTATCTTAAAAATATATATTTTTTTATTGATATATGTTATAGGTAATAATGAGTCAAAGTTGGATTACGACACATCAAATGAGCAATGAATTTGAGTAATGTGTTGATGACTTTTTGGAATTTGCAAAACGAAATGTTCCAAGTAGTGACATTTTTTTCTGTCCATGCCTGAAATGTTTGAATATGAAGAAGTTGAAAAGTAGAGAGATAAAAGATCATCTGACTTGTCATGGTTTTAATCTGAGTTATAGCCCTTGGATTTGGCATGGTGAAACTGGATGAAATGTCACTGATGATGATGATTCACAAGATGGTAACTCTGATGGAATTGAATAAATGATTCGCAATATTTTAGCAGAACAAATTGAGATAGAACCGACAGTTGTGCGTCTATATGGTGATGCTGAAAAACCATTATATCCTGGTTGTACAGATTTTACGGTTTTTTCGGCAGTGTGAAGATTGATTAACCTGAAGGCAAAGCATGGATGGAGTGAAAGAAGTTTTACGGAGATGCTACAATTGATGAAAGACATTCTTCCAAAAGATAACGATCTTCCATATTCACATTACAAAGCCAAGAAAATATTATGCCCGATGGGATTGGGATACAAGAAAATACATGCCTGTCCGAATGACTTCATTATATATAGGACAGAATATGAATTTCTGTCAGAGTGTCCTAAATGTGGGACATCACGGTATAAGGTGAAAGAAAAATCACATGCTGATGTAGAGATTACAAAGCTCCCTTAAAAGGTGTTTTGGTATCTTCCTATAATTAATCATTTCAAAAGTTTATTTGATAATTCACATGGTGAAAAAAGGTTAACATGGCATGCTAAAGAGTGGGTATGTGATGGAAAAATATGTCATCCAGCTGATTGTCCACAATGGAAGAAAATTGATGCGCAGTATTCTACATTTGGAAATGAAATTAGAAATCTCAGACTAGGGTTGTGCACAGATGGAATGAATCCATACCGCACACTCAGTAGCACACATAGTTTATGGCCTGTTTTATTGGTAATTTACAACCACTCTCCTGAAGTTTGTATGAAGCACAAATATGTCATGTTGTGTACAATGATCTCTGGTCCAAATCAACCCAGTAATGATATTGATTTTTACTTTTCACCATTGATTGATGATTTGAAACTGTTATGGTCTGATGGTATTAGGGTGTATGATTCTTATAAAATGGAATATTTTCTAATGCATGCAGTGCTTATGTTCTCTATAAATGACTTCCCAGCGTATGGAAATTTGTCTGGATATAGTGTTAAAGGGCATAAAGCATGTCCAATTTGCGAACAACAGATGTCATATTGTCAATTGCATCATGGGAGGAAAACAATGTACATGAGTCATTGAAAGTTTTTGCCTATGGAACACCCTTATAGAAGTCTAAAAAAGGCATTCAATGGATCACAAGAACTTGATACTGCTCCAAAACCTTTATCCCCTGATCTGTATTTTGAGAGGGTGAAAAAACTTGACGTGACATTGGGAAAGACACAGAAATCTGGTAATGATAGACATATTTGGAAGAAAAGGTCAATTTTTTTGAGCTACCATATTGGAGGTATCATGAAGTTAAACATAATATTAATGTCATGCACATGGAGAAGAATATCTGTGATTCTTTGATTAGAAGATTGTTAGATATTAAAGGAAATACTAAAGATGGGTTGAATGCAAGATTAGACTTACTATCAATGGGAATATGTTTGGAGTTAGCTCCCACTCCTAAAGGAAGACGAACATTTCTTCCCCCGGCTTGTCATACATTATCGAAGAGGGAGAAAATTATCTTCTATCAGTGTCTTCATGATACCAAAGTGCCTCAAGGTTATTCTTCTAATGTAAAAAATTTTGTCTCATTGAAGGACTTGAAGTTGATAGGTATGAAATCACATGATTGTCACGTCATGATGCAACAAATTATACATGTTGCCTTGCATGGAATATTGCCCATTCGTGTCAGAAAGACTATAATGAAGTTGTGTTATTTTTTCAATTCAATTTGTAACAAGGCGATTGATGTGAATGATTTGAACATTTTGGAAAAGGATTCAATTTTTATACTTTGTCATTTGGAAATGTATTTTCCTCCAACTTTTTTGGATATAATGGTGCATTTAATGATTCATCTTGTTCGAGAAATAAAGCTTTATGGACCTGTATATCTTCGTTGGATGTATCCTTTTGAAAGGTATATGAAAATATTAAAGGGGTATGTTAAAAATCTATATCGACCTGAAGCCTCCATTATTGAAAAGTATATTTATGAGGAGGTAGAAGAGTTTTGAACGTGCTACTTGGCTACGGCGCAACACATAGGTTTGCCTACATCTCTCCATGAACGAGTTAATAATGAGGGAAAGGGGATTCGAGGCATGAAAGTAAAATAATTGTCAGCTGAATAGATGAAGAAGTTAGAATCATACATCTTGAATAACATAGCTGATGCTCAACCGTATATCACATTGCATATTAATGAGTTGAAACAATGTCATCCAAAGAAGAAAGAAATGTGGATTTTGAATGATCACAACAAAAGTTTTTTGTCATGGATTAAAAATAATTTTCTTGGTAGATAAGATGTATTAGAGACATTAAAATGGATAGTGGTTGGTCCATGTATAAATGTGATAACATGGTCCGGTTATGACATTAATGGTTATACATTTCATACAAAATCTCAGGACAACAGAAGTGCAGTTCAGAATAGTGGTGTATTGGTGTTTGCAGAAGCAATGCATTTTTCGAGTGCTAAGGAAAAAAACCCAATTTCTATATCAAGTGCATATTATGGAGTGATTGAAGACATATGGTAGGATGATTACTTTAAAATTAAAGTTCCTGTTTTTTACTGTAAATGGTTTAACGGTAACAAAAGTGTCAGACACGATGAATTTGGAATGACACTTGTTAATCTGAATATATTGGAAGACACAACTGATTCTTTTATAATGGCAACAAATGAAAAAAAAATTTCTATGTAGTAGATCAATCAAATATGCAGTGGGCTGTTGTTTTACAAGGTAAAAACAATATGTTGGTGAGGATGAACTTGATGAATATGCTGATTTATGTGAGATCCCTACTTCCATGGAAATATTAACAGAACATAATGATGATCATGTTGAAGACATAGTTTGTGCCATAAGGAACGATCACGATGAATGAATTTGGGAAAACAATCCATTTGTACATTCCTAAAATTACAGGTAACATATGTTTATTTCTTGTTTACATTTATTTTTTCCATAAATGTTAGATATTGTAAGTTTTTTATTTATTGAAATATGTTTTAAAATAAAATCAGTATATGTTTTTGTTTGTTTTAAGTTTGTTTAGTTTACTTTATCTTGTTTATAACTATTACATGAATTTTAAAATGCTTATTTTTGTTCACTGACAATTACTTTACCATGTTTACAATGTTTACCAGGTTTACCATTTTTACCATTTTTACCATCTTGACCATCTTGACCATATTTTCCATCTTTACCATTGTTTAACACGCTTACCATATTACCAATGTATACTATTATATAACTTAGTACACTTTTCTATTTTCTGATTACAGTAGTATTAAAATATTTGAATTTGTATATTTGTGAACTGATGTTTGTTTTTTTGATTTGAAGGATAATGAAAGATCATTCATATGATCAACCACATGATTCTGGAGAGGAGCATATTGCTGGTCATACCTCTGGGGATGAACATTCACATTCTCCTATTATGACAAAGAGTTCAAAGGTTGTTAAATGTGGGTGCACACATTTACCAAAATTATCACTTGCCCGTACGCAGGATCAGAGGATAGTTGTTGAGTTTGATGATGATGATATTCCTAGAGGTCCGAATGCCAAAGATTTAAAGAGTTTTGTTGCAACTCAGGCTAAGACCAAAGTAAGCATTCTGTATGATGATTGGAGAGGTATGGATAAAGCGATTATCTCTCAGTTGTGGGAGACGATTTTGGTAAGATCTTTTGTCATTCTTTGACCATTCATTTAATGTTTCTAGTATATATAATATGTTTAACCTCTTCTTTATCAGATGAAATTTGGTATTCCTGACACTGGAGGAGTTAGGAAGAAATGCTTATCATTGGCTGCCAGGATATGGAGGGATTTCAAATCAACCCTCTCATCTAATTTCATTTATGGTCATAGGAGTCATGACAATCCATGTCGTATATATCCTTTTATAGATGAAGACACATGGAGATAGTTTTTTGAAAGTAGAAAAAAGTGTCATTTCTGGTAAGGGCAATATAAACTTTTATAAACTTTCTTATATAAATGATTTTATTAATGTTATGTTAATGATTTCTTATTCTTAATATACAGCAAACAAGGAAAGCTCATCAGGAGATCCAATCTAAAAATGTATACCCTCATAGTTTATCTCGGGGAGGGTATGCATTATTGGAAGAAAAAATGATGGTGGAAAAATTTCAACAACTAAGAGCTGAGTCTTCAAGCTCTAGAGAGGTGGCCCCTCCATCCCCTCCATCAAGACATGAAAAATGGAAGAGAGCTCGGAAGGGAAAAAATGGAAATATCTTTCGGAAGAATCAAGAATCGTAGCTGAGAGGATTGTAAGATATCTATTTAATTTATTTATGTTAACTTTTTTCTTTATATAACTTTCAATCATTACAGAAATGTTCAATTAATTAATACAGGACTCTCTTGAGGAGAAGAGTTCAGAGGGGACATTTACAGCTACTGGGAGGGAAGATATTTTATTTGCAGTATTGGGAAGGCCCGAACATCCTGGTCGTGTAAGAGTATATCCGGTAGGTGTATCGGTAAGAAAATTGTTTCCACATTCTTCAACTTCTAACATTGAGGGGGTTAATACAAAAAATAGAATCCTTGGAGGCTGAAGTTCAAAATATTAATGCGACGATGGAGGAAAAGATTAGAGAGTCGGTGCAGTCCATGTTTGCAGAAATGCAAAGACAATTTCAGAATGCATCTCCCACTCCTCGACCTCCCCCCTGAAGACCCCATTATTTATCCTCCACCTCCGCCAATAGCTACCACTCCCCCACCTCAGCCTGTGGACCCCATTTTTTATCCTACGCCTCTGCCGCAGCTTCCTACATATTACGAGTTTTATGTTGATGATTCTCAAGATCATATAGTAGCATAAGGGTTGGTATATTGTATAGGAGATACAGTTCATCATCAGCAATTAGAGGTAGAGAATCAGAGGGTCACTGTACAGGATATTATAGATAGATCAGCTAGGGTACCAATACCTACAGATGAGGTGGTGACAGTTGGACCTAGTATCGGCCATTTTTTAGTTTCGCCATCCAGAATTCGTCAACTCATTACCATAGAGGTATGAATGTTATATATTTTATTTTATTTTTTTTATTAAAGTTGTTTTATCATTTGAGAACTACTATATTTTTCAATTTTTTTTTCATAAGAATACTTCAAAGGTAAATAAATACTGTATAGACAACAAAAAAGAGAGCAGACTATGACATCAGATACAGATTCCAGTGGTCTTGACAGATTGTCAATATATTCACATTTGTTGTTGGGTTTTTATGAGTTTCCAATGGAATCACATGTTTGTGGATGTGAAATAAGTGCGGGGATTACAAAAACTGATATCATGGAGCTTGTTACTGGAGATAAGTTTAGCATCAACATGGTGAAAATTTTTTTCCATGTAAGTCGTAACACCTTTTCCCTGCGTTATATTTATTAAAAATGTATACTTATGTTTGTTTTGTATTAGGTATCTTTATAAAATTTGTGAGAGGAATGAGCTGACAGAAGTATATGGATTCATGGACCCGCAATTGATTTCCCCTGAAGCATGTGCATTGAATGAGGAACAAAGAATGGTTTATATTGCTAAAAGATTTGAAAAGAATATAATCACACAATGTTGGATGATGCCTTTTTGTGAGAGGTATGAAACACATTTCTCTCAAAGAGTTAATTAACTTTTAACATAAAAAACCACTAACATTAAATTTCCTTTTATCAGTGATCATTGGATGTTAGGGATTTTTTGCCCAAGGGAGAAAGCTCTTTATTGGATATGCTCCGTTCATGGTGATGTGCGGGAAAGTTTTAAGAATATATTGGAAAAGTACGTTTCAATTTCTCAATAGTTTTATATATTATAATGAATTTTATATTTACCCCATTAATATTATTTTCTAACAGTGCATGGGTCTACTTTCGAAAAAACACAAAGAAAAGAAATGCAAAGATCAAATATGTAAATGCGAAGGTAAATTTCCATTTATAATTTGTACTTTTTGATTTATTACATAAAAATAATATATTGAATTTACACTCATTCAAACATAATTGTCATGAACAACAAGGCGTAATCGAATGCAGATATTATATGTTAAGATTTATGTATGAAATAATAACAACTGGGACAATTATGAATTTTGACCTAGTACGATTTCCTCTTAAACTTTGCTATAATATTTCAATTTGATTTATTCATTATACTCGTTAACTGTCTTATTTTTCATTTGTAGCTTTTTGATGACCCTCAACCCTATACTACTGAAGACATTAAACACGTACAAGTGGAGTGGTCAAATTATTATACAGGTTTGATTGAATTTTAGTTGTTTGTAATGTAAAATGTAATTTTCAATATTGTCATTTTAATTGTGTATTTGGTCGTTGTTTAGGTTAGATTTAGTTTTTTTTGAAGTTGACAGTGTAAGGTTTGAATTTTATATAAGTGAATGTTTAATTTTTCTCTACTTCTTGTTTTGGTCTACTTTTGATGGTTTTTCTGGTATGGATTTGGGTCTGTGGCGGAGGGGTTCCAAGGGTGTGGGGGTGTGTTCAGTGGGGTTGGGGGTGTCCAGCGGTCTGGGAGGGCTGTCCGATGGGGTGGGGGACAGTCTTGGGGGGTGGCAGGGATGTCCAGGGGTGTGGGAAGGCGGTCCAGGGGTGTGGGAGTGTTGTCCAGGGGTGGGTGGGGGGGTTGTCCAGGGGTGTTTGGGGCAGTCCATGGGTGTGGTGGGGGCTGTCAAGTGGGGTGAGGGGGTGAGGGGGTGCTGTTCAGGAGGGTGGGGGGTTGTCGAGGGGTGTTTGGGGGTGTTTGGGGGTCAGGGGGCAGTCCAGAAGTGTGGTGGGGGCTCCAATGGGGTGGGGGAGGGTTTTCCAAGGGGTATACATGAGGGTGGGAGCTCTAATGGGGTGGGGGAGGGTTGTCCAGGGGGTATACATGAGGGTGAGGGCTCCAACGGGGTGGGGGAGGGCTGTACATGGGGTATAAATGAGGGTGGGGGATGTCTAGGGGGTACGTTTTATATGATATCAATGTAAATGCTTAATTTTGTTCTACTTCTGTTTTTGTGGTATGATTTCTCGATTTGTTTTCTGGTTGATTCTGGTGGAGAGAAGATGACTACATTCTGTTTAAAAAAAATGGGTTTATCACGTCGGTTATTAAATAACCGACGTTATAAAATGCCTGGAAAATAGTTTATCATGTCGGTTATTTAATAACCAACGTGATAAAATGCCTGGAAAATAGTTTATCATGTCGGTTATTTAATAACTGACGTGATAAAATGCCTATAAAATAGTTTATCATGTCGGTTATTTAATAACCAACGTGATAAAAGGCTTGGAGAATGGTTTATCATGTCGGTTATTTAACAAACGACGTGATAAAAGGCCTAGAGAATGGTTTATCATGTCAGTTATTCAACAACCGACGTGATAAAAGGCCTGGACAATGTTTTATAACATCGGTTATTCAATAACTGACATGTTAAAAGGCATGGACAATAATTTATCGTGTCGGTTATTCAATAACCAGCGTGATAAATGGCATGGACAATGGTTCATCACGTCGGTTATTGAATAACCGACGTGATGAAACCCCCTCCCCCAGTTTTTCACGTCGGTTTTATAAGAACCGACGTGATAAACCTTGCTCACCCCCGGTTTATCACGTCGGTTGTTTAATAACCGACGTGATAAACCATTTTTCAGGCTTTTAATCACGTCAGTTGTTAAATAACCGACGTGATAAACCCTTCCCATTTTCTTTATCACGTCAGTTCTAAAATAACAGACGTGATAAATATCGCAATTTTATGTTTTTGATGTCGGTTTTTAAATAACCGATGTCAAAAAACTTATTTATAACGTCACACGTATTAACGTCGGCTAGAAACCGACATAAAAATTGAAAAATAACCGACGTAAAAAACGTTTTCTGCACTAGTGCTTCCACTATATTAATTACCCTTACTGAGAATACAAGATCACTAATTTCTTATGAATAATTGTTTCCCGGGTAATGAAGATAAATATTATAAATGAATTACCGGGATTATCTTGGATACTAATATTTTTTCAGTGGAATTGTTATTATGTATTTCATTTCAATTTGTAATATTGAACTTATATTTGTATCTTGTTTTCTAAAACTACTAAAATATTCATTACATTTGGAAAAAAAATTCTTGTAATGATTGTAATATAATAAACTAAGGCACAAATATGGGCAATTGTTGTCATGTCCTTACACCTTGAATCCCAAGATTACATGATGTAGAAGAGGATTACACCTCATGTAATTACCCAATGTTGTACAATTATAAATGTTTTATCCACATAGGTTTTTCCCAAACCCAATGGTCAGTGTCTCTTCTCTCCTCCAAGGCGTCCAACAACCTTATCCTTTAGTGTTTGGAGATTCTTTTCCACAGTTATCGATCCTTGGGCTCCTGTCTTTGATTTGTGGTGTTTTCTCCTCTCATTCTCACTTGTTTCATTCGGTTCTTCTTTGATGTTTTTATAAGGTGGTGCTTTTTGGTTTTGGTTTTGAGTTTTAGATGTTTTTTTGAAGGTATTTGGTTGTGGTATTGGTTAATCCATGTTTTCTCATGGTGTAGTTGTGGGCTGAGTGTGTTTTCCTTCACCCTGCAGTGCACAATCAGTTGGAAAAACAACCATGATGTAGGTATTCCCTCATTTATTTTTAATGTGTGTCATATGGGAGTGTTTTAATTTTGTTTTTTTGGATTATGGTTCTTACATATTAATTAAAGATAATCAATTTTATAATATAATTGATAAGGGGTGAATGGGGTTAGATTCCCATGCTTTTACAACATAAATTTTATATTTTGATATTGTGAACTGTACTCTCATAATGCCCCATTGAAAATTGTCATCATTGGAGGATTTATTTTCCTTGGATATATGTGTTGATATTTCTGCTTTGGTTGTGATTTATTGTGATATCACTCTTAAAATGGAAATTGGAAAAGCAATTATATTTTTATAATTAATTCGTTACCCCAAAAGTATGATTTGCACGATAACATCCCTAGAATACAATGTAATGTGATAGAATACCCTTTATAAATCTATAAAAGTATCTTTATGTGTTGTGATGTCTGGTTGGGGCATGTGGGGATGATAGTTTCTGGGTCATTATTTTGGGGAAGCGTGGTGATAGTTTCTGAGCTGTGATATTTAGGTGGAGTGGTAATAGTTTGTGGGGAGTGCTTTTGGGGTTACGAGGTGATGGTTTTGGGTATTTTATTTCCAGGTGGTGAAGTAAAATTTTATGGTCCCTGCTTATGGGGTGGAATATAATATTTTTTGGGCTATGCATTTAGGGTGTCATTGTGATACTTTGTAGGTTGTGCTTTTAGGGAAGAAAGGTGAGGTTTCTGGGGATGTCATGTTACTGGGGATATGTGGGTATTTTGTACTATATTCCCAACTGGAGATGGAAAAAATGAATTCTTAATAATGTTTGAAAAGGAATTTGTTGTTTTGGTTAATGGGATGTAATTTTTTTAATTAAAAATTCAATGATTGTTTGTGTGGTTAAATATGGAGGATGCTAAATAATAAAATGAATGGGTGTTAAACGTGGAGGAAATGTGAAGCCACATTAGATTATCATCGCACTTCATATTATAAAATTGTCATTTGATATACTAATAAATGCATTTATATGTAGAAACAAAGGTAAAAATGTTGTGAGTTGGTTAGTTTTTTTTAAAACCATAGGTTGGTCATGACTGTTTGATGCAATATATATACCTGTATTTTCCTTGTAATTTCTATATGCACTCCACTATCATTTATCAATTTGTGTCGAACACCCACATAGTCACATGGGGGGACATTCCGAAAATCCTGGTGGGTGGATAGATGGATTGCCTCCTGCCCTTCATCGATCCATCTTCCAAGATATAGTAGCCCATGTTCCTTTGAGAAATTTGTGGTGTGTAGTCCCCATTGTCTTTGATAAGAGATGTGATATGTGTCTTATGTGTCTTCTAGATGAGATGTGATATATATACCAGGTGTCTTCAGGATGAGATGTGTTTTGATAGCCCTGGTGTGTGTGAGAGCGATGTGATTTTTTTTTGATTGCCTAGGTGTGCGAATGTGAGATGTTATGTGATATATTAGGAAGAGGTGGGATTGTGAGGACAAATTCTATTAGTGTGTGAGATCATATAATCAATGGGGAAGTTGTTCAGGGTACCGTATCATCGATGTGATTTACATTATATGATATTATGTGGCATTGTTATTTGGTGGTAGTTCCATGGTGAGGTTTGGATGGTTGGTATACCTTGATAGGGGCGATTTGGTTCTATTGTTTTCTCAGAGGTGCCTTAATATGTTTTTTCACATATGCATAAGATACTTTCATTTTTCCTACAAATTATAATTTTATGATAAGGATATGTATATAAAACCGTTTTCAGGTTTCTAAAAGTATTTATTTGGTCCATAATGGACCATAATATCTTGGATCCTTGATAGTTTTTATGTCACTTATTTAGTTTTACTTTTGGGTATTTACTTTGGAGAAATTTCTTTGTATTAGTTCTATTTATACATGCACGAGGGATGATTTGTGTTTCTATTTTATATTATGTTATGGAGTTTTTGTGGACAATTAATTCTCTCTATTGATCATGTTTTCTTATAAAGGGTAATACCTCCCAAATTGTGTTATTTGTACACCCTTTGTGATAGTATCCAACCTGAGGCCTATCGAGGGAGGGACTTGGGGTGTCATTATCTCTATCACCTCATTACATTATCTTTGGAGGCAGAGTCTCACGAAAGATTAAATCAAGTTTCACATCAAAAAATATTTTCTTCTTGGAAGTCCCTTTCCCATACATATATGGTTCCCTCCTCAAAATAAACAAATTTAATACCTATTTTTATCCTCACTAATCTAATATTATATTAAATGTGAATGAAAAAGATAAAGATTGGAGAGAAATATCTTGATAGATTCGTATAGGGAACCTGAAGCAAATGCCCAGTGTTTGTTTAGATATATTTGAAGGAGGAAGATCGTCTGAAATTTAAGGAGTGACTAGATTGGGATGGTGAACCAAATTATGTTTCAAACCTTTTTTATCCTTACTCTTATGTAGAGGATGTGTGTGTTACATCATCCCACAATAAAGGTGAAACATGTGTTTAACTTGAAGATGGGATGATGGATTATAGAGAGGCTGTTTCTCTTATAAATTTGGGTTCCATATATTTAATGAAGAGTTCTAGTTATATAGATTTTTCTAATATTAGGAAATTCTTGACAACACAACCATGATCCATTATGCATATGAAATAATCTCAAAGATTGTTGATGTTGTATATCAAGGAATGATTCCCTATGATCAGGCTACAACATAATATTCATGGATGTCTAATGTTGATGTTATTGTGGATGACCATAATGTAGTTGATATTAGATCATCTCTAAGGATTTATCATGATATAATGATGACCTTAATCGTAGATTATTTTATGGGTATAAGAATGAACTCTATCTAGTGGCCAAGAAAATTACCCATAAGGGGGATAATGCCTTTTTCAAGAAAGATTTCACGTTATAGATGACAAGATTTTGGAGTGTACGTACTCTATGATTGCACACCACTCTTAGAAAGAAAAAGAAAACTGATAGATCTTGGTTGAGATGAGTAATATAATCTGTGTTATATGGGGTTTATATGGATGGTGAATTAATTATATGGGGAACTAATTCTTTCATATTGTATTCCCAAATACGATCATGAAATCCAATGCATGGGGTTTTGGTATTATCAACAGAAGTCATAGTTTTATCAGTATTTAAGATTAGGTCCCTGATTTGTCTCTTTAAATGTGAATAAATCACTCATGAAAATAGAGGATCAGATCCATGGATTGAGTTGGTTATATGAAATCCAATGATTTTATGACAGATTAATTCATCCATCTATGTTCCAATTAAGATGGAAAATGAATCTAAAAGGTTAGGTATGACTATTTTCTCACCAGCTTGTGGAGTTTTACCTCACTTACAGACATATTAAAGTAGTGGTGCTATATTATGATGATAATAGGTTTTAACTGGACATTAAATATGAAATATTTCATGAAAACTTCATGAGATCCAATAATACTAGGAACCCTGAAGATAAATATTGGAAATTATTAAGTCGTAACATTGGTTTATTGAAGGGGAAGTCCGTTAACATGTGTAGAAATATAGGGATAGAAATGTGGATTAATTTTAGGATGATTGAGTGTGGCAACAAGACATAGTGGAACATAGGGACTGAGATCTTGAAGAGGAAATCCAGATGGAGGTTGGTGGGAAGAGTACTATTTCTAAAACATGGGGAGAAGACATGGGTTCTTAGGTTCATGAAGGAAATGAAGAAGCTGAACATGGAGTTGATAAAAATTCCATCGACGGAGGATACCTTAAAATAATGGTTGATATAAAATCCTGAAAGAGTACTCAAAAAGTCTCTGATACTAATGTAGATACTAACCTCAATGATGTAGACTCTTAGGAGGATTAGGCATATCAATACCTCTTCTAATATTCAAAAAATGGATGAAATTGATTTATACCTATTCTCTATCATCTTTTATATTCAAGAAGTTGAATTCTAAGAAAGATAAGGGGTGTGTACGGGTATCCAATTCTGATCATCCATCATCAGCCCTTAAAAATATGAATAATAACCACAATACAATTTCTTCCTCTATTCATGTGGGAATTGGGAAGGCTATTAACAAGGTTTTCTAGTGGTGTGTGGAAGATTACATCATGATCACTTCTAACATCGAGTTAGGAAAAGAGGTGAAAATATGATCCTTTCTAAACCTAGATTATGATTTAGTGGATATTACCTTGACTAAAAGTTAGACACATGATGAAAAAGAGAGTAATACTAATTGGTATATAAGAAATATGCGCGATAAGGAGATAGATAACAGAAAAAACATGGCCTTAGGTGTGTAAGGTGAGTTTATTGTTTTGAAGGTTGTTTATTATTCCAATATATAGGCTAGGGATTCCTAGGGGAATAAAAATGTTGATTTTTGAAATATCAAACCTTGTTATACTGCTATAACAAATATCCATGAAAAGGGAAGGGAATCAAAGAGTCTGTTGATAGTTTTTGGTTGAGGATTGTTGAGGATATTTCACCTCTAAAAGCTACTAAAGAACAGGTCCCTAAAGCTATATGTGTAAATCCATATGTCCAAAATCAGAAAAAGGGAAATTTGTTGGTCACACTATTATAGGATTATGAGGGTCTACAATAGATAGTTTCTCATGGGATAGTAAATACTATTAAGAAGAACATTATCTTACAATGAAGATATAGGTTGATTCTAACAGTGCTATGGAAGTAACACCTTGAGATTTTAAAGGATGAAAATTATGTTTTATATTGTAAAAGACCAAAAAATATATCATAGATGAGAATATAACACCCTAATACATTACGATATATTTCTTTTTAAATAAATTAATAAACTTCAATGGATTTTTGTGTACACAACCCTAGGATTTTTATGTTCGATTGACTATTCTGTTAGTAACACTAATCTTAAATGACCTATGATGAATTATACTATTATAACCTACCCATTAAATTAGAGGGTAGGAGTATATTTAACTACATTATGATATATATATATATATAAATGTACTAATCAATATAAATTATTTATAAATTTTTAGTATGTTATTAATAATTTTTTGTAAAGTGATTTCATTCTTCAAAAATATGTTTTCCTGAATTTTTTTTTTATTTCTTTCCATGAAAATAATTTTATAATAAATTTTTGATCTTTTAAAAAATTAATTTGATAAAATTAACTCCATTTTTGTACTTTAAATATTAAAATTTACTTTTCATGAATTTTTGGATTTTTTCAAATAAATATTAAATTTTCAATGAATTAAAAAATACATATATTTGTAAAAAAATATTTTATTTTCAATAATTTATGTAATTTAAAAGTAAAAAGATTTTTTATAGAAAAATAATAGGTATTTATTTATATTCAATATAATTAATTACTTTTTAATCGAATATTTTTTTTATTTTATTACTACATTTTTTGATTGAAAATGGGGTTTTTTGAAAACTATTTTAATGTGCATAATGATTCACTGTTTAAATTAATTAAAGTAACCCCTAATAAATAATTATTTAATTAAAATGTATTTATAATATATAAAAAGTATTAATTAATATTCATTAAAGGATTTTTACTAAACATAGTGTTTATATATAATAATCTTGTGGTTCAAAAAATATAGTTTTCAAAAACCCACTTTTACATCGCATCAGCGAGTTTTTTTATATTTCATCTTTAAATTTTTTTAAAATCTATTTTAAAAAAAGATTATAATTTTGTAAATAATAATTGAAAAATTATATTCAGGTGAATTTATGAGAATTTTTTAAAATTTTATTTTATGATGAATAGTGAAAAACTGAATTTTAATTTAAGACAAACTTTTTTGTTTAAATTATTCTTAATTTTAGGTATATTTTAAAATGAGTTTATATTAAAATTATTTTAAATTTATATCAATTTAACCAATTTAGTTAATTTTAATCATTTTGATATTGATCGTAGATATACAATCATTGTAAAATTATGAACTTTTTCCCTTTCAAAACACACTTTCTTATCATGCCTTCAGGACTAATTTTAAATGGATATTTTCAATTTATTTTAATTTTATTTTAAAAAATGGATTAAATATTGAAAATCATAATATTTTATACTTTCTAATAATTTAAAAATAATTTTGGACAAAAATGGATAGTGATAATTGTTTAAAACATTTACATTGGTTATGGTAAAAATGGGTTTATTGGGGATTAAACTAAAAAATTAATTTTTAAAATAACCTATAAAAATGTCTTGAAACTATTTTATGGAAATATTTATAACATTAATTACACATATAATTTCATATTATGGTTCATTTTTATCCCTGTTACATATGAAAAACATTGGATCACTCTTTTCTCTTAAAAAATACCATGTTTTTCCTCTCCCCAACTTATAATGGGACACCACATCTCATATCTTATTAAAAACTTCAAAAGACATGGGTTAAGAAAATTAATAAGAAAATAACTTTTAAAATTACCTACTATTGACCTAGAGGACTTATTTTTTCCATAATTTCAACCTATTAAATAATATTATTGAATCTTAAGGAAGATACCGAAAGAAGAGGTAAAGTTCTTCAATGAGTGTTTTTATTTTATTTATTTGTCCAAATCCAAAAATTATTATTAAACTATAATTGAATAATATAATAATTATATTAAATATAGTTACATGTTATTATGTTAATTTAATAACAAAAATCATTCCCCTATTCAATCAAAGGGGTTATGAAATCATGATTGTGTGTACGGAGGACTACAATCGCGCAAAAAGATGCCATTAATTTTTCAATTACCAACTATCATGTCAGGGTATGATGATGGAAATGAAGTTTAGATATTATATTAATAAAATAATATTACCATTGGAGTCATTATATAATATATATATTTTTACGCTAAAATTTTTCAGGAATACGATAACTTTGCTCATGTGTACGATGGACTACCGCCTCATTAACTGATGTGATTCATTATTCACTAACATGTTATATAAAATGTAATTTCGGTAAATATAATGAGTATATTTTGTATAAATTATGAAATTATGATATTCATGAAATAATTATAATTATTTAAATATAATATGTAATTTTCTTCTTACCATTAACTCACAGAAAAATTTATAACGTCATTTGTGGACATGTACACTACCGCCTCCTCAAAGCGATGTGATTAATTTTTTTATCACCACATTATATTAAAAATATATATAATTTTATATAATTAAATATTATTGTATTTATAATATAATTATGATTCTCTAATTAAAAAATATTACTTACTTTCCTTCTATAATTATCATTGAAAAATGGAGACTTTACTTACGCATACATACGTCCTACCATATCCATTCAGAAAATAAATTCATTTTTCATAAAAATAATTAATTAAGGGACCAAAAAGTATAATTCATGTATGAATATGATAATTATTTCATGATTATCGTAATATATATTTTTATATAATTAACACTATGGCCCTACTCAACCTACCAAATACATTTTTGACACATCAGCCAAATATAATAAAAACATATGAAGTAAACGTAATTGACTAAATAATAATATATAATATGTTAATAAGTGAAATAAAAAGAATAATTATTTTGGACGATTTTATATATTTTGGAGTACTATATTCCTAAGAGAAATAAAATACTACAGGATTTAAATTGAGGAGGAATGGTTGAATTTTTTTTGAAAGAATTTACGTGTATATTGTGGACATATGGTGATTTGGGTTATTTCTAGAAAATGATGAACCTAGAATAGAGAATATGTAGGTTAATTAAACATTAGTATGAGACTTTAATAGTAATCGATGTTATTTGGAGATAAATGTTAAGATTTATTGGGGAATACTATTTTATTAAATCCTTTTGAGTTTTGGGTTCCAATCATAGTTTGGATTATTCTGAAGAATTTTAAGGATAATTGTGTATTGAATGGTATTTCTAGAACATTGGGAACTTTTTGTTGAATTTTGGAGATTAATTGTCATATTTCTTTTTATAAAGTATTATCCTTTTTGGGGATTATATGATCTTGTACTAACAATTTTAGTTTTAGTTGATGAATAAAGACAAGGGAAACAATATAGTTATTATTTTTTGGATTATGTGGTTCTCTAGAAGATGATTTTTGTGCTTCTGATGAGACCAGGTCTTTTTGAATGCTCATTATTTTGAGAAAATATTAGCCTTGGTAGAAACATATTAAAGGAGAAACTGTACTTGAGGGTAAGTATATTTACTTATGTTTTTATTCTAGGTATTAAATGGATTCCTCAAAATTATGAAAAGGAATGTAAAACAAAAAAAATTTTGGTTTACATTTCCTACTGGGTAATCCAAGATAGTTTTTCACATCATATGTTTGTGATATTCTTGTGGTTAATTTTCTCATAATCATGTTTTTTATCACTCTCCATCAGAACATGATCCTTTTTTTTCTCTACTATATCAGTGTTTTCCGACATGGAATCCAAGTATGGGTTAACTCGGGTGAACTTTGTACTTCCCTTTCTTTCTTTTAATGTAATAGTGTTATTGACTCTTTTTCTGATGCGGGAATTTCAATGAAATTTCCAAGACCAATTTTTAAAATTGCGAGGATGCAATTTCTTAAGGGGGGAAGATTGTAATGACCCGAAATTTTGAATATATTTTATTTCTTAACATTGTGTGTTATTTTATTTTATACTCAACAAAACTATTTCATTTAATAAAAAGAGTATAATTAATATAAGACCATTGGGTTTCGACTGTTATATGACTGTTGGTCAATAATACTGTTGGAAACTAAATGTTGCGATTATTGTCAAGTGATCTTGATTAATTAATATAGAAAGAAGATTTAATGGCCCCATCTAGTAGTATTATGCTGATCGAAGCCTATCTTATGGAACTCAAGAAGGAGGTAGCACCTTTGGGATTTGCTCTGGACCAAACCCAAGCTGAACTTCATCGTGTGAAGCTGGAACGAGATCGCCTTCATGAGAAGTTCAAGCTGATAGAAATCACTAATCAGACAATGTTGGTCAATCCGCCTAAATATTCTATCACCCTAGCACTTCTTACTATTAGATCCAATGCTGGTGTTATAAGGGGCTATGTAATGAGACTGTAACTGTCTTGTGTAATCCTTTGATTTAAATAAAAATTGGGATATCTTATTATGGTGAAGTTTATGAATTTTCAAATTTCTGGATAAAGATTGTATGTATATTATTGATGAATTATAGAAAAAGGATATTTTAAAATATTTATGTAAACCTTAAATAATTAATTATGTGTATTGATTTTAAAAAAATGGCCTTCTACAATTGTGTTCAGTATGAAATTTGAAGTCTAATGTGGTCAACATAATTTTTAGTGAATACTAAATTATGAATAGTAATTTTATCCTTATTATTAGTAATGTGACCAAATGAATTAAGTAAATTTACTTAAGAAATTATTAATATAATTTAGGCACCTTGATCATGTATTGCGATTCAATAAAATAGGTAAATAACTATTTCAGAAATTATTGGTTATGTATTTAGTTTTTTCAAGTGAAAAGTGTTTTTTCTTTAAAAATTAAATTAAAAGTATTTAGGAAATTATTTTCATAAAATGGAGTTCATTTTTGAAATCAAAGCATCGATATTTGGTTAAGGTGAACTTTTGGGATTTTCTGAAATAGTTGAATTTTCAGTGAATAGTGTTTGTATTTAAAAATTAAGTTAAAAATATTTAGAAAATTATTTTCATAAAATGAACATCATTTTTTATATCAGAGCATAGATATTTGGTTAAGGTAATTTTTTGAGACTTTTCTGAGAAAGTTGAATTTTCAGTGAATAGCGAAAATATAGTTTTTGAGTTTCGGGTGTTTAATGACATCATTAAGGATGTAATAATTATGAAATAATTCTGGTGGACTAATGAATAGTAAGATAAGGTATGAGATGTCCCAAGTGTCCAATACCATGGGCATACCCAAGGTTTTTCCAATACCACCTATGAGGTGTCCCTTGGCAATAAATGCTTTGTACCCTCTCTTCTCCTATATATATCAAGCCTTTCCCTCATTCAATTCATTTTCAAATCTTCCCCAACGAAGTTATGGTATCTTTACCTTACAAGGAGTCCTCTCAAGGTTCCCTCAATCCTTCCAATGTCCTAACCATCAAAATTTTGAAGATATTCTTCAAAGTAAGTGATTCTTTCACCCTCCTCTTTTAAGTCATGACTTTCTTTATGTTGTTTCTTATATTTTCCATATCTTTATATTGAGGGTATTTTCTTATTTGTTCTTATTAATTTCCATTTTATTTCAAAATGATGAGACACCCTTTCTTATCTCATCAATTTGTTTTCTGAATGTTCAAGTGACGCCGTTAGGCTGCCAAATTTCTCGTAAAAAGAATCATGACTTCTCTTTTCTTTCGTGTTTCCTTTTTTATTTGGTATGTCATTCAAATTTCTATACCATGTTCTTATATCCATGTTTTTCTATATTTATTTTTTATTATAAGTTATTTATGATTCGGTTACTCTTGTACCCTCTTTTTCCAATGTTTTCTAAAACCATGTTATATAGCCGTTATGGTGCAGAAATTTCGCCTCAAAATTTTTATCTCTTTCTCTCTAGAAATTCTCTTATTTTATTTGTGTGAATACCCAGAACTATTTAATTTCTTTGGGTGTTAATAAATATATAAAGATAATTTATTTGATTCTGGAATTGACATACCTATAACCCTCACTCCCTTTTCATGGGTTATAAATTACATAATGATATTATTTTTTAGGAACTTTTAAAACGTCATGATCTTGAAATGAAACCCATTTCTTATATTCTCAATGGGTTATTTATGAAATGTTTGATTATGATCTATGAGTCTCACATTTAATTAAAGACATATTATGGGTGCTCCCTGACAGCGCTCCAATACATTGGGTAAAGAATTAATCTCTAGAGATGAAAAGTTTTATGATACCTTAGTGAACAATGTTTGTAATTTTTATGACACCTTGGGGATGGGCCTTGGTGATATGTTCATGAATGTCAAAATGAAATTTTGTAGCCACATATTAAAGTTATGTTCCAAGTTCTTTTCATTATTATATGACTATTATTCCATTTTCATATATTTATGTTTTTATTCAAGTTCTTATTGATATCACAAGTACATTGATTCCCTTGTTTATCCTTACTGGGCCTTCTTCTCACTCATTCCTTTGATGTATCTCTCCAAGATATGAGATGCAGTAAATGTACATAGGATGAAGCTATGATGAAGCCTTACAATTGGTTTAGAAGAATTTTTTATGTTGTTTTCATGTATTATGTTTCTGATTTCCAAGATACAAGACTTTACAGATAATCTGTATGTAAAATGTAATGAAACGTTATGTATTAAAAAGGTGGGATGATATAATAACTCTCTAAAATTTTATACAATTTTCTTCCATCCCAAATATGATATATTATTTGGAAACCTAGTTATGTATTATTTTATATGACTGTTATACTTCCCTTTAAATCTTATTAAGATGATATTTTACTAACCCCTTTTACAATGTAGTTTGAGAAAAATAATATATTCAATTTTCCATCCTTTTATTTTCAATATAATCTTCAAATTGTAAGGATGAAATTTATTTAAAGGGTGTGGATGTAACACCCTATGATTTTAAATGATGAACATTATGTATGATAGCATAAATGAAATGAAAAAATGATCTTATATGAGAATGTAACACCCCAATAAACTAAAATATATTTCTTTTTTACATAAATTTAATCACTTCAATTTATTGTACTACAGACAACCATAATATTTTTATGTTCGATAACATAATCAACAAGAAACATCGAGCTTAAACAACCCATGATATATATAAAAGTTATTACCTAGAAATTAAATTCAAGACTATGAATAATATTAAAAACATTATTATATATAAATATATAAATTTCTTACTCAATATAAATTATTGATAATGGTTTAATAAATAATAAATCAATTTTTAGTAATGTGATTTTATTCTTCAAAAATATGATTTCTCCAAAACGATTTTTATTGATTTCCATGAAAATAAGGTTATAATTGTTTTTAACTTTTATAAAATGAATGTTATATAATTTACATAATTTCTTGAAATAGAATATTAAAATTTATTCTGGGTGAAAATATTTGACATTAAATAAAATACTTATTTTTGATTGAATAATAAAAAAAATATCAATTTCTCTGCAAGGATATTTTTTATTATCAATAATTTAAGTAATTAAGAACTAAAAATATTATTTCAATATTTTTTAATTAAGATAATTATTATTTAGTTGTATTTAATCTAATTAATTTATTTTTAATCATTATTATGTTTTATTTTAGTATAAGTTTGTTTTTGTGTTTGAAAACAGATTTTTTCGTGAAATTGTTATAAAGGGAATAATGATTCTATATATTAATTAATTAAAATAACCCATAATTTGGAATGATTTAGATTAAATTTTTTGATTATACATAAATAAAAATTAATCTATATTAATTAAATGATTATTCTTAGATATATAGTTAATATATAATCATATCATGATTATAAAATACACTACTCAAAACCCCACATTTTCTTCATATATGTGAGTTTGTTTCTAAATTTAATTCTTGAAACTTTTATAAAATATATTAGATAAATTAATTTTTTAAATAATATTTCCAAAATTACATTATGGGTAATTTTCTTATATTATGTTTGAAAATTTTCATTTTTGATGCGTATAGAAAAATTATAATTTGTAATTGAAAATGGCCTTTTCATTTTGATTATTTGTAATGTTTAATTATATTTTAAATTGGGTTTAAACTAAAATTAGTTAAATTTATCATTAATTAAAGAAACTTTTAGGTCATTTGAATCAATTTAATTTTGATCTTTGATATAAAAGAAATGTAAGCTTTTGAACATTTTCTCTGTAAAGACTCGCTTTCTCATCACCTTTATGAGGTCAATTATAATATCAAATTTTCCATTTCAATGAGTGGAATTTTTAATAATGTATTCCATTTTTTGAATAATTATAATTTATAATTTCTAATAAGGTAAAAAAATTTTAACAAAAACAATACTGAAAATGGTAAAAATTATTTACCATGGTAAATCAAAAAATGGGATTACCTGGGGGGTTAAACTGAAATGTTAATGTTAAAAATTACCTATAAACACGCCTAAATTTTTTTTAAGGATTTTATTATACCATTAATGCTATAAAGTTTTATAATGGTATATTATGGACTTTTTTGACATTTGAAATACATAGGATCACTCATTTCATTTCAAAAATACCATCTGTGTCATCTCCCCCACCTATAAAAGGCCATCAAATATCCTCTATTCTTCACACATTCAAAAATAATGGGTTAGTACAAGAACTTATGAAATAACATAATAAATTTCCTAATCTCATCCTATGATCCTTATTTTGGGAATGAATCTAACATATGATGGTTTTTGGTGGATACCTAAGTAGGATACCTGAAGATGAGGAAATATTCTGCAACGATCGTTTTTATTTTATTAATTTCTCCATATCCATTAATTATTATTGATAAATGATTATATAATAAAATAATTATATTACATATACTTATATTTTATTAAGTTAATGTAAAAACATAAATAATTTTCCTCTTATGTCAGATGGGTTTTGAGATCATCATTCTTGTGTATAGAGGACTGCCACCTCACAAAACGATGTCATCCATTTTTTCATTAACACCTCTCACAACTGTGTATGATGATGGATATAATGTTTATATATGATACTTAATACATACCAATACTTATTGAGTCATGATATCATATATAATGTTTTTACATTCATTATATTTTGGGATATGAAAATATCTCTCGTGTTTATGGGGGACTACCCCCTCACGAAGAGTTGTGATTCGTTATTCACTAACGCATTACATGGAAGGTAATAAGGGTAAATATAATGAATATATCTGATATAAATTAAATAATTATGATATTAATGACATATTTATAACTATGCAAATGTAATATATCCCTTTTTCTTAAATTTTCACTTAATGAAAAAGTGAAAATATTCTTCATGAATGTGTGGACTACTCCATCCTCAAAGCGATGTGATTCCCCTTTTCATCACCACATGACGAGAATGAAATATATAAGTATAAATAATTAATTATTATGTAATTTATTAGATAATTATAATATTCAAACATTAAATTTTACTTATATTATTTCAATAATTATCATTGAAAAATGGAAACATTTCTCATCCATACATACAACCTACCATATCCATAATCCTAACATTAGTTAATTTTTCATAACCGTCATTAATGATTGATTTTAAAATTATAATTAATGTGTAAATATGATAATTATTTAATGATTATTATTCTCTATATAATTATATAATACAATATTTTACCCTATTAAACCTACCAAAATCATTTTTGAAACACATGCCAAATATAATCGATACATACAATGTAAAATTAATTGATTAAGTAATTATATAAATAGGATAATGTGTGAAATAAAAGAAATATTAAACATGAAAATAATTATTAAGAAATTATATAATTAACATACCTTTATTAATTAGGACGATAAATAAAAAAATGAAGAATCAAACATGATGTATAGATTTTTTAACTAACTTTTATTTGGGTGAGATATATTCCATATTCACCAATTACTTTTTTAGTAGTGTATATACTTCCCATGAATGTATTTTATGATCATTATCATAGAATTTATGGGTATTTAAATATCCATTTATGAATATCTCTTTCATTTGGTTTACAATTTCAATATTACCAAAGCAATAAGAGATTGTTTTCTCAATTTTCCATCACGGAGACATATGTTATGGTGTACACCTACATTACTTTATGAAGAGTATATAATTCCCCATTATCATGTTATATTTTTAATATAGTTATTTTAGGATATTATAAGTTTCATTTAATGATATTATTTCATGGTTTTTATGATTCAACTTTACAAATGTCATACGAGTATTATGTTACAATCTCATCATTTATCGGTATTTTTTATGATTAAGTCTCCAATATTGAAATATTAACATATAAATCTCGAAAATTATCTGGATTGTTTTTCTAATATGATTACTAACTACATTTCCCCTTAATTTTTATCAATTTACATTCTAAAGATATTAAAGGGGAGTTTGTACACATTATTTCTCTCTTCATATGGAAATCAATTTTCTTCCAAAAAAATATTTTTTTAATACTTTTTTTAATTATTTTAAAAACATTAAATTAAATAAATATTTACCCAGGTTTGAATTTTTAAAAACTATTTAAAATGAATCTACATGTTGTTTTCAATAAATATTCCCAATTTTATTTTTCAAAAAATGTGATTGGAATATTTATATTAAAATGTATGAAATGTATATAATTTCTCACCATCATTACCATTATTGTAATTGCAGATTCTTTTATTTGTATTCATGGTTATTTTCAAAGAAAATTATCTTCAAATAAAATTATTTTCAAAATATAATATGTTTTATAATGTTTTTTTAAAAGTTTCCTATGCTATTTTCAAAGAAAGGTATTTTCCAAATAATTAGGGAATTTTTAACTTTTTTAAAAATTATTTCCAAAATGAAAATTTTATTTTACTCAAAATTTATTAAATGATATTATAATTTTATTTCTATTCATCAATGTCAACAACCCTTATTATTAGTTATCCTTCAATGAGGATATTTTGTATTGATACCATCCTCATAATTTCTCTGGATGTACTATTATTGTTTCAAAGAGATTGTGATAGAACCTATTTATTTTCCATAGGTTAATAATGTTTTAAATATACTATCATGGATCCAATTTTTTATCTATGGGTTAGACATTTTTGAAAGATATTTTTCTGAAAATAGTTTCCTTTAAATAGGTAAAACATGTTTTTAAAGGAATAATGATTGTTGGTTTTGAGTTTTATGATGATATAAAATCATGTTATACATTATTCATGTTGTGGTTATTGGATAATATTTATACGATGGGGAGCCCCAAATAGAATTGGGTGATCATGTTACATATTATATGATAGGGTGTCCAAGACTTCACTAGGTGAGACCATGATAGATTATATGATGGGAAGACCCATAATGAATCACGTGATCATATTATAGCCTATACGATGGCTACACCCAAATAGTGATGAAATACATTGGGTAATTATTGTGGTCTATAATAAATTTTATTGGAAGTTAGCCATATGGTTATTAATGTTGTAATGGTTTTATAAGGGTACTATAAGGGTTCTATAAGTGTTCTATGAAGACGATGTACCAAGATTCCAAAACGTTTTTTCTATTCTTGGTATGGATTTATAATGTTTCATTTGATCATTATTGATATCACATAGCTCATGATTATAGATTCTTATAAATATTTACTTTGTTAATTCCTTATTCCATGTTTTTATGTTTTATGGTCTAGGTATTGAGGGGTATGAATATTCTTATGTTATAATCATTCACTTTGATTATGTAATCATAACATTATTATATTCTTATGTTCACTGATTACATTTATTTGTTGATGATTACACTTTACTTTAATAATAATTTGAACCCATCATTCTTAATTTACATTTTACCTAGGTTATAAAGAAATATTTCGATCAAATTCTCTCTACAAGGGAGATCATAGGGATAAAAATGATGTATTAATGTGTAAAATTCTAGGTTATGTGAGAGAAATTATCATTTAATGTCATGGTATTTTTTTATGTAGGATTTTCCCCAATTCTCTAAAAATATAAACCGAAAATTTTATTGAGAATATAAGTGATCCATGATTTAATTTTTATTGTGTAATGCTTGTATAGAAAAAATTTTGGTCACAATTATCTACATCCAAGGTGGAATTAAAAATTTTATGGTTTCGGAACCAAATCCTTAAGTGTGGGTTTAGGGATATTATAATTAAACGTGGGACCAGACATCAGGTTAAAACAGACCGACTATAGGTAATGAAGAACTAACCTAACAGGGAAAATGGTGTATTTAGTATTATTTAAATTTTAAATATATCTAATAGAAAGGAATATTTCCTCGAGGAATTTGGAAATTATCATTGAATTAGAGAAAAACCCTCAAGAACTAAGACAATAAATGAATTCATCATTCTTGATTTTAAGGTATTATTGGAGGATTTAGGACATATAGGTGAATATGATCCTCAACCCCTTGAGGATCCCACCCCACTAGATGATAGCATCGATCCTCAAGATGATGAGTACAAGAAAGATAAAAGGACTAAATCCTTCAAGAGGGGATGGTATTCGAGTGGTAGGGGTGATGTTTGATCTCATTTAAGTATATGATTACTCTTATCTTATTTCATGTAAAGATATCTTATTTTATTGTTATAGAAGTGACCTTACACAATTTTCCACATGGCTTGTCCCCTTATTCTTTGTATTTTTGTAATTTTTAATAAGTTTCTAGATCCTGTGATATAACCCTTGGTTTTCACCCTATGGTTATATATATTAATGCATAAAGTAATGAACAATCATTCATAAGTATTATATATGGTTCACAACTAAGTGATAATCCAAGGATCACACACATAACAATGTGTCAGTGTAATATAGTCTATTATCACGCACTAATTAATGGATATAGATTTAGGGACATGGTCACTCCATTCTAAGTTTCAATGGCCTTACTAATTTTATGAATGAATAATTATTGATATAAGGTTCACTGAATCTTCTTCTCCCCCAAAAAATTATTCAAGGAAGGAAAAGTTTGTTTATATATGTGAGGTTCATTTCAAGATGTAAATGAAATAAAGTTCTCTTCCTGATCAACATGTGATTATTATTCATCATAAACCCAAAATTTATGTTCCATTATTGTCCAAGTATACTACTATTACAATATTCTAAGACTTGATGATAATGAACAATCAATGAGAGTGTAAATTAATTTTCATATCCAATAGCACATTATAAACACTACTTTCTCCAGATAATTATAATACCATAGAATAATAATCTTGTTTCACTCGGTATTCAACAGAAAGTTGTTTTAATGGAACTCCTTATTATTTTTCTTCTTATCTATAAGAAAAATATAGAGAAATTAATTACATGACTCTCATTATTACACTATTCCTTATTTCAAAGATAGATACTCAATTCTTTTATTCAATATCTCATATCTAGAAAAACTACATGTAGATTTTATAATCTCTCCAAGACTCCATCCCTTAATTCTATGGTTGGGATTGATCTTTATTCCTCTAATTATCCAAAATCATTCAATGTATTCCCCAAGTTTAAATGTGGTTAAACTATTCCAAGATAGTCGAGGTAACTCCCTAAATTTCACACCATATACACTGATTTAAAATTTTAACCAAATCACCTTGATATTTTGGAAATATCCTTTCACAATATTATTATTTTCATTATAAAGTTATGTAACCCAAATCTATCTACTATGCATAATTCTATCATTTTCCATGGAATGGTGATCAATAAAATATGAGATCAATAAAATTAGTTAGAATATCATTTAAAATTTATCCAAACTCCCTGGTGTGACACTCCAAATCTTCTCAAACCCACTATGATTATGAAATAATTTTGGGATGTAACTTTTCTGCATGACATAAGTCAATGCATCCTTAAAAAATATGAAAAATTATCTTCTAATTAAAACCACTATTTTGTGACTTGAGTGGTAAGGAACATTTTTTCTAGGATGATTCGCAATAAAAAAATAAGAGTATTGGTAGCTTGAAAAATTCCCATTTAATTATTTCAATATTTATGGACCAATTGAAGAAAATCCATGGAAAATGTTTTGGTGTCATAGAGGAATTCAAGGGCCATGTGATTTAGACCACTTTCATGGTTCAGAGGTATATTGATCACTTAAAATAATGATCTTATACCTTGTGATATATCCTAATTACAATGGATATTTAACAAAAATATTACACTATTATGTGATCATACACTATGTAATACCTTATATTTTATATTTCTTGTTGAATGAAAGCTCATATGACTCTATGTCCCGACACTACGTGATATATCCATCTATAAAAAAATTATTGGTCCATGAGTCCCATGTTTTTCATGAATCATCACTAGTTTTTCTTATAAATACTATGGTTTCTTCATCATCATGGTTATGAGGAAGAAATCGAGAGACATAAAATAGAGGAATGATGTGAAATGTGGGTTTGGATTCCTTATTTATAAAAATCCAGAAATTTAATAGGTAAAAACCACTTAAAAGTAATAACTTCTATAAATGAAAATTTACTTATTACACTTTTATATGATCAATGATGAAAAGATCATTCCATGTAAGTTCATTTTCATGGTTTAATGATATTAGTGTTATTTTGTGTTTGGAAGGGGAAAATATCACATGGTCATGTGATCACCTTACATTTATGAATTATGAAGACCACTTTCATAGATTTCCTTATATGAACCACCTTTGGAGATCAGCTTACAATATATCTTACCGTGTGGTAAACCTTATATCATGAAGTCTCATTTTTTGGGGTTTTCATTTCTCATGTGGATCTAAATCATGTGGTTACCTAACTTATGCGGTCTATGTTCCACATGATCTTTCCCATCAAAACATTTGGTTCTCCATATTAATTTATATCATCATGTAACAATGTTCCTATATGATTAAATTTGGGAATTAAGAGAGGTTAGTTATTTATTTTTCCTAATACATTTAATCACATCAATTTATCTCAGAATACTTATATATCATTCTTTCACCAAGATCAAAAACATGAAAATTCCAAATTGAAACAACCTTTTTGGCCACCAGATATACACAATTAGCAAATTCACACCAATAGGAATCCCTTGAATCATATATTTCCTTGATAAATGGTGGACCTATAATTATACAACCATATAGATATAACCCTAGAGGGAATCATGATCAAAGGTTCCCTGGATAATGTGGGTACCAATCTAGATGATCCTTGAGCTGTATCAATTGGATCGATGGTATATTTTTTATCCTCCCTTGAGAAAGATCAGTTAGGGAAATCCTCAGGGAGTATTCCCCGATACTTTCATTAAGAATTATATATCCCTCACACATTCTATATCCCCTTATTCATCCATTAACGAGCATGAATTTGGTTCATCATGGGATTACTCTTCAAGTATAAGACCATCAAAATTTTAATGTTCAATATACTTAATCTTATACAATATCTTGTTTTTTCACACCTACAATATATCACATTTGATTAGATATATGAGTTAATAACACCATTATCACAATTCGATCATCAAAGTGGGTCTTCTTGGGCTAAACCCAACTTCTATATCTTCTCTTCCTCAAAGAACCATATTTCCCACAAGAAACTCCTTCAAGGGGACATATCCTCAGTAAATCATATTAGGTATTCCCATATATTCATAATATATACACAATTCACTATTTTAATTTCATTCAAGACATGTATGCCTATATCCTATGATGCTAATCTGAATGATAGGGTCCAACCACATGAACTAGAACTATGTAACTTGATCTACACAGGATTTGATTATAATATCGAATAGAATATGTTAGATTCCCCTTCAAAGACTGAATTGAATATCCCAACATCTCCATTGTTTTCTATGTTCCACTATAGGTTGAAAATAGTAGGATAATCATATTCCCTCATCGGTATATATCATTAATGGTAGAATTCCCCCACCAAGAGGGCCACATTCACTTCAAGCATCACCATATTTTCATTATTAGGCCATCCTTCTAACGAAACCATATTACTTGTAGTGGGATATATTCTTGGTATAAATCAAATATGGTACCCCACATGGCTTATTACTTTCTAAAACCACCAATCCTCATTCAAATACATCCCCTTTGAGTCCAACCAGAATGATCCACCCATGTATAATTCCTAAATTGATCATCACTGGGTACCTTCCAACAAAAAATTCCATTCTGCATAACATTAAACTACTTCGAATTGGTCCTTTTCACATGAACATAGAATGTATAATTTATCTCATTAAATTTTATAGAACTACATGTATTGTGAATCATTTTATGGGGATAAGTAGAAATCCTATTTAATAGGCAATATCCCAATTCCAAAACACCAAATTTCTCCCAAGATGACATTAAATTACAGAGTTCCCAATAACATAGATTTAAAGTAAAATTAAAAACCTTAACTGAAAAAGGGAATATATATATGAAACCATTAATTCATGCAAATGTGTTCTCAATCACTCACACCCATGAATAATTGACCATCAATCATGAGGGTAATAAAAAGAAATATTTAAATAATTGGGAAAGGTTCATGAAAATGTATTAATTCTATAAGAGGATCAAAAAGTTGTAAATAATTCCTTCAAAAGGGGTATTTGATCCCCACCACACGTCCTCTTGAATACATGTGGATTCATGGTGTTTTTAGAATGTCTTAGTGACCACTTTAATTTTAAAATATGGACTATAAAGTTGTAATAATCAAATAAGAGTGAATATTCATTAAAAATTATATCCTGATGTGAATCTTATAATCACAAAGTGGTCATAGGGAGATCCTGCTCTCATAATAATAAATATCAGGGTGGTATCAATTGTTGACTTAGCCCTTTAATTTAATACACATTGGAATCAAAATACAGTGAACCAAACATGAATATTATAGTCATGAAGTGTCATTAGTCAATTCCACTCCTAAAATAATAATACCATGGGTGTTATCAGGTGTGGACATCACCCACTGATTAAATACTCATAAAACAAATGTTGAACCCAATGTGAATACTATAATCATGAATGGAAAATGGTCGAATGCAATCCTATAATAATATGCATCGGGGTGGTATCGGGTGTTAGCTTCACCTTTTGATGAAATACACATAAAAAAATAATATTGAACCCGTCATGAATTTAGTAATAATAAAAAATCAATTTTTTAATTAAATATAATTAAATTGGTTAGAATATATTCTTAAATCATAACATGTGACGTTGTACTGATCGGTGTTATTGTTTATTGTTTTCCATTGATCCATGAATTCGTTTAGAGCTTTCTTCAATCCAAAGAAATGACATCATCACAAAATGATTATTTTATGAATTATATTTGAGAAAAGGTATGAAACCATATATTGAGTGATAAATATAATCAACAGAACATCTATAGTGATTGGTTGTTAAGATCATGGTTAGTAAGTATCATCATAACGACAACATCATGGCCCTGGAGGACACATGGGAGATCTCTTCATTCTGAAGTCCAATAACAAGTCTCATTATAAGTGGATGGAGGTTGGATAGGTGCTACCTGTTATCATATCCAAAAAAACTGGGAGCCTTTCTAAAGAATGTGATAATTTATACCTCTGCTACCTAATGGAGATTTTTGAACCCTATGGTGACTCCACTACCTAGGAAGTGAAAATAATGTATCCCTCGTCCACCCGACAATATCAACATCAAATAACTCATACTCTTTAAAATCATGTTGATGAGGAAGTTAACTATAACTCTATCTTAATTACTCATGCTATGGTTACCTAATGGTCTCATCATGGGAAGTGATATGAACATTCCAAGGGGTAGGTCCATTCCCTTGTTCCCTCATAGAAATTCAATTTTCATATTCTATTTATTAACATGATATAAAATCATTTAATAGTTCTTAGAGATGAAACCTACCCATATATAATGATATCACCATATGATTTAGATAATATTCGCGTTCCAACTACTGGAATTCTGTTGTATGTAGTGATAACTCATGGGTATGTGCATATTGATACTCCCTCACATCAAGCCCATCAACATACTCTAGTAGCCGAATGAGGATTAGAGAATGCATATATCATCACTTCTATTGAATATAGATAATAGAATATCTTGAAAACATCAAAAATTAAATTACCATATCCATGATCACACTATTTATAACCTATAGCATATTCTAGTAGCCATGGAGGAGAACCATAAAAAATAAATTTCAATCACAAAGGGATATGTGAATATTCACACTACCATCACTAAATTTGTTCACCCATATATTTAGATAGATTCTTAGAAGAAATAAAATATTATTTCTAATATTCAAGGGGATAAATAACATACTACAGTTATGTAAAAGGCACATTATAAAGTTCTTATCCCTATTCTAGCAGGGGTTCATTAGTATATCCTGACAGTTACCTCATGAAATGTTTATATCCTTGTCACTAATATATCCAAGAGCCAATAAAATTTTCAAAATGGATACCAGGACAAAAAATATATCACTATTCTATCAATGTTTTTTTATCATGTTTTTTAATTCACATCAGTGTGGGATCATATCCCAACCAACAAGAGAAATACCCATATTCCTACTATTTTCAATGAAGGATCACATCATAACTAATCAAAGGCGATACAAGAGAGGGTGTATACTCCCTCTCCAAATATGAAGGTTCATAAAAATATTATGGTGATTAATGAAAACCAAAATTATGTTTATATCTTTGTTCATACCATATTTCATTGATATATTTTGAAAGTCACTTTAGGATATGCTTTTATCCCAACAAATAATATTTTGTCCCATACCCAAACTCTTACCAATCAAGGATCACATCAAAACAACTTTAGATATGGTACAAGAGATTGAATATATTCCCTCTCTATTTCTGGAGGATCATTAGCACATTAAATCAATGAATTAAAACCATTATGGGGTACTTATTCCCATTCCAAATGGCATTCATTATCATATCTTGATAGTTAATTTTGGGAAGAACATATCCTTGTTAAAAACTCATAAATTTTCTAATATATTCTAGTAGTTACCTAAAAATTGAAATATACACCCAAAAATATAAAATATATTATTTGGTATAACTCTATGGGGATTTAGGAATCTTACAAGAGGGTTCCAATTCATAAAGGATCCCTCTAGTCGCACACAACCCTAGAATCCCAACATGGTGAATTTAAAGAAACCACTACCAACCATAACATAAACATTATGACCAAGCTAATATTTCTATTCTAATTAATTCTAGTGTCTATGAGACCATTACATATTTATCCATATCAAACCAAGGATATAATTAATCCCTATTATAAAGATTAAGAAATATGTAATTCATCCCCATGGTAGCATAAAGATGGATCACAGGGAATCCTCCACTAATGTCCATTGTGGAAATACTCCCCAAAATAAAATCTCATTCAAACAAGGATGTCCTACCCTTATCCAAGAACTTTCATATATAGTGGTAATTGAAACATAATGGTTAATTACATTCAATTTTCAATCAAAAATTAATAATCCTTCACCGTAGTCTATTGATAGTGAAGGGAAACAACCATATATTCCTCTAATAGATCATGTGTTATCATCCTCAGTAAAGCAATGTTTATTGTCTGATAAAGTTGAGGAATATTAATATGAGAATTGGTATAATATTTTTGATATTTGGAGGGATATAGATTAGGGTGATATTCTTGTCAGGTTCTATCCCACATATACCTCCCAATATGTGGTTTCCTATGATTAAAAAGTCGATTGTATAAACTTTATACATCTCGACCTAAGAAAAAATTAGTGCCACATAAAGGAAAACATATTACTTATAAGGGACACTCTAATTAACATAATTTTATATGTTATATCTACCATCAGTTTTACTTGGAAACCATTTTGATGGAATGAGCCTCAACGTCTTCAAAAAAACATTTGAATCTTCAACATACTTTACTTAATTTCTTATAGATAATTCAATAGATATTGGAACATGATTTATCATTCATGTGCATCAGAGGGTGTTTTGATTTTGTAGAGATAAATTTTAATCCACTTATAAGTCATAAAATTCCTCCCAATCCAACATCCTATAATTTTATTATATTGGGCCATGTCACTATATCGAAATGTGCATATGGAGAATGGTCTATTTTGTGCAATTTTGTTGTTTCTAAATCCCATAAATGGTGCACTCTCTCAGAAATATCCATTATATATTCTCCACTTCAATCCTATAATATTTTTTAAAAAGTAACAAAAAAATGTTTTATTATATATTTCACATTAAATAAATTTATTTCTTTGATAACTTATGATACATGAAACATTTAGTTTAATAAAACCACATTATACTTTTGATATATTATTATTCAAACAAAGCCATTATATTTAGCCATTAAAATTGGAAGTATAAATAATAATAACCTCATTTTTAAAAAAAAATTAATTTTTTTATATAAATAAAATATATTTTTAAATTTGTACTCAATTTTATGTAAAATCATTTTATTCTCTAAAAAATACATTTTCTTTTAAAATAGGTTTTATTGATTTTTTTAGAAAATCCTACAATTAATTTCCCCCAATTTTAGATTTTTTTTGGTAAAAAAGTTACAATTTTTAAAATCATCATATCAAAATTTTCTTAAGGTGATATTTTGGGATTCTTCTGAAAGGATTAATTTTCAATAAACAATAGAAAATAATGAATTTTATAAAAAATAGACTTTTTATTGTAATAATTTAAAAAGATAAATTTTTTTAGAATGATTTAAAAGTAATTTTTATTTCATTCCTACTATTAATAATATCTATAATTCCCCCACAATTTATTTTATATGGTATTTGGGTACATAACTTTTTTTAATTTGGATTTTTCTCTCTCTAAAATCTATTTTCATTATGTTTGCGGGTTTAATTTTAAATTTAATTTAGTCACTTATATTAATTTAATTTGGTAAAATTGATTCAATATTATAAATTAGAATAACTAATATAATTTAATAGATAGAATGTATTTTTTAATTTATCACCTTATTCATAAACGTAAAATTGGATAAAAGAATAGGTTAAAACATTAAAATCTCTAAAAAATGTGTGTATCCTATTATATGAGTTTTTTAAAACTAAAAGGATACATAAGAAAAATATTAATGTATTTGAAATAATTATTTTGAATTTGGGAACCCAATAATGAATTTTATGAAAGATAAGTTATATTTTATTCAATTAAAAACTGCTTTCTTGAGACATTTTGTTTAATGTAATGTTTGTAAGACTCCATTTCGTTTTGGATTTATAAAAAATATAGAAAGTAGAATTCATTTTTATTTAACAAAAATGATTTTTTACCAATTTATTAATTTATTTGTAGGTAAAATTATTATTACTCTAAAATTTGATATTTTCCAAAAAATGGGGATTCATGCATTTTGATTTATTACATTAAAAATAATTTCAACCACTAGTAGAAATTAAATATTATGAAATTGATTAAAAATTTAGAATCATCATATGTAAATTTTTTATAAGGACCCTTTTATTTTTGATCGTATAAATAAGTTATCATGTTAATAATTTAAATAATCATGGTTAATGTTAAAAAGGGTTTAAAGTGGTTTAACTAGAATATAATTCATGAAATTTATCCAACACATGACAAAATTTTACTTTTTGAATTTATTAAGACCCTATAACAAATTACCATTGAATTTGGTGTACCTTTATTCAACATGACATTATCATGATATATATTTTGTTTAATCTACTAACTAATTCCAATGTGTCATTTCCATCCCCTAATAAAGGATACCCCCTATCCTCTGTTATCCACACTTCGTGAGTATTTGATCACACTAGGACCTACCACAAAAACATCATTGGTTTCTTAAATACATCATAGAGATTATTTTATTGAAATAAGAGAATCCTTTCAATGATTAATGTTTAAGAAAAAAATGGTTTTTCAATGAAGTGGTATAACTATTAACCAATTAATTTCAATTTTATTTCTTATTTTACTTTATCTAAATAAGTTGTACCCGTAATAAAATAATTTCTTCAGTTTCTTAAATATAATAAATTTTTAACACCTCGAACCTATATTCCAAGAGTCGGTGCATTATTTTAATACATTGGCATGATTACAAGAAATCATGTCCTGAAAGACCGACCAGTTTAGTAGGCTTGGATAATATATTGCATACAACAACATTACATTACACATTATAACATAAAATACAAAAAAAATTGTTCTTTGAGAACTCCATAATTCTTTTTATCTTAACCATACATATCAATCATAATACACTTATTGGAATCCTGGGAAAATAAAACATAAGAAAGGGGTGAGCTCAGATATCCAGTAAGGGTAAATAATTTAGAAGAAGCTATAAAACTTTAAGGCAAGACGTGGGATAAAAAAACAGCCTTTTTAAACATAAACTTGAATATAATATTAAAAAATTAAAAAATTAAAATATAAACATGCACATAGATATTATACTAGTCGAATAATTACACGTAATAACTATTTTCATAATGAGGGAATGCCTAACGCCGGACATCATTACCACATAGTCAAGGCCTTGTGCCGAGAATACAAATAAAATTTCTATCAAGGCATTGTGCCAAGATTCTAGTTTGTCTCATTCGACCTATCGATGCATCGAGGAGCAATAGCGGGCTCCACGAGTAACTTACTAAGTTCACTGCATTCCTTATATGAAAAAGATGAAACATAACATAAACATTCGTATTAAAACTAGCATAAAAAATGTCATTACATTAACCATTAACCATGAAAGGTATAAAATATAGAACATCCATATTCAAACATATCATAACTCATTCAATACAACATGGAATATTATATTATAATAAATCAACCTCAATCAAAAATAATATCCTATAAAGGATGCTGACATAGTTGAAAATGATGAGTAAAACTTTTTGGGAGAAATATCATTTTTGTACAATCATTTAAAAGTCACACATTTTTAAAGGAATTAATTTAAAATATATTTTTGAATCAAAGTGTCTCATACCACTTTTAATCTCTTGAAATGATTTATCATTTCAAAACATTCATTTCCATAAATATAAATCCTTAAAATCATTTTGAAAACATGGACATTAATTAAAAAGATTTAGAAAGATAAATCTTTAAAAAATTTAAAATTCATATCTTGATAAATAGTACCTTTCACAAATCCTAAAAATATTCATTTTGAAATAAGTTTTATGAAAAATGGACATGTATGATAAAAATGTCCCAGTAAATACTTACCCATAAACAATCTCGTATAATAATGAGATTGAGGAAATTAACCCTTACCTTGCACTTTCCTTCAGTAGAGGGTACATTTAACCTCATGTATAAAGATCATAGTATGTTATTAAATTATACAAGAACTATATTAATATTTATTACATCATATATGATTCATTTATGACTTTATACTACCCATTTAATAAAAATTTCTATGTTAAATTAACATTTCAGGTAATAATCGTTTTCTTCATCGTATGTGTTTTAACTTGTTACTCTTGATTGTATCACTTAGATAAAGATTTAAATACTTCCAGAATATAAAAAATGATTTATATATCATATATATTTAGAATATAAATATGTATAATAGACATATATAAAATGAAAAACTCCATTTATGGAGACAGTAGTCCGTACGTATGCATAAACGTTGTTTCCCTTTTCATATCGTATTGAATGAAACTAAGTGAATAAGATATATTAAAGTACACAAATATATATATATATATATATATCTAGTAGAATTATTATTTCATATATTACATACTTATTATTAATATAAATTTTTATAATCATCGATGAATGGTGAACAAGGAAATGAATCTTATCACGTCGTGGTGACGGTAATCCGTATGTACGCACAAGCGACTATATCATTTCATTAAAGGTTGGGAATTGGATGGTATATTAATTTTACAGAGACATTTGCATGTTATTTTCATTATTTATATACATATTACTCATCATTATATCCTTCCAAATAACATAGTGTTGAATAACAAATTACACCACAACGTGGAGATGGTAAGCCGTACGTACGCACACATTGTTACATTGTCATTAATAAGATGGATAGAATAATGAATATAGTTGTTCCATATTTATAATAAAATAAAAGTATATAGAATATTCTGGAGTTATTATTTTATAATGGAAACGAAAAAGAAAGAGTAAGTGGAAGAATAAGAGAACTTGAAAGAGGGTGGTGAAATCATTACCTCTTTTTCGGGTTATTCCTTTTGATTTGATCAAAAGGGATCCTTAGGTTAGATTTATGACCAAATGAAGGCCTCCAAGATTAATGTAGTTATCTGGGAGGATATTTAGGGTGGGGTTGGCCGAGGCAAATCGCTTTGGAGGTGTTAATTTGAGAGACGAGGAAGTACCCTTTTATAAGAGGTGTGAGGGTCACTTAATGAAAAGATTAAAGTATTAATTTATTATACAATCATATTTGTTTTATAATTGTTTTAAATGAATTTATTTCTAGAATTAGGTGGTTATGGGTCTAAATACACTCATCCAATATGTTATATACATGTTTAGGTTTCCATTTAAACCTTATCTTTTATATTTAACTCTTAGTGAAATAGTTTAACTTTTACAGTATCTTCTTGTATTCTTACTCTGTATGGTTAATAAAATTACTATAAACTTCCAAGAAAACCTCAAGTGGATCATTAATTACATATATAATATTATTTAAGCACTTTGGCTGAACCATAACTTTTTTTGGAATATTATATCATCCAATAATATAGTATTTGTTTTAAATATTAATTTATGTCAATTTTGACACTATTTGGTATTTTGTTTTGTGAAAGTAATCACAACTTGATTACTTCAAAAAATATAAATTTAATCATCCCTAAAATGTCATATTCACCTAGAAAATTCGTGGATTTCATAAAAACTTTGAAATTTTATTTAGTTTAATATTTATAATACAATTTATTTGATTCTTTCTTTAATAAGGTAATTTCTACATCATCATTGTCTCATCAATAAATTTAATTATTTAATCTATAAAAATTATAAATAACATACTATTAGGTAGGAAATCTATTTATATTTCTAATGAATATTTATAGTCTAATTTATCTTATGTATAACCCTATATTAAAAATGGTTTAGTTATTAAACTTTGATTTTAACTCTTTTAACTCTTCTTTAAATTAAATAATAATAAATGTCTTAATCTAATCCAAGTAGACATAAAGGGTAATATTTTATTCCTAAGGTTTTTTTTTCGAATTACATTTATCCAATAGAATTAAGAGATGTTTTATGGTAATAATAATATCATTTTTACCCTCAATTACCCTATTTACTTTTAACCGTGGTAAATAAAAGTAAAAAGTTTCTATTCAACAAAAATTATTTATATCTTATTGAACCAAATTTTACCACATGATATTAATTGTGTATTTCAGATTTTTGAAATTCAACTCACAGAAGCTGTAAAATTAAGTTTTATGTGAATTTACAAATTCTCCAAGGAGGTGGGTAAAAGACGGTGAAAAGTTCAATAATCTTTTTATATATCTAAAATTATTATAAATTGAGTACAATGAATTACATTAAACTTATATAGGTATTATTTATCTATTTTGAACTAAAATAAATTTAATTAAAATAAATAATTATTTAAATAAAAATTTGTTTTTAAACTATAAGTTAGTGATTTTCACTATGCATTAAAAATTAAAAGATTTCGGAAAAATACCGAAAATTCACCCGAAGCTAATTTTGATATTAAGAATTCAATAATGAAGTCTATTTTACCAATTTCAAAACATATAAGTTTACTTTATTAATTGGAAATTAATCCTCGCTATCAAAACCAAAAGGCGCATTTTTTAGAAATAATAACTATCAAAATTTTGACACTTGTTTATGTCCAATTTCAAAGTGAAATTTGTTACAATGACCAGAATTGGATTAAATGGTAAAAATATAATCTATTTATAGTTATAAAAAATTAAAATATATAATTTAATACTATAATATATTTTGATTAAAAAAAGTTGTTTTAAGTTAAAATATTGTATTTTTCACTATTCACCAAAATATGAAAGTTATCAGAAAAAAACTGAAATTTATTGAAAATGAATTCTTATGTCTCTATTCTAAAGAAGATATTTATTTTGTGAAATTTAATATATAAAAGTCTCAAATATTGTATTTAAAAAGGGTTCACCATTAAAAGGTGTTAAAAGTATATTTTTTAAAAAATACTTCTTTTATCTGCAAAAAATGAATTAGTTATTACATTATGTCTAAGAAACACATAATATGCATTCTAAAATTACAAGGATTATATATAGTTTGAAATTCAGTTAATACTATTCATAGCCACTTTTGAACGGTTAGTTTGGTAAGTCGTGGTGCGCTTGAACTCGATTTTTCCTATAGTGTACGTTATTGAATTACTTTGAAGAACTGACGTAATATGAAATCTTAGGGTGTTACAAAATTGGTTTTATGATTAGGGAACAAAAATTTCCACCTTCTTTTGTGTTAGTACTAGTGCATGTAGTGAATATCAGTGGGATGGGTATTTAAAAATATTTATCATTAGAGCGATGTAACCTCATTGTTTACAATTTTCTGATCCATGGTAATGGTAGAAGGATCTTATGTGAATTATATTAAGAACAATAATTGGATGATTGACTATCCTTTTTGTATTGATTATTTGTTTGAATATTTCAGCTCACTGACGACTGTTGCTTTATGGTCCCGATCTCGAACCCCATAGATTGTCCCCACAGGCTTGATGAGTCTCCTAGAATGATAATCATCATAATTTTTGTTCCTATTGTAGATATTTGGTGATGTTGTCAACATACCAATAATTACCACTTCTCAGTTTCTTTGATCCAACAACACTTCTTGGATCAAACACTTAGAATGTGGCTATATCTCTTTAGGATGTGGGTTTGAAGAGAGTGTATACCTCAAATTTGAGGGGAAGAATGGTCCCTACTAAATGATTTCCCATTTTAGTTATATAGTGAGAATTAAGAACCTAGAAAGGGTCCCCCATTCCTTTTATATAAAATTATTACTAAATAAGCCATCAAAGACACATTATGATGAAATAACTACATTATAAATGTCATTTATATTTTATCACCTACTAGTAAAATATAATAAATATATTATATGATAAAAGAGAGTCGTTAAATGTAGTTACAATTATATAAAATATTAAATTATACTTTAATATTAAAATAATATTCATTAATGTAATATTTTTCCATGTATTCACTTAATGCCTTGTGAATAGTAATAATAAAAAAAATTCAACTCTAATTAATCAATACAAAAATAATAATGAATTTATCTATTCATTTGTGATCATTTATTCTCAGACACATCTCAAACCACATAGTGGGGCCCACAATTTCCTATACTCTTATACATTAATATAGGTTGGAATTTTTAATATTATATTTTCTATGACCCTCTAAAACATTATATCGATAGTAGTGAATATTATTCATAGACATGGATTAGAGTCTAGAAACCTATCAAGTCCCCAAAAGATATATAAAGATGTGATAAAAATGAAAAACTTTAATATGAACTAATGTCATGTAATATAATATATTTTTCTCATGATATCTCATAAATTATTATTCACACCTCATGTTATCATATTTTATTTCTTTATTGTTTCATGAGCTATCCTGCTAGACGTTACTTAATGTAACATGCTATGGATTTAGTAAAGATATATCACTCCTGACCAACTAGTCCCGACATAATACTTCCTTTTGTAAGTGAATAAATTTATCTTGATTCTTAAATAAACACCAAACAACCAAATACTCACCCAATTCCAGATAAATATCTATAAATTCAATGCTATTGTTTTCATCTTACATTGAAGTTCACAATTAAAAAGCAAAAATTAATAATAATCTCAAGAATATAGACAATTACACATGTTCATTAATGGGAACAACCAAAGAAACTTAATTTTTTTTTTGTTTTTTTATTGGAAGGTCAATCCTTATGATCACATATACTCGATATCACTAAGTGTAAACATCACGGGAAGAAGAATCAATGCTTATGAGACCCCAACACCTGATAGTCGCACATATTTTGTATCCAATTAGCATGATATGCTTGGGACATAAGAAATATGTTTTAGATTATTTTCATAGTATCTAGAGGATCTAATTATAGATTGGGAACAACTATAACATTTTTATATGATAAATAATGAAATGAAATTACCATATAAATTGTGTATGTATAAATATAAACACTATTTTGGTAAATATACATCATGTATAACTCACAATATACCTGATATGGATAAAAAAGAACAGTTTAAGTTGGGTCTCTGGAACCCACTATTTCAATGCTCCCACTTTTAATAGATCCAAATTTCCAACTATACTTGTTATCTCTCACCAGAAAAGATAATGCTTCTATTGAGTTGTGGGTTTAATCATTCAACTTACCATGACTCCAATGCCAGAAAAATAATCTATATGTGACTTCAACTTCTTGAGTAAGACTCCTCAAGTAATGATATCCTAAAGTAAATACACTACATACACTTTCAAGACATAACATCTTGTCTAGTACTAGTATTAGTATTATAATAATTTATATTATCATAAAACATTAGATACAATGTGTGATTCTAAGAAATAGAAAAAATTGTTTCAAATTAACATTTCTTCCTCAGATGCATCAGAAGCCAAAATGTATTCAAAATTTATAGATATGTACACCACTTTCTTGAATGAGATTATATTCATCATCACCTTATATTTACTATTATTTTAGATCATATTGATCTAGAGGAAGACTAGTTTATTCCACTTTAAACTAGTATCATTTCAAATCCTCATACCATGAAAATATCTCTTCTAATTTATCAAATAGAATTGGATAGTTTTGACTAATTCCATTTATTTTCTCCTAGATATAACTGATATTTTACTACTATAAATTATATGCGGGAAATTCCATGCGTAGTACATAACATGGAATATGTGACAGATCCATTAATGGTTCTTAGAGAATTCTAATAACTATTTTAATCTTCATATATATCCCATTTAAATTTTCTAGGAGAAATTTTTTCCATGTGACATTGATAAGAATTCTCTATAAAATTTTTCATACTTGTATTTTTAATACCCTGCTAGTACATGTACTAATAACTTGATCTAAGAAACACTTTAGATCTACCATATTAGATTATGTTCCCTAAAACATCGGTTACTTCATTATGTCAATATCTATAGATATTATTTCATTCTATTCTTTAATTAACTTTATGACCAATTGTTTTTTCTCTATCTTACCAAATATATATTTCCATTGGAAAATAGAGTTTCTCCAACTCACCCTTTATATAAACATAGAAAAAATTGCTTCCAAATTAATATTCTATGATCTATTCATGTACTTCAATACAAAAATCCATTTTAGTAAATTTCACCCCTTATTGGAATTCTATTGTGTCGCCAACCCTTTGTTGTTGTTTTTTATAGATACCTTCCATGATTTGTGGTCTTGAAATCCAATGAAAAATTTAATTATCAAATAATTATCTATGTAGAGTATAATTATAATAGAATTATTCATAACACTTGGTATTTCCAATCGATCATTATTGACACCAATATTATCCCCCAATGTATAGTCTCACTTGAATACCTGTTGGGACCACTTTGTTTATGAAGATTGTATTTTATGTAAAAAACTGTCAATACTGCTCAAAATAAAGATGGAGATAAAGAAAAACTCCATATTTGATGGAGAATGTAATTTAGATGATTGTTGAATTGATAATAAGTTCAAAGAACTTGTGTCAAAGGTGAAACATTGTTTACAAAAATGAAGAATGGATAAGTATCATCCATTTGAAAATGATAAGAGTGAAATGGTGAAGTATCATCTATTTGATGATGATTAAATAATAATGACGATTTGAATTAGAGAATGATGGTTGAAGAATAAGAGAGTGTTTTGAAGGGATTGGAATTATAAGATTGTCATTACACATTTCCTTGAAATCAGATGATTATTGCATTGTTCTTAATGTTCCAAATACATGTATCAAAGGTGATACATTGTCTTCAACATTGAAAGTGTAGGGAGATTTGAGGATGAATAATTACTATGGAATTGAAATTCCAAAGAGTATAAGAAGAAATAAGGCTGATTGTTGAAGATGAAGAGAAGACAGGAAGTAGTGAATGGGTTTGGCAATATGAGAATGGCCATAACTATGAAGATGCTTTGCTGATTTGTATATCACAAAAATCATATGGTTAGAGATCTTTTGATACAATACTTATGATGTATAGGGGAGTAAAGAAGTGTTTTTGGTAAAAGAAATAAAGTGGCACACAATTATATATTGTGCACAAGTGTGGCACGCATGTGTGGAGCACAAGTATATGTGGCGCGCAAGTGTATGTTGTGTGAAAGTCATATTTCAAGATCAACACATCAAAATATAACAAAGGAAGTAATGTGGTGTGAAAGTTCAAGAGTGGTGCACAAGTAGGAAGCTGTGCACAAGTATTAGTGGCCCATAAGTTTATGTTTCCCAAAAGTCATATTTTAAGATCAACAAATCAAAATATGACAATGGAAAGAAAGTGGTGAGAATGTTCAAGAGTGGCTCACAAGTAGGATGTGGAACACAAGTATCAGCGACGCACAAGTGTATGTTATGCGCAAGTAATATTTCAACATCAACACATCAAAATATGATAAACGAAATAATTTGGTGTGCAAGTGATGGAGCAACATTCAAGTGATGGAGTAGTGAGCAAGTAGGAATGGGGTACAGGAGTATGTGGCACGTAAGTCACCTAAATTCGTATAAGTAGACGGTTACCCTACTCATTTTGGGAATCACAACACTTAAGAGAAAATTTGAGCTCTGATTGAGAAAATAGTAGAAAGTGGCACGTAAGATTAAGTGTCATGCAAGTAAGTATTCATTCGTAAGGCATGAATGTAGGGAGGCACACAAGCAGAGTGGCGCGCAAGCAGAGTGTCGTACAAAAAGAGTAGATAGAAACAAGAAGTGGCGTGCAAGTTGTAATTGGTGCAAAATTAGGGAGTTCTGTGCAAAAAGTGTGTTGTTTCTAAGCTTGAAGTGGTGCACAAGTTGTGAGTTGTGAATAATTGGGGTGCACAAGTAATTTGTGGCGTGAAAGTAGGGAGGATCTCAAGAAAGGTGGTGTGCAGGTAGGGACTGTTGCACAACCTGTGATTTGTGTTATAAGTTATTACTAGATTTTGTTCAAACTATAACGATGCTATGTTGAGATGGACTTAATTGATTTAACAATCACAGAGAGAAATTGTGATTATATCAAGATGAAGATGAAGAAGAGTTCAGTGTAGTTGTTTTTCCTTGAAGGAGAAAGTGTAAAGAAGAGCATGTTTCAGTGTAGCTAGTTTTGCATTGAAGAAGTAGAAGAAGATGAGTGTGCAACTAATAGGTTTGCTGGAGATAAATAAGAGTTTAGTTACTTGAACGCTTCTATGTATGTAACAAGGATAATAAAAAGGTTGTGGATGACCTGTAACACCCCAGAATATTCTAAATTTTATTTCAATAGAAATGTGTTTTATTTAGTTTATTTATTTTATAAAAAATAATATAATTTAAAATAATAATTTTTTTGAGTATATGTTAATTATACAATAATTGTATTGATAATTTTATAGTGTTCTAACTAATTTTTTAGCATTATATTTTTACATGGATATATTTATTAATGAATTTGAATAATAAAATTTATCAAAATGAGTGTCTGATAACATATTTAAAATAAATAAATTTCTCAAAAAATTATATTATAATCACTATTGCAATTACACTGATAAAATTTATTTAATATGAAATAATAAATACTTCATGTTTAATATATTTGGAAATAAATTTTTTTTATTCAAAATAATTTATAAATATATATAGTTACAATTATTTATTTTAAAATTATGAATTAAGATTTGATTTTCAAAATTCTTATTATTAAAAATCTATGATGAAAAAATATATATATATTTTAAAAATAATTTATATCTATATGTATATGAAATGTTTTGAATTATAAAATTTAAATAAATAATTTCTTAAAAATATTTTAATTTTTAAATTTAAACTTATAATACATGTGTTATAATAAAATTTATATAAATTACGTTAATGGAATTAATTAAATTGTTTTAATCATGTCTTAATAATAATCACACTAGAATAAAACAAATTATAATATTAAGTAGTAGTGGTATAAAGTGGAAAACATGATTGACAAAAAAAAAGTGTGATTGAAAAATAAGATAAGATAATAGATTATTAGATAATTTAGTGGATTATTAGTTTAATATATGTATAACTTTTGACATATTTAAAATTTGATATAATAAATATAATAATAATGGGTTATTAAAACTAAAAAAATAAGAAGGAAATTTCGTATGAGATTTGGAAACCCAAATTAGGGTTTAGGTACAAAACGAACAAAAAAAAAGAAATGAAAAATAATACAATAATTAAGAAGGGGGGGGGGGAATCCCATGAGATCCATGAAGGAAGGGAGACCACACTTGAGATTAGGGGTGCGTCGTGCTTCATGCCGCGTTAGGGTTTCAGTAGGGTCCAGCGTTGCAGTCATCGAGTAGGAGGCCGGTTCATCGGTGAGCCGCCGTCGGGTTCAAGAAGTGGGAGGCACGGCCTTGCAGTGGTGTATGAGTGGTGGTTTCAAGCGGGTCTGCAAGGTCGTGTCAAGGCTAGAGTCGAGCAGGGCGGTGGTCTGGGATGAGCAGACGAAGAAATGGTGAGGTACGCCTCGTCCTGGTCTTCAAGGGTCTTATCCGTCGGGTTGAGCCATTGTTTAGGGTTCTAGTATGTCGTGAGGGAGTTGTGTTGGCCGACGCCGAGCTTGGTTACAGGTCCAACTGAAGCTACTATAGGTATTCTGAGTGGTGAGGGATTCATTTTTCCAGACCTAACAAGTTAGGTCTTCCCTAGGACTTCTTCCTCTCAAACCTCCAACAATCTTCCACGAGTATCAGCTACCCTCCCAAGACCCTCTTCCTCCTCAAGATAAGGTAAGGGATTTATTAGTTTCAAATTTATATGTAAGGGTGATTTATAATTTATAATTAATTTCTGTTATACACTTATGATCCTCAAAATTTAATGTTTTAAAACTTATATATGGTTGTGAAATCTGTTTGCGTAAAGGATATACTATATATAATTTTTTCTGCTTATGTTCTATAATTTATTGGCTTGCATAAGAGAACTATTATTTATTTTGAGGTTTAAAATGATTTATTTAGAGATTATTTTCCTCTAATTAATCAATATATAAAGTTATTATCTTGTAAGAGTTCATTATACTTGTCTCGAATTTCTAATTATTTAACGACCTTTTGTTTTTAAGGGTTGTAAATTTTCCTTGTCATGATTCTTTAGGAGTATAAAATTATATATGATCTTAATGGATTTTTTATAATTTTGTGGTAGTTTAAAAGTTATTCTATGCTAAACACGGGTCTTCGGGAATTTGGGATTAGGAGATTTAATGGATGTAAGGGTTTTATTTTATTAATTTTAATTAAATGTATATTTTGTAAGAGTTTAGTTAATTTGGTCAATTTTTTTGTCTATTTTTTTTACAAAGGTATACACATATATACTTGTGTTTAAATGTTTATTTGAATCTATATATTTCATTATTAAATATTATTTTCTGAACTGGGTTATGATTTTAAAATCTATGTGTTGAAAGGGTTTTAATTATTATTTTAACCATTTTATTTTAAAATATTATATTCGTATATATATATATATATAAGAAACTATATCTATCTAAATAACCTTGAATTTTTAAAATGATAATGGTTTCAAATTTTAAGTATTTATCTCTATATCTTATGTTTTGTGAGGGAGTATTTTGATGAAATTACGGTTGTTATATGTGTGTATATATACACATATATCTTATCATTTTATGTGTACATAAGTTAAGGGTTATTTTAATTTATAATTTTTTTTCTGTTACACACTTAATGTATATTTGTTCATAGAATCATAATTTAATATATATCTATTTTATGTTATTAATGATTTTATTTGAAATATTTAAATAATGACTTGGATGTGAATAATGTTTTGGGTTTAAATGGGATGGCATATTTATTCCACATACACCCATAAGGTTTCTAATCCACCCAGTTTAAGTCTACCAAGTGTTAATTTTCCAATTATGTAAGGAAAATTTATTTATTTATACTCTCTAATTTTCTAGATCTCTCAAGGGAGTTCATTTTCTTAAAATATGAATTAATTTTATGATGATAAGGTTTTGTTAATTTTAATCAAATTACATTTCTTTTTAGATGTTAATATATATATATATATGTCTTTAGTTTTTAGAATATATAAAGTAAGGGTGAGACATATACACATTTTATGTATATATATATTTGGTTATATATATTCACCCATAAGATTTAACCATAACTCGAATTAAATTGGCCCAAATCAATCAGCACTAGTTCAAGTATATTGTTGATATTCTTAATTAATTTCTCATAGAATTAATGTTGCACTTCATATGCTATACAACATAAGGCATGGCCACTTAATAATATGTGACCATTTATCAGCACATTCCTTGTGTACAAATGAAATCTATCTTAATTTAAAATTAGTCATTTTTAACTTCAAATGTTAATTTACACAAATCAAATACTTGAAAAATTAAGGAACTATAATTTTATGTGGTAACCCCATCCATTGATTACTTGTGTGTTTTAAATTAATATCACATTTGGAAAGAATGTTTACTTTGGTAAAATTATTATTTAAATAAATACTAAAATATTATGATTTAGCCAAATGTCATTTCCATTTATATGCACATCATTTAAACATGACTAATACCTATCTGATGTTATAAACATTCAATTTAATGCATTGAATGTTTATGGATGCACTTGTAATGATATAGATTTATGTGTTAAATGAATCTATTTTATTATTCATCACTTATGATAATAAATTGAGAATCTATTTATTTGGAGTGGTATGGGACACCCCAAATTAAAAGACATGGAATTAGGTATTCAAATTGGTATGGAACACATTTCATACATGGCCTTATTAAACACAAGAGGAATGTATTGGACTAGTATGTTCAGGGTTGGGGTCCGGAAAAAGTAAGCCCTTCAGGATGGGGTCCGGTTACAGAAGACCCTCTGGGTATGAGTCCGGTTACAGAGGCTCTCCAGGATGGAGTCTGGTTACAAAAGCTCTCTAGGTTGGGGTCCGGTTATAATTAGCCCCTAGGTCTTGGCATGAGGCCTTGGAATAGAAAAAAAAATTATGGCATTATACATTCCCTCATTATGTGCATTAATTAACAAAATGGATATTCAATTAGAAGAATATCCATGGTTAAGAGACAATACATATGAGTATCAAAAAAGTAAATTCTTATGGAATGACATATGTTTATCAATAAGTGACTTAGTAATAACTGTATGAAATTGAATTTATTACCTTTAAGAAAAACTCTGATCATGCATTACAATTAGCTATTAATTTAGTACTTGAATTTTAACATAAAATGTCTTTTACTGATTATTCTGAAAGGGAATTCTTATAATTGAATCTTGATAATGTTAGTATGTTTTAAATTGTGAACTTATATTCCTTAAACAATTGTCATGGTATGTTAAATGTGTTACCTCTCTTTCAAGAAAATGTTTTGTGGAAATTTTAAAGAATGATTTCAAAAGTTATTTTTGGTATAGTATGATATTTTTTTAAAACCACTTACTAGTAATTTGTTTGCTCACCGTATGTTTTTGATTAAAAATTTTCAGGTAAAACCTTTTAGTAAAAGAATCATTTCATAATTAGCTGGTTTATCAGAGACTGACCTGAATTCGATCCTTTGAATGGCACCAGATCCAGGTATTCGGGAGCTAGGGCGTGACAAGAACAAAGTAGCATTGTAGCATCCAACAGGTCTCAATAGGTGGAAGATTATTTTGGTGTTGTAAACACTTTTAATAGAGAGAATACTATATTCATAGGTAGTATAAAGAATCAACCATAGGATGCAAGAGACTATCTACACTTGCAGTATAAAGAATCAGTGAGTGTAAGGGTATATCCTACTTGTTGAAAGTTGGAAGAGGATTGTTTCCCTTCCCCCTCTGAGTGTAGGGAGAAACACTGGGAAGCAATTATTTCCCACCCTCATCTATGTGTAGGGAACCACACTGACTAGCATATTGTTTTCCTAGTCAACCATTGTAATAGTTAACAAATTATAGTGGAGAATCAATGCATTGGTCATTACCATACTCGACAAGGACTTAATATCTCTTATTGAGTGGTGAAACTTGTAAAAATATTGTGTGCATATTTTTAATCCTTTCTTATTATTTCATTCCATAGGTAAAAGATAATAATAGAATCAAGATTTCAACAAGTCAAGAGGTACAAGGATAAAAAAGAACAAATTTGGTTTAAAATTTCCCAATACTGATTCACCCCCTCTTAATGTTAGACATATCCTAAACTGGTCCTCTCAATACCTACCAAAATATTTAAAAATAAAATTCCCATGTACATTGATATAAGTAATGTATTATTGAATTTTATTTCTACTATTCAATATAATATTGTTTCCATTTACTACTTGTCAGATATATTATTCTCATTAAATAATGTATCTCCATCATGATAAATGAAACGAAACTACCATGGTTTTATACTTCATCTAAAATATGTTTGTCTAGAACAATCCTTTTCAAAAAATCTTTAATGAAGCTTTTTTATCTTCCAACAACTTGTACATCTTTTTCATTGACTGAATTCAAGTGAATCTTTCTCCCACTATCTCAAATAAGGATGTGAACCCTTTTATAAAAATATTTTATATCACTTGAATATAATTTTTTTATCATTAGTAAGTCTTTAATATCCTTATAAATCTTTTGGATAACTACTATAGATCCACATAGTGTTTTTCTTGATGAAATTTTGGTTATATCCGTAACATAATCATTACATACAAACATAATTTGTTATGAAGTTGATAAATTTATATAATACCATAACATGTATAATATCCATTTTTCATTATAGTTGGCATATGGTTAAGGGATGACACCGCTATTTATGAAGTAGTCGCAAAACAAAATTGATGTTTCTGAAAATCATATTAGTCTTAACACTGATTTTTCATTTAGTAACATCCAGAATCTGATGTGTATATGGAAATTTTAATTTAGGTATTTATCCATTGTACATTTTAATGATTATTTTTTTCATGTAATACTCATCATAGATCTTCCTTACTGACATCACAACATTATGTGTATAAGGAAATATGTGTTCTGGAATAAATCCTCTGAACATTTCATGATCGATGTATTCTTGGTCAACATATTATTCATTATATGGGATAGAATCTATCATATCTTCTGACCACCTAGATAACGTACTACACTTTCATATTCCATAAAACACATAATGTAATCTCAAGAATTATATTTACCACTAACATAAACATGGAATAATTTACGCTCCCTAGATGAACAAATTTCAAATTATTTATGGAAAAACTTTATTTTGAAGGGTTTATTTGTCGAAAACTATGTATGTAAATTTATTGATAATAAAAATGGTATTTATCACTAAAGTGTCTAAATACAATAATTTTAATGTCATTAAATACTACTTATTTTTACTAAATAAGGAATTACCTTCCCATAGTTAGAAAAAATTAGTCTTACATTTTTATATTCATTAATTATTACTAATGATTCAGAAATTATTGATCCTTTACATGATTATAGGACCCCATAACAAATAATTATTATAAAAAAGAAATAATGACTCATTATGTCCAATAAACATGCAACATTAATTTTCTTGGTTGTACTTAATAAAAGTTTAACCAAAAACATTTATTATAGAAATTAAAATTAATATACATCTCACCAATGAATTACGAATGAACCTTTCACAACCACTTATAGAATACACCCTATAACTTGTAAATATTCTATAAATACATGACAAATCAATTAAAAAACAAATATGTGATAATAATAATTTATATATTACCCAAGAGGAATCACAGAAACATCACATTCATTAATGATAACACATTGAAGTGTAGGAAAGAATATTCTTCATAAATTCTATACAATAAATTTAAAATTCCAAAGTCTTATCTCATAACAAGTGAAGAAAGTTTTATTTGATATAATGATCAATATATATTCATTAATTGATGTTGTGAAGGTGAATTTGGTATCACACTTTCCATTGGAATTTTATAATTTTATTTCAACTTGCTCACCATAAGAACAACAAATTAATAATTCCTTAGGTTCTTATTTTCCTGGAGAAAATTACCAGAAAGGTAATGAAGTGTTTTCTCCACTTAATATTCATTTTTTAATATTATAGGAAACTGGAGAAAACATGTGATAAAGATATTATATATATATGTATTGAATAATCATTATTCATCTTTCAATTTACAAAATATTTAGTGTAATAATCACCATTTCCATATCTCTCTTTAATTTCTCTGTGAAAGATTCTCAAAGGTGAGAAAAAAATGTGAAATCATCGATGTCCTAGTGCAATATCCACATCTCACATCAGAAATTTATGATAAAATTATAGAGTTAAAATTAAATTCATTATTTATGAGTCTCTTATAAGTATATTTCAGACCCTCACATTCTAAGGTAGAACAATATGTATTGGGGACTCTAGTACATTGAATTTCTTATATAATAGTACTTTTTCCAAGTTCTTATACCACTATTTGGAACCTCATGTTGGTGAGTACATGTTCATTATCAAATAATAATCACAGCAAATTTGTGGCCTTACATGAATTTTTTCTTCAAAAAAATCTATTAGATTAGAATATTTATATTTATTACTGGTTAGACATTATTTTTTAATTATTTAATTAAATGTCTCCCATTATTTTATCAAAACCTAGTATCCCTCACTACTAGTTTTAAAATACCATTTATTTTGAGTACTCTAGTGTAAAGGATCCTTGATATCTCTTCTTATTGTATACGCTATGGATATGCCACTAATTAGAGGGTTCCAAGGTAAGCACTAGAAAACCGAACCACATTGACTGCTTGAACTGTTGAATTAAGTTTCATTTTCTTAAAATCATAACCTTGAATCCTTCAAATTTTTACATTTATGTGTTAGCAAGCTATCCATGACAATGTATTTTCTACCAGATATAGTTTAGTGAATACATCATTCTCATAATAACTCCATTGTAGTAGGAGGTACCCTCAAATATGGATGAAGATAATATCTTTCTCCCAGTTTTTCTCAAATTTAGGGGAAGAAAGATTTTAAGACATAATATTAACTTTAATGTTTTAATTATTAGTCAACCAATTTAATAATTTTCTATTAAATATGCTTATACTATATTTTTATGATCCCAACTAAACATACATTACTAGAAAAAAATCATCAGGTCTTTATGAATTATTATTTTTATTATTTTATGTTTTCTTGAAAGTGTGAATATTCATAAAATAATAAACATTTCAAAAATTAAAAAAATATACGACCTAGATGATCTTCAACATCTGATATTTGTTGATCCATTTAAACTCAATAGATCAAATTTGAATTACAGTTATAATAGATGAAAATTTTGTAACTCATATCAAATCTCACACCCCAATCTAGTGTTTTTGACCTCTCATCAAGGAAACTGCATCATCCTTGCATGTTCCATGTCATACTATGTCATCATCATAGTAAAAATATACTCATGTGTAGGAAAGGGGTTCTCAGGAAGCAAAAAATATATAGAGATTATGCTGATGGATATGAATACCCTTATACATATTAAATTAATAAATATGATGTGCATGCTGTTAAAATAAATAATCATTACATTCATCACATTCAGATTTAATAATTTGTTAAATAAAAATAAATATTGACAAACAATGGTCATTCTGTGCACACGACAAGTCAAAATATAAATTAAATGTAAACATTAAAATTAAATAAATTCAAGTTTGAGGGTAATTAAATATATTAAATGAATTATTTTAATTTGAATATGTTATTTTTTTGGTCAAGCAATTAATTTAACATTATTATAAAATTAAATTCATCCAATAATTTAATTTTATTCCACAATTAAAATAATTTTCAAAAATAATTAAATTAATATTATCTTTTATCTAAAATTTGAAATCAAATTATTGAATATATTAAAAATGTTACACATAACATAGATCCTACCTAGTTCCTTTATAGGTCAGTAAAACCCTACATAAGCTCATTGCAGGTCGGGTTGACCCTTCCAAGAACTGTTCTGCGTCAAGAAGGACCCTTGTAGCTCTATTTTGGGTCGAGTGGAACCCGTCTCAGCCAGTTACATTTTGGGATGTCGTACCATGAACCAATTGTGGAAGGGGAGCCCTATAGGGAAGTCGGTGTAAGGTGATGATAAACACATGGTGGGACAACTAGGAAGGAGGTCACTGATGGATGGAGGAACATGGGATGCCACATACAACATTAATGGAAAAAATTATTTGATTATCATGGGAAACATAATTAGTTCCAATTATTATGATTATTGAGGAGTAGTTTAGAAATGAGGGTTTTGATATAAGGAGGCACCCATAGTGAGGGTAAAATCCATGACTATAATGGGAGCGACCTGAGGAGGTACCGATATAGGCTGGACGGTGGTTGGAGTCAAGACTAATGAAAAGATCTATATACATGACTGCATCTTGGGATACTAGAGGAGGTTCCTAGGGAGGTTGACCAATGGTGGCAGGAGGCAATGATAGTTGGAGATAACACTACTTGTGGCTTCCTTATAAATCCATATTATTTATTATTATTCTATTTTTGGTATGAGACATATTTTTATGCCCCCCACCGAAATTTTCAAATTATGCAGATTTTTTTATGTTTTATCCTAAAAGATAACATCATTAAGATTGTTTTCCTTATAGACTTTTCCACAGACTAGCCGTTAATTATTTTGTAAAGACACACTTTTTAAATTTTATATTCATTAAAAATGCCCAGTAGGTCAGTATTATTGTAAAAAAGGTTTTTAAAAAATTTAAAATACATGAATATGTGGAATATTAGAAGACTAGATAACAAAATTTTGGCCACTTCCTGTGAGATTGAACCTGTCATGAAAAATTAGGTTCTATCGAATGATATCTATCCACCACATTGGACAAAAATAACATATATAAAATATATTTTTGTAAAATATTAATAACCATAAAAACCACATTTTATCCAAATTAATTTTTTGGATGACCATAACATGGGTGTCTCAGATTAGATCAAAGCGTGGTTGGATATTTTGGGACCAAAATAAATCCCAGTACTAAAACTTATGTCAAATTAGTTTTCTTGGTGCAAAAAATTTACAAGATCACTATGAAACCAATTTTTGGATCTAGGGGGCACAACATATTTGGATATAGTGATATATGGCTCATTAAATGTTTGATTATTTTTTGAGAATGTATTTAAGTTCAAAAAGTAAACCAACGATTACCTTTTTTGGATCTAAGGTTTATTTGGCTATCACCCATCTTTGTTGACTATTGTGTAACAAATTCGATGTCAAAACCCTCTAGATTATCCACACATTCATAAAGAGTCAATATAAATTCCAATCATAAAATTAAATGTTCTAGAATGGTGATCGAGTGAAGATTTTTGTCTCTCTGTGGTCACTACTACTTATTTACATTGATTTGTGAAAGTGTTCTTTGATTGAACATTTTGATAAAGAATTACTCTCTATCATGTGGGAAGAAAGATATAAGATATCTCAAATGTTATTTGATGAATATTCTATCAGAAATGAGCTCCCCTTTTCAAATATATTGTGAACTTTACTCTTGCAAAGGGTTCCTCGACCACCATATATAATACACCCACAATAATTCTTCAATGACAGGTTTTGCTAAACTCACTATGTCATAAATATCATTTATATTTTATCAAATAATTTTAATATATAATAAATATATTAAATGATAAATGTGTGTCATTAACATGACTTGTAACTCCTACTGATATTAAATGAATCATGATTATTACTATAATATTATTTTTTGTAATATTTTTCTTTGTTTTCACTTAATTCTATATGAATAAATTTATTACATAAATTCAAATAATATTATTCTATACTTTATCTATAATGAATTAATTTGTTTTTGGGAGGAAATTTATTATCACAGATCTCAAACCGTGAAGATGGAATAATTATGAATAAAAAATTGTATGTGAACCTCCAGGTCCTTATCTTGATAGTAGTGAATACTATTCATATATTAGGAGTGGAGTCTAAAAACCCATAAAGGCCCTTAAAAAGATAAATAAATTCTAGAGAAATAAAAAATACTCCTATGAACATATGAAATGTAATATAATATATTTTTTCTCATGATATTTCATAAAGTAAGATGCACACCCCATGCCATCATCCTTTATTACTTTATTGTTTGTTGACCAAACTGAATGAACTTATGTTCGTATACCATGACCATGGATATATTGAAGGAAATGCCATCCAGATCGACTTATAATGAGTTATCACTTTTTTTGGAAGGTGAATATTTTTATTTTTATTATTGAATCAAGTCCATACCACCAAAGACACAACCAAAACACACTACCACACTATGAATTCAATTCGATAGTTTTCATCTTTCATCGAAGTACGCAATCAAATGATACACATATATAATAATATAATGTACGATTTATATTAAATGATTTCAAAGATAATAAAAACCAATTAATCTTAAATCATGCGGAATTTATCTTGGTGATTCATTTCTAACAATTTCATCTAATTGAGATCACTAAGTGTGAACTCCATTAGAAGATGTCTCAATGTTTATGAGCACCCAACACATGATAGTCAAAACTCATTATTTTATATTTATAATGATATATATAGACCATGATATATATGTTTTCGACTAAATTCATAGTATCCTTAGGTTCTCATTATATCATGGAAGCTGTCATGACCTCTTGATGTGAAAAATTATCTATGGACATTATTATGTAAAGAGAAAAAATAGAAAAATAAAAAATATTCCAGTATGTATAAATCACACCTAAATAACTATACAAATGATATGGAAATTGAATATTACTATTTAATATGGTTCTATGGGACCCACTATTAAAATATTTCCATCCTATCGAAATTGAAAACATCACTCATGCATACGTATGACTTACCATCTCCATGAAGTAGTGTAATTCATTTTAATCCCTAATAAACATGAATATTTATAATGGTGGTCTCAATGAATATATATTATATCTATTATATAATAATTATTATGGAATGGTTAATTATTTTTTTCTTTTATTTCATTTCATCTATTGAAATGCGAACACTATGTTAGGGAGTACGTATAACCTACCATCTCCAAGAATGATGTAATTTATTTTTCAATATATATCTTTTATGGATGACACTAAATATATAATTATATTTATATATTTAATATATATTATATTTATATAATGAATATAATTTTGAATATTATGGAACTAAGAGAAATGTTTATGTAATGGAATTACCGAATCAAACATACATGAAAAATGAAGTAGTTAACTTCTGAAATAATGATAACAATAAAATATTTTTAATAAATGTGTGATAAAATGTTATAAATGGATCTTACATGATAATATAGACATGTATATAGTCTTTATATGTTACTATAAAAAATTTAAATTTATTATATAGGAGGTTAAAATGACATACATGTCAATTTGAACATTAGGTAAGGGATATCATCTCAATTAACACTCCATTGAGAAATATATGGTATTAATAAAAATTTTTATTTTAAATCTTATACATAATTCTCTTTTGATTTATCTAAAGTGTATATAAATTTAGTCATGGTGATTGATGTTTCAATTTATGTTTACACTTTCATAGGGTTAAAATTTAGAAGTTACTAATGAGGTAATAAATTATTTTACTATCTCATTTTGCTAGGATTGTTCTTATTTTCATTGAAGTATTATTATAATAAATCCTTCATTAAATCCATATAATATATTGTCCAATTGATATTTAAGGATTTATCATGATTTATTTAAAAAATTCTCTCTTTACTACTTGAAAAGATAATGTCATATTTAATAGAAAATACATTCTTATTTATCTTTTGATTACACATATTTTTCATCCCTTTCCATATTTTTCAAAAAAAATTACAAAGTATTTTTCACTTACAAAAATTATTTTTTAAGGAAATTTTACTTTATCCATGAATTTTTAAATGTTTTGAATGTAATCATAATAATGTTTTCCAAAAGTTTCATTTTATATTCTCTTTATAAATTATAGTGACCCTAGAATTTTACACAAAACATTACATGATATTAAGCATAATTATAAGTCACAAAACAATCCATGGATCGTAATGTCTAGTGTCTTTAAAGACTAGGTACAAAAAACAAAAAACATCATAAAAAACACTTCATTATTTAATCATTATAAGGAGATCCTAACTTTTTTCGAGCCCTTACATCTGAATAGGGTACTCTGGGGATCACATGAATGAAGGGATGATTTAAAAGCCCAGTAAGGGGGAAAACATAGTAATAAAACATTAACACATGGGTTAGAAGGGAGGGAATAATGAATATAAAATGCATGGAACACATGGAACATAACACATAATAATGGGATCATAAACATGAATTCATAGTAATATGGAAGAAACATAAATCATGAATTTAGAATGAGCCAAGGATTATTGCACATAGAGGAGCACACTCTATGGATAACCACCAAGACCATTGCATATGGTAGCACGAGTCAAGGCAAACTGCCAAGGCCATTACACATAACATCTCATGAGACTAAAAATTAACCAATGTATTAGAGCACTATATTAGTGCACCAATCTTAAAATGTTAATTAATATTCTTTCCACATATAACATCATACCTAAACAATCATAACCATAAGTACACCCATGGAAAGAAATTGGTATCATAATCTTGTCAAAAGCATAATAAATGGGCATATCATAAAAGTGTTCATGAAATAAGGTAGTTAGAACATATATGGACATTCATAAGGTAAAATAGGAATATAACATGGTATGTGATTTCATATAGATGTTACAACATGTAAAATGGTTATTTATGAATTTTTAGCATTAAAATATTTCAGAGCAGTTTTAAGGAAAACACTGAAAATGTTTTAAAATAGAAAAGGGAATAATATTTTGTAAAAAACAAAATTAACACAAGAAGGTTTTCATAATAAAATATCTGGATTTATAGAATCAATGGTGGATTAATGCATATTGTAGTGTACACTTGAAATTGGGTACAAATTTGGGAAGTTCCCTTAAAACGGGTTGGCTTATCATAAAGTATTGAGGATGGAATCACTTAAAAGCATGTATATCCCTGAAAGGGAATGGCCAATGAATCTTGATACATGTTTTTGGAAATATAAATATAATTTAAAAGATGTAAATAAACATAATATTTTATTTTATTTGGGTAAAGATATATTTATTATATTGTGAAGTAATAATGGAGGTTCAGGTAGAATCCCTTATGGAATATCAGCATGGTACTGATTATACCTAGGTAGGATTAACTAGAGAGGAAGGTGTTTATATTATATTATAAACCATGAGAGAATTATGGTGGAGGTTCAAAATCATACCCCATCATTAGTAACTACACATAAAAGGACACAACATAGAGGAGATTCTTGATTAAATGTAACAAGGAGAGGATCCATTACCTTAAGTCATATGGTGTTATCCACATGATATTAATGACATGAATAATAAAATTATATTAATTAATTAATAATTAAATAACCTCCACTATATCGTATTGATTTATTATAACCTCATTAAGTTCATACATGTCTTTTTTGATGATTTAAGATGTTCAATTTCATTGTTTGGGAGTGATTTCTTCCTTGGTTTTAATGATTGGTTCACTTATATTCATATTTATATAAACATGTAGGATGAAAATGGTTTCAAAAAATTAAAGTTATATAAAATTATTGAAAATCCATAAGATTACAAGGTTATGAAATTAATTTCATTATTTGGAGTGAATATAAGTCATTATATAAAACATTAATGATAAACTCGTGGATTAATTTGGTGATTTTGCTCACAATTACCTTGTATTGTATTATTATTTTACATCTTTTGTGAAAGAGGATTCCAGAACATCACAAAAGATAAAATACATATTCATTATTCTCTTTCAAATATAAAAATGGTTTCTTGGTTAGAATTTACTTTGGTAATAGAAATTGATATCTATCGCCCTTGAATGTGATAAATTTACACATCTCAGACTATGTTTTAATTTCTTTAGTATAAAAGGAGGGAAAAAGAGTTATTATAATGAATTATCACATTATCATAAAAACTATATATTATATTGATGGTACTAAAGTTTTAATACAATTTGGATGAGGTTAGTTTATGAAAGAAAAGATAACAAAGGAACATGAAATGAAAATGAATGAAAAAAAGTGGAATTGACCTCTTAATATAATCATGCTTGAGAGCCTCTTAAGGGGAGAGGATTTGGCCTTTTGAGAATACCAAGGACTCTTAGACGTGAGGAAGTATCTTGGGGAGATATTTCGAAATAATTTAGGAATTGAAAAAGGGTTGAGATGTGTGAAGAGAAAATGTAAGGAGGGGTGGTATTTATAGTGGTTGCGAGGAGGGTTTTCATAATATTTAAATCCATAGTTTATTAATTTCCCTCAAGAGTAGAAATAAATATGTTTCCATGACCCAAAATATTAATAACTAAATGTGAGTTATATCCAATTCAGATTACATCAATAGAACATCATCCATGATCCTATAAATCAATTATTTTTCTTAATTTTCTAATTGTTGTATTTTACTATTCATAAAAAATTCATGCATTTTAGAAAAATCACAAAAAATTCACCAAAACCATTTTTCGACATGTAGAATCCAAAAATTATATCCATTTTTAAAAAATAATTTTTTATATATAATAAATTTAATTTTTAATTAAAATCATAATTTACTTGAAAAATAAATATTTTTATACTATAACTGATTTTATAAATTTTTAAAAAATTACATAAGGTATTATAAAATTATCTTAAAACTAGAAGACATAAAATTTATAATTTATGAATAACTTTTTGGAAAATTAATTTTCATTTCAATTTATTAATTAATTTTATTTTATTATTTATTACTTACAAAAATACCAAAACATTTACTATGGTCATATAATCACTTATAAGATGCCTAAATTTCATTTATATATTCATGGGTGAGGTTACTATTCTTTTGGGAGATTTACTATTCATAAGGGACATATTATTATTCATAAGGGAAACATTACTGTTCATAAGGTTCAGTTACTGTTCACCAAAATTTATTATTTTCCTATCGGACTCTAAACAACTTATTGATCCTAACCGTGTATATCATATTTTTGAAATTCAAATCACATATATTTCAATATTTTGTAAAAATGTCACATAGTAATTAGTAGTTCATTGTGTTTTGATTTCATTTTGTTATATGACATAACTATAAGAAATAAAATGGCAGTAATAAATCATTAGGTAGTTACATTATTCACCCCTTATAAAATTTCTACCTCAAATTTTTTTTTCATTTTAAGACAAAAAATGGTGTGGGTAATTTTCCTTCATTACCTCCTCCAATTCCCATATTTCCTCTTCGTACTTATGGTTCTACCATAGTACTTTGACTAGGTGAGTAGTCTTGTTACGTAGAACATTATCTCTATGATCCAAGATCTTCATTGGATGCTCCTCGTAAAAAAGATCATTCTCCAACTATTCCACCTATTAATAGAGTACTAGTGAAGGGTTTGGTATGTAATTTATTAATAGAGATACATGGAAGACATCATGTACATTGGATATGGTAGGTGGAAGTTCAAGTTGATAGTCCACAGCCCTGACATGATCAAGAATCTCAAAGGTGTCGATGTACCTAGGAAAAACATTCCTTTCATCCCAAACCTCACGACCTTATTCCTTGGATATATGTGTAGATATAACTTTTCTCAAAATTTGATCTCTATGTCTCATCGAAGATTGTCTACATAACTCTTTTGTCGATTTTGGGATATCTTGATGTGGTACTGAATGGCTTTCACCTTCTAAACAATTTCTTCTACTGTTTCAGGTCCTGGCAGCTTACACTCACCAACTTCATCCCATCATGTTGGTGTTCTTCATCTTTTCCCATAAAGGGATTTGTATGGTTCCATTCATATGCTTGAGTGGAAACTATTGTGTAAGGAGAGTTCAACCAGTGGGAGATGTTGGTAGAATCTTCCTTTGAATTCCATAGATCATGATCTCAACATATTTTCTAGTGTTTGAATATTTTTATTAGATTATCCATCTATTTGAGGATGATAGTTCGTTCTAAGGTTCAGTTCAGTCCTTAGAGCATATTAGAGAATTTTCAAGAACATTGAGGTGAATATTGAATCTCAATCGGATAAAATACATAATGGTATTCCATATAGACTTACCACATCATTGATATATATCCATGAATGTTAATCTGATGATAATTACTATTTAATCATGATAAAGTGTGATGTCTTTTTAAGATGATCCACAATGACCCATATAACATTTTTTCTATGGATTTCATTGGAAGTCTAATGGAAAATCCATATTGAGTTTCCCCCAATTCCATGTCAGTATGAGTAGTTTTTTCATCATCCCCTTAGACTTATGTCTTTAATCATTCACTTGTTAACATAACAGGTTCTTTGATGTATACGCATCATTCTCTTTCTTCATATTTTCCAACCAAAATTTCTTTTGGAGATCTCAATACATCTTTGTTATCCCGGGGTGAATATAGAAGGTTGAACTATGTTCCGCATTCAAAAGCTCATTTTTTATCTCTAGATCAGACGATATACAAAATCATGACCCAAATATTATAACTCCTTCCTAATCAATCATAAACGACGAGGATTTCCCATTTCTAATGGATTCCAAATTTCGCTAAATTTCAACATCTTTTCTTTGAGCATCCCTTATTTTCACTATGAGGGATGGTTGAGCAATCATTTTAGAATGTATTGATTATGTTCCTCTCTTAATGATTTCCATTTCCATCATATGTAAATCTAAGAAGACCAGATACCATTAAATTCTCATCGTTGATAACGATATAGGATCCCTTTCCACTCAGAGTATCTACCAACTTATTTGCCTTACCGAGATGGTAGCAGATTGAGAAGTCATAATCGATGAGGAGCTCTGTCCATCTTCGCTGGTGCATATTATATTATTTTTGTGTGAATATATAGTCAAGAATCTTGTTATCAGTATATATCTAACACGTGTCCACATAGATATAATGCCACCATATTTTCATTGAAAAAATCATAGTCTCCAACTACAGATGATGCGTAGTATTGTTTTGATCATGGATTTTAAACTTCCTTGAGGTGTAGGTGATCAATTTATTATTTTTCATCATCACATAGCCTAAGGCCTTCTTGGGAGAATCACTATACACCACATATAGATCTCCACTTTTTCGGAGTGTGAGTACTGGCATAATGATTATCCTTTTTTGAATTCCTTAAATAAGCCTTCACATTCATGAGTCCTGAAAAACTTCACTCCCTTCTGTGTCAGCTTGGTCATTGGGTTTGAGAATCATGATAAGTTCTTTCTAATTCATTGATAATAACCAGCTAGACCCATAAAGCCACATAACTCCATTACATATGTTGTCCTGGTCTACTCTTCAATTTCCTTTGTCATGGAAGGGTCCAAAGATATCCATTTGATGGTGATAACATTCCCCAAGAATGACACTTCCTCCATCCATAACTCACATTTACTGTACTTTTCATATAGCTTCTCCCTTCGCAAATTATTTAAACATGTTGGATGAAAATGGTTACCCAGAATTGATGTTATACAAAATTAGTGAACATATAGAAGATTACATGGTTATAACATTCATTTTGTTTTTTGGAGGGAAGATGAGTCATTATATAAACTCTTAATGATAAAAACTTGGATTGATTTGGAAAACATTCTAACAATTAACATGTATTTTGTTATTATTTAACATCGTGTGTGAAAAAGGATTCCATATCATCACATAAGATAATATACATATTTAATATTCTGCATTAACCATAAAATGGTTTTATGACCAGAATCAAAGATGTTAATATAAATTTCTAACTCTTCATCCTTGAATGTGATAAGTTAACACATCTCAGATGATGTTTTTGTTTCTTTTGCATAAAAGGAAGGGAAAAGAGATATGATAATGAATTATCCCACTAGCATAATAAAATTATAGTACATGTATATTATATGTGTTGTCATACCATTTGGATGAGGATAGGTTAGGAAAGAAAAGATAATAAAGGAACATGAAAAAATGGAAGAAAAGAAAAGAGGAATTTTCAACTTCATTTAATCTTCCTTGACAACCTCTTAAGGGTAGGGGATTTGGTCTTTTGAGGAGACCAAGGGTTGAAGGATGTGGAGTAGTATCTTGAGGATAGATTTGGGTAGAATTTAGGAAAGGCACAAGACTTCAAATGATAGAATAGTAGATTTAAAGAGGGGTGGAATATATAGTGGAGGAGAGGTGTGATTTCATAATATTTAATTCCTTAGTTTATTAATTCCCTTCAAGACCAAAAATAGTGTTGATTCCATAAAAAAATTGTAATTATTTCATGTGAGTTCAATTCAATTGGGTTTACATTAGCATAACATTATCCATGATCCAATAAATCTTGTATTTAGCATAATTTTAATAGTATTGTATTTTACTATCCATAAAAAAATCAATCATTTTAGATAAATACCAAAAATTTAAACTAACAATTTTTTTATTTGTAGAATGAAAAAATGAACTACATTTTTCAAAAATAATTTTCTAAATATAATTAATTTATTTTTTACTTAAAATCATAATTTACTCTAAAAATACAGATTTTAAAACTATAACTAATTTTATAATGTTTTAAAAAATTACATAAGGTCTTATAAAATTATCTTAAAAAAGGCATAAAATTGATAATTTATGAACACTTTTTAGGGAAAAATTTTCTTTTAAATTGATTAATTAATTTAAATTAATTATTAATGATAAAAAAAATACCATTACATTTACTATCGTCATATTATCTATTATATGATTCCTAAATTTAATTTTTACATTCATGGGTGAGGTTACTTTTATTTTAGAAGATTTAATATTCATAAGGTTCATATTTGATTTCATAAGGATAAAATTACTAATCATAAGGGTTATTTACTCATTACCAAAATTAATTTTTTCTTATGAGACACCAAACATCTTATTGGTCGCAATCGTGCATGTCATATTTTCAAAATAAAAATCACAGAAGTGACAATATTATGTTTAAAGGTCACATAGTACTAAGAATTTCATTGTGTTGTGATTTCATGTGTTTAGATGACATAATTAGAAGAAGGGAATTTAAATTGATAAAACATTGGTTCATTAAATTATTCCCTCTTACAAAATTTCACCCTAAAAATTTTGTTTTTCATTCTATGCAATAAAGAGGTGAGGGTACTTTTCCTTCATTTCCTCCTCTAGTTCCCATGTAGCCTTTTCATACTTATTGTTCAGCCACAATACTTTTACTAGGTGAGTAGTCTTGTTACATAGAACTATATCTCTACGATCTAAGATCTTCACTGGATGATCCTCTTAAGAAATATCATTCTATAACTATAACAAATGTAATAGGAGTACATGGGAAGGTTTTGGTATATGCTTCCTTAAGAGGGATACATGAAACACATCATGTACATTAGACATGGTAGGTGGAAGTGCTAGTCGATAGGCCACAACCCCGACAAGATCAGGAATCTCGAAGTGGCCGATGTACCTGAGATAGTACATTCCTTTCTTCCCAAACCTCATGACCTTCTTTGATGTAGATATATGTAGATATACCGTGTCTCCAAATTGGAACTCAAGGTATTGCTGAAAATTTTCCACATATCTCTTATGATGACATTAGGCTGCTTCGATGTGCTGCTGAAGGGTTTTCATAGTCTCTACCATTTATTCAACAATTTCATGTCCTAGAATTTTATGCTCACTGACTTCATCCCAACATGCTGGGGTTCTTCACCTTTTCCCATAAATGGCTTCATATGGTTCCATTTGGATGCTCTAGCAAAAATATTGATTTAGGAGAATTATAGCATTAGATGATGTCGGTCCCCTCCTATTTTGAAGTCCATAAAACTTTCTCTCAATATACCATCTAGTGTCTGAATAGTTTTCTCAGATTGGCCATCAGTTTGAGGATGATAGGTTGTACTGCTGTTTTGTTCAGTTCTTAGATCATATTGGAAATTCTCTAGAACTTCGAGGTGAATATCTGATCTCAATCAGATCTAATTAATAGTGGCATTCTATATAGCTATACCACTTCTTTGATATATATATATATATGGAAGTTGATCTAATGATAATTCCACTCAATCATGATAATGTGAGCTGTATTTGTAAAATGATCCAGAATGAGCCATATATAATTTTTTCCTATAGATGTCCTTGGAAGTCCAGTGACAAAGTATATGGTCATGTTCTCCCACTTCCATGTTGGTATTGATAGTGGTTGCATCATCCCCTTATAATTATATATTTCAGACTTCACTTATTGACATACCAAACACTTTGATGGATACTCATCAATATCTTTCTTCATATTATCCAACCAAAAGTTCTCACAAAGATCTTGATACATATTTTTGTCCCAAGGTGAATAGAAAAGGTTGAGATATGTGTATCATTAAAAAGCTCCTTATTTATCTTTGAATCGTATGATACGCATAGTCCCGAACCAAATCATACAACTCCTTCCTCATCAGTCATAAACTCATATAATTTACCATTTCTAATGGCTACCACGCTTTTTGTAATTTCCACATCTTTTCTTTGAGTATCTTTTATTTTCTCCATGAGGGATGTTTGAGAAATAATTTGAGAAAGGATTTATTATGTTCTTCCCTTAATTATTTCCATTTCCACCCTCTAAAAATCTATGATGATTATATACTTTTAAATTCTCATCATTGATGAAGATGTAAGATCCTTTTTACTCAGAGCATCTGCCACCATATTTTCCTTATCGGGTTGGTAGTTGATTGAGTAGTTATAATCCTTGATGAGCTATATCCATATTCTATAGTGTATATTAAGCTCTTATTATGTGAATTTTTTTTGATACTCTTGTAATCAGTATATATCTCACACTTCTCCCCATAGAGATAATACTGCCATATTTTCAACGTAAATATCACAGCTCCTAACTCTAGATCATGTGTAGGATACTTTTTCTCATGTATTTTTAGATTCCTTGAGCATAGGATATAACATTACCATTTTTCATTAGAACATTGCCTAATACCTTCTTTAAAGAATCATTGTACACCACAATGAGTTCTCCACTTATTAAGAGTGTGAGTACTGGCACAGTGATATGCCTCTTTTTCAACTCCTTAAATAAGTAGTCACATTCTTAAATATAGATAAACATCACTCCCTTCCATGGAATCTTGGTTATTGGGTTTTAAAATCAAGATATGTTATTCAAAAATTGTCAATAATACCCAGTTAGACCCATAAATATGTGGATCTCCATTATAGATGTTGTCATGGGTCTCTCTTCAATCACCATTACCTTGGAAGGGTCTACAAATATCCCTTTGTAGGTGATAACATACCCAAAGAATGATACTTCCTCCTTCCAGAACTCACATTTCTTATACTTTTCATAAAACATATACCTTTTCAAATCCTTTAACATAGTATTCAATTGCTTTTCATGTTCCTCCTTGCTCTTAAAGTATATTCAAATAAAGTCGATAAAGACTACCAAAAACTTACCGAGGTGATATCTAAAGAATGATTTCATTAAATTGATGAAATTTGATGGATAATTAATGAGTATTAAAGGATTCACTATGAACTAATAGTGTTCATACATCATTCAAATGTTAGTATTGGGAATATCTTCCTTCCTTGCCTTTAATTGGTGATATCCCAATTGAAGGTCCACTTTAGGGAAAGAACTGGACCCATGAAACTAATCAAACAAGTCATCATTATATGGCAGAGGATAGTTTTTCTTTATTGTGATTTTATTGAGCTCATGATAATCAATGCAGAGGTACATTGATCCGTCCTTCTTCTTGATGAAGAGGACTGGCGCACCCCATGCTGAACCACTTAGGCATATAAAACCATTCTATAGATTCTCCTGTAACTACTTCATTTTCTCTTCCAGCTCTATGTTGGATATTCAAAAAATGTATCTTTGATATAGGTAGGGATCTAGGAATATGTTCAAATGAGAACCCAACCTCTCAGTCAGGAGAAAGATCAAGAAAGTCTTCAGGGAATACATTAGTGTAATCTCTCATGATGGGCTTGTATTTAAGCATTATTATCTTCTTTGTATCTTTCATTTGAGCTAGAAATGATTTCTCATAAGTAAATAATATCCACACATGATATAATGGTTCAAAATTATATTTATCTTCCTCTTTACACTTGTAAATATTAAGAGGATTCTTTGGGATGTGAAGAGTGGTCTACCTTTCTAGAAATTTGATTTTTTGATTTGTATAAAGATAGAAAATCCATGCCCAATATAGCATCAAACTCCACTAAAAGATGTATGATGAGATTTTCTGGAAGGTTCAGTCCACAAACATTGATTGAGGAGAAGTTATAAAACAAGGACATAATAATTTACCCATTCAATGTTCTCATAGATAATTTTTTCTCTAAATTTTGAGGTGGTGTTCAAATACTTCTACTAAACTTGTAGGATGTGAAATAATGAGTAGAACCAGAATAAAATTGTACGTTCTCTATTATTGAATTAATAACTATCATACCTATCACCACATCATTTTCTGGCTCCACCTCAATAGTATTGATAGCATAATCCCTTCCTTGTTTCCATAGAGGTTGTTATTGATTGATTTTGAAAACCATTAGCTTGGTTCAATTATTTGGATAATTCCCATGATCGTTACAGTTGTAACACTACACTATTGGCATAGTGTTGATCTATTCCTTATGTTAATCATCCACATAAGTCAGATTTTTCATATCACTTTAACATTTTTTATCCAGATTTCCTAACATTACATATTTAAAGTAATTCGTAGTTCCCTTTAGACAGTTCCCAGGATGCTTATTCCCACAATTTTTACACAAGTTGTGGTAGGGATTCCTTCCATCATGGAATTTATTTGTGGAACCTACCACATGAGATTCCATTTTATTATTATTTTTTCTGCGCCTAAGATACCACAGGGAGTCTCCAATCTCCATTTCATCCTTAAGGGTACAATAGAAAATCTCCTCATAGATTTCGACATCTCAAAAATCCAACGCTTTTTTTAGTATCGTATTTAGTCTTCTAAAGAAGTGATCCAAATTTCTTTTAGTTTTCATGAAAAAGATAGAGTTACACCTTGAAAGAGTTGTAATTTTTTATTCATACACCCCGATTAACTTATCATCCTTCTCCTTGAGTTTGAGGAACTCTATTTCCATCTTGATATGGAGGGTTCGAGGAAAATATTTATTGAAAAAAAATTTCTTGAATTCCTCTCAATCCATGGAATCAATTTTCTCCTCAAGCATTGTATTTTTAATCATCTTCCACCACTGATCAGCTTCCAAATCAAAATAAAAGACCTTTAGTACAAATTTCACTTCTTTTGATCAATAGAGGAAAAATAATATCTTCTAAATTGAGTTAATCCACTTTTATGTGAGGTGGGGATTGGAATATCCACTAAAAAAGGTATGTCTTTTCTGCATAAATGAATCTACCGAAAATTTCCCTTTTCATTGAGGGGGAGGGTGTTCCCCTTGATTCAAGTTATTATTTATAACTTGATCCAGCTGAGAAAGTACTGTCATGAATTTTTTAGCACATTTTCTCATCATATCAAGAATATCATTATGTAAATATTCACATTTCCTATCCCATTGATTGTTGGAATGTGTTCTTCTATTTCCTTCAATTAACTAAGAATACATGCTTACAATTAGAGGGATCGAAGACATAGAAATTGAGAATAAAAATGAAACTTTGAACATATGAGGATAAACATGAAAAGTAAAAGTATATCCTAACTTGTGATTCCCTATGTTTCAATCTAGTTTATCCTTGATATATTTCTTAACCTAAATTATTATGGGCTCTTTTTTAATTCCCTTAATAATGGTTTATACCAACATCATGAATTTTCCAAAGTATATCCCTCAAGAGTGTCAAAACAACTGTGTAGCAAGAACCATTTTCGTGCACCAGTTCTTAGTCAAGTTTATCTCAAAGAAGCATTTTTGGGTTTTACCCCTTGATACAACTATGCCGGATCCACATATACTTATTTGTATCCAGACCAGGATGTATTTTATTAAAAGACCACTAACACTATATTTTACAAAATTTAGGGTTGTTTTCATATAATTAGTCTCATCCTTAAGGTTTTTAAAAATATTATCTATTAATAATCTCCTTAAATAACTAGACCGTACTACAATAGCAACTATATTTACCCTATCCTTTTAAACACAACATTATATGATTCTAAGCATAATTTAACTTCAAAAAAAATCAATTGATCGTAAAGTCTCATGTCTTGGAAGACTAGGTAAATAAAACATAAAACATGAGACAAAAAACAATTATTTATTTAATCTTCATAAAGATATTCTTACTTCCTTCAAGCCCTTAAATTTTAATAGGGTACCCTAGAGATCACATGAACAAAGGGATGAGAAAAAAGACGAGCACAAGAAAAATAACATTGTAATAAAACCATTACACATAGGTTGGAAGGAATTGCATAATGAGAATAAATGTCATGGAACACATTGAATCATAACACAAAAACATGGGATCATATAAAAATGAATTCATTTCATTGAATAAGCAACATAAATCATGAATTTATCATGATTCGGTGCTCATTGCACATAGAGGAGCACAATTCATTGTTAACCACCAAGACTATTTCATATAGTAGTATGAGTTAAGGTTAACCACCAAGACTATTGCACATAACGTCTCATGAGACTAAAATTTCCCAATGAATTAGAGCACTATCTAGGCACAACCATATTAAAATTTTCATGAATATACTTTCCGCATATAAAATCATACATAATCTATCATAAACAAAAGGTAACCCATGGAAAGAAATGGGTATCATAATCATGTCACCATGCATAACGAATGGGCCTATCAATAAAGTTGCCATGAATGAAAGGAATTATAACATACATGGACATTAATAAGGTTAAATTGGAATATATCATGGTAAGTGATGTCAAATAGAAATTACAACATTTAAAAATAGTTTTTTATAATTTTTAGCATTAAAACATTTTAGTGCGGTGTTAAGGAAAACACTAACAATAATTTAAAATAGAAAAGGATATAATATTGTGTACAAAAATTGAAGTAAGACAAGATGTTTTTCATAGTAAATGCACTAGTTTTATAAAAACAATGGAGGATTAATAAATTTGGTAGAGTGCACATGAAATTGGGTATGAGTTCGGGAAGTTCCCTTAAAATGGGTTGGCTTATTTGGAAGTATTGAGAAGGGAGTCACCTAAAAGAATGTATATATCTGAAATAGAATGGATAATGGATCTAGATACATGATTATGGACATATAAATAAAAATGATAAGATTTACATAAATATAATATAGGATTTCATTTGGGTAATAATAGAGTAATAATATCATTAAGGAATAATGGAGGTTTGGGTAGAATTCCTTACAGAATATCGACATTGTATAGAGTTTACATAGGAGGGATTAAGTAGAGAGTAAGGGGTTCAAATTCTTTTATAAATAATTAGTTTAGTATGGGGTGGTGTGAAATCATACCCTTCCATTAGTGAATATACATAATAGGACAAAACATGGTGGAGATTCTTGAATAAATGTGACACAGAGAGGTTCGCTTACCTTAAGTCCGATGGTGTTCTATACATGATATTAATGACCTGAATAATCAAATTAGGTAAATAAATTAATAATTCTAGAACATACACTAAATTTTATTTGTTTATTATAACCTTATTTAGTTTAACCACATTCTTTTGGATGAGCTAATAGGTTCAATTGTTTTGTTTGGGAGTGTTTTCTTCCTTGGTTTTAATGATCGGTTCACTTATATTGATGTTCAGATAACCATACATGATGAAAATTGTTGTCCAAAATTGATGTTATATGAAATTAGTGAACATACATACGATTATATGGTTATAAAATTAATTTTTTTTGGAGTGAAGGTGAATCATTATATAAAACATTAATGATAAACTCCTGGATTAATTTGGCGATTATTCTCATAATTAACTTGTTTTATTTTATTATTTTACATCATGTGTGAAAAAGTATTGTAGAACACCAAAAAAGTTAAATAAATATTTAATTGTCTATTTAAACTATAAAAATGGTTCCCTAAAAATAATGGACTATGGTAATATAAATTCATAACCCGTCATCCTTGAATGTGATAAATTAATACATCTCATACGGTGTTTTTGTTTATTTCGTATAAAAGGTGGGAAACGTGATATGATAATAAATTATCCCATTATCATAAAACAATCCCAGTACATGTATAGTATGATATTTTTCATACCATTTTGATGAGGATAGGTTAGGAAGGATAAGTGAACAAAGGAATTTGAAATGAAAAAGAATGAAAATAAAAGAGGAATTTACCTATTAACTTAATCTTCCATGAGAGACTCTTAAGGGGAGAGGATTTGGCCTTTTGAGGATAACAAGGGCTGCTGGACGTGGGGTAGTATCATGAGGTGAGATTTGGGTAGAATCTACGAATTTCACAAGGCATCAGATGATTGAAAAGAAGAGGTAAACAAGGGTAGTATTTATATTGGAGGAGTGGAGGGTTTTCATAATACTTATTTCCTTAGGTTATTAATTTGCCTCAAGACGAGAAATAGTGATGATTACATGACCAAAAAAATAAATACGTTTATGTGATTTCAATAAATTGGTCTTACATCATAAGAACATAACCCATGATCCTATAAATCATGTATTTAGCATAATTTGAAAATAATTGTATTTCATTATTCATAAAAAAATCATTCAATTTATAAAAATACCAATAATTCACCCTAACCATTTTTATACATGTGGAATAAAAAATGATCACAATTTTTCAAAATTAATTTTATAAATATAATTATTTTAATTTTTAATTAAAATCATAATTTTCCTGATAAATATAGATTTTCTAACTATAACTGATTTTATATTGTTTTCAAAAATTACATAAGGTCTAATAAAGTTATCATAAAACCAGAAGACATAAAATTGATAATTCATGAACACCTTTTAGGAAAATTAAATTAAATTTTTATTCATTAATTAATTTTAATTAATTACTTAATTTTAATTAATTATTTATGACTTACAAAAATACCAATAGTTTTACTATGTCTATATTATCACATATATGATGCCTAAATTTTATTTATACATTCATGGGTGAGGTTACTATTCCTTTGGAATATTTACTATTCATAAGGGTTATATTACTATTCATAAGGGTAAAATTACAATTCATAAGGGCCGGATACTATTCACCAATAATTAGGTTTTTCTTATCAAACTCCAAACATCTTACTAATCAAAACTGTGTATGTCAGATTTTAGAAATTCAAATAACTGAAGTGAAAATATTATGTTTAAAGGATTCATAATACATAGTAGTTTATTTTGTTGTGATTTAATTTTATCATATGACCTAATTATAAGAAGTTAATTTCAATTGATAAAACATTGAGTCATTACATAAAAAGTAAAAATGAACGAAATCAAAAACAATTTTCATCAAACTCATAGAACCAAAGTTTCAGTTCGCTTGTAGCACATGGGATTGATATCGCGCATCAAAATAACCTTGATCCCATGAGCCTTCTCACACTACAACTCCCTAAAGCCTGCATATGGATCATAAGATGTGATGATTTAGTAGTGTCTCACAAATGGAGTCATGACATGACATAAATACATACAATGATTTTTCAAAGAAGCCAATCCGTGTGTCGAACCATTCATGAAAAAAACTCTTCATAACCAGACTACATTACAAAATGTGATACAATAATTAGATCAAGCCATATTGTGGGACATATACACTGGAATGATCAGTCTTGAAGTTCTCATGAACTGCACCAATACCATATTCCCAGAGCATGAATATGGATAACATGGGAATATTTCATCATGGATAAATAATGGAATACACCATCGTCTTCATCCATGTTTTTATAAGGTTTTAGTGGAATATGAGTGGAACTGATATCATTGAACAACTGCATGAGCCTCCACTCACCACATTGTGTGGTTCATATGAATAATTTTCAGTATATTTCTTATGATGATGTGTGATTCATGTGGTTCACAATAGTTAACGTAAAAGGATATCTCATGTGGGTGTGTGTGTGTAGCAGGAGAAGTCGACAAGAGACCTACCCACATGAACAGGTGCATAGATAAAATATGAAAGAAAATATGTATCAAAAAAATAAACAGATCATGAATTGATGATTTTTCCTATGGTTGATAGGATGGAAAAATAAAATGCATGAATAAAATACACTATTAAAATAGTGAGGATCAAAAATAGCCTATGTGTGAAGAAACTCTTTTGCATGTACATGAAACCATTAGATCATGTTATGTGATGACGTGAAGCCTCTATGAGGATACATGATCATGCATAATGAATACTTAGATTTTTAGAATTTTTAAGATATTACATGACATGACATTATTTTCAGATCATAGTCTTGTAAATTCAGTGTGATAAGTATTGGAATTTATTTATCGGGCACAACAAAATTTTCATATTCTCAAAGGAAGTGTTAGAATTTTTTTTGTAAATATTGGATAGAGATTTATATTTTTGGGTCATTGCCTCTCTAAAATTTGAGATATTATTTTCCTCGAAAAAAGGAGTGTGACAGATTTTAAAAGGGTTATACGAAAATGGTAACGCGAGGCCCAATCATGAACTCACTTGAAGATCCAAGACACTACATAATCTTTCATACTGAGGGATAGACATCGCATAAACTATCATGTGAATCACATTACACTCTCAATTAGAGTGCTCTAATTTTTCTTAAACATAGCATCACAAGATCCCATGCCTAGTTTTTGGGATGTTCTTCATGAAAAACTGGGCGGTTATGTGTTTTTTTAAATTAAATGTGTCACGATTCATCTTTTCGTAAAAATATTCTTCAATGGTGACAACCCCGCTACCACCTTTTGGTATAGTCCAAAAGAGGTGGTGGGGCTGCTGTCTACCCTTCCCCCCACTGCTTTTGGCTTGGATTGATGACATGGAAAAGGCCGGAGGGGGTTCCACCTTTCTCCTAATGTGATGGTGAAAGGGAACACCCCCGATCACATTTCCCTTAATACCCTATAAAAGGGAACCCACATCTCCTCAGTTCATTTTTTTACTCATATATCTTCATTCCACTTCTTGTCTCTCTAAAAACTCAATTTTACGTACAGTGGGTTCGATGGTCTAAAATATGTGAAAGTATTTTTTACAATGCATTATTTAGAGGTATTTTTTATTTATTTTAAACATATTTATTTATTTAGTTGAATTATTTCTAGTTTTAAATATTTTTTTATTGAGTAGTCTAGTTAGTTTTGAATATTTTATTTATTAAGTAGTTACTTTAGTTATATATAGTTTGAAATAATAGTTATTATTAGTAATGATTATGTATATATTAACTATAGAATAACATAAGAATATAATTTTTAAAATTTTGGAAGCATAAATATTATGTGGTTATCTAATAATTCAAATTCATGTCTAGATACGAACAAGTGGATGTGGATCCGGCATAGATGTACCTAGGGTTAAAACTCGAAGACACTGCATTGACCTAGACTTGAATGGGAATTGGTGCATGGAAACGGGCCATGCTACACTCCTAGTTTGACACTAATGGGGACTATTTTTTAGATGATTCATATTTTTATTAGAAACTACTAAAACACCTATGAAATGAGAAAATAAAATAAGTATATTTTTCACTGATAAATTGATAATTATGTTCATAAAAAATTAAATAGACTAAGAAAAATACATTAAATAATGAATGTTATTATTAGTAATTGAATAATTTTTAGTTAGTTTCAAATATTTTATTTATTATGTAGATTAATTAGTTTGATATGGTTTAGAAATAAAAGTTATTATTTGTAATGAATAAGTTTATAATAATTAATGAATAACTTAGTATTAAAAATGAATACATATGATTAGTTAATTATAAATAACTAATAAAAATCATAAAATTAATGATTCTATAAATAATTATTAATGTGTGACTAAAGAATTATTACTTAATGAATAGGTTTGTAATGATCAGATAGTGATTAAATAATGATAAAACATCATTATAAATACTAGTTAGACTGTTAGAATGTTGATTACAAAACATTTTTGATGTAGAAAGCCATATTTTCTTATGGGTACTACTACAGGGAGGTTATTCGGACTAACTATTGAGATTCTTATAGTATGAAACCAACAATAGTAGTTAGTAAAAATTATTTTGTAACGTTCATTTTCATTGTTATGATTAGGACATGAAAAGATGTTTCTGTAGACCTTGTGCAAGAGAGGATTCAACAAACATTCGGTTATAAAATTTTCTATAATAAGGCATGGATACAAGAACAAAAGGAAGTTGGGAAGGTCAATAGTGATTAGGATGACTCGTATCAAGTGTTTCCATAATTGATATCTATTCTAAGACAAAGAAACCGTTAGGTACACAAGGCTGAATACCCTAAGAGGGGGGAGGGGGTGAATCATGGTATGACTAATTTAAAATTAATGCCCGTTGTGATCTTGTTTCGCTGTTAAGCAAAACACTCTTCTCTCTCTTTCCTGTTGCATAATATAAACATAATGTAAAGCAAGAATAGGACACAACAATTTTACTTGGTTCACCTCTAAGGGATATGTCCAAGGAGAATACGCCGACAGGTTTCCGGTCATACCAAATTCCACTATACTTCACTAGCTATGGATTACAATGTTCGGGAACAGTCACTCTGTCCCAGGCTCACTGCCTTTGCAAGGTATAGGGTCATCTCACTGCTTTCCCAAGGGTCACTCCCTATTTCACTCTCTCTGGCTCACTACCGGTGGAGAGGATCACCTACTTCCTCTTCCTATGCTCACTGCACTTGGAAGGGATCCACTCACAGTTTATAGACCTTGAGGTCTCTTCATTTTCATGAAATAATGCAACTTCAACTATTGATAGATGCTCTGTTGAAGTCCAACTTTCATCCACTGATGAATACCACTTTGCCTCTAACCACTGGGCAATTCACTTTGGAAACACCTTCGCAAAGCACCCTACTTCGCGAGGCTCCCAATTTTGCAAAGCTCAAACAAGACTTCGCGAAGCTCCTGCCTTTTCGTGAAGAACTTTCACGAAGCTCAAACCATCACAAAGAAACATCCCTCGTGAAGCTTACTAAGCCAGTGCAGAGCTCGCAGGTTTCGCGGAGCTACAATAGCCGCTGCGAAGCTCCTCTTTCGCGAAGCATACTGGCTCCGCGAACCACCTTCACAAAACGAGAGAAAATGATCTTCTCTGAAAATTCTATCTCCTTCTCTCGAGGGGGTCAGCCTCTATTTATAGGCGATTCCACCGACCCTCAACCCTTCTACGCAAAGTCAACGCCACGTCATCGCCAATCCCGAAGCTCCCAAATTTCCGCCGGAATTCTGTCCAAATCGCGAAGCACCTCCGCAATTTTCCGATCGTGGAGCTCTTCGTAATCACAGAGCATCACCGTCATCATTCCTTTGCGCCTTCGCCATGAATCTACCTCGCAAATACCTTCACCGCCGTGATGCGCTTCCACTCTGCCATTCACGAATCTTTGACGTAATTGTGAATACTCATCGCCTCCATTCTTCTGGTCTTCACGATTTCCAAACCATGCATCCTCTCTTCGCGAAATTCATGCCTTTTCCATATTTAATTATTATCTTCATGTAAATCCACTTTTCACGATGCTCACCAAAATCCAAATTTTGGACCCCAAAAATTTGGCAAACACTGGGAAACGACGCCACCTTGTACTGCTCTTTTTACCGCCTCCAGATCGTCCTTTCCTTTGTCATCATTCTTTGTCAACAAGGATTGTCAACAAATTCTCAGGAACTCGACAATTATCCATGGAAACCTGCTTTGTCAACAAACAAAATCAACCCAAAAATACTCCAATGTTACCTTGAGGGATTTTTTCCCAACAATCTCCCCCTTTTGGTGTGTTGACAATTCTTCATAACTCTTCTCAGAAATATTTTCTGCTCGTTGATACCTAAGTGAGTCTTCTTCCAGCTGCTACCACCATTCGCCTCTTGTGATTCTGATAGAGTTCAAGGATTCACTTAACACGTACTCTAACCCCACATGAGCAATGCTCGGCATGAGAAACAAGAGTAGTATAGAATGTTCATCAATGAATCACTTCATGTCAAACACCCATTGTCGATTCCAACCTGATACCAATTCTTAAATTGGTACCAATTGTTAAACCACACTGATACCAATTGATGATAGCTGGAGGCATTCTCTCACCTTTCCAATACAACCGGTCTGCTTTTATCACGAGCCTCAGATTTCGTGATATCTAGTCTTTGATCGATCACTTCTAGCATCGTCAGATTTAAAAATCTCCCCCTTTCTCATTTCTCCCCCTATCTGGCTGCTCCATGAGTCAGTTTATCCCCGTATTCGTCATGATTTCTCAAATATCCAAACTGTCTCCCCCTTGAACAATCACTATTTTCTCCCCCTTTGTCAACGAACCCAAAGGTCACTCCGTTGTAGTCTGTAACATAGTATAGAACACATATCATCACATTAGGGAAAAACACATCATACCTCGGGGAGAGAGGGTGTCCCACATCTACACTTTTTGAAGTGTAGGGAGTCGACTAGACTCCCAGATCCAGTCGATGCCTTTAAAATGCTTCCTTGGGTAAGGACTTTGTTAGAATGTCTGCAACCTGTAGTTCTGTAGGCACATACTCCAACTTCACGATTCCCTGCTCAACTTTCTCCTTGATAAAATGATACTTTATCTCAATGTGATTTGTCCTTGAGTGATGAACGAGATTTTTTCTGAGATTTATAGCACTAGAGTTATCACACTGGATTCCGATAGGAGACTTCACTTCAACTCCCATATCTTCAAGCTGCTGCTTCATCCACAATAACTGTGTGCATGCTTGAGTGGCCACAATATACTCAGCTTCCACGGTGCTCAACGAAATGCAATCTTTCTTCTTGCTTAGCCAAGAAATAAACAATCCACCAAGATAGAATCCACCACCGGACATTGATTTTCTATCATCCGTTGAACCGGCCCAGTCTGCAACAGTATATCCCAATAACTCTGTCTGAGATTTATCAGTATATGTCAAGCCGAAATCCATTGTGCCCTGGATATACCGATGTATTCTTTTCACTACAAGCATGTGGCTCTCCTTGGTATTACTCTGATATATCTCTACTTGGCATGTGGCGAAAACAATATCAGGCCTTGTCGTGGTCAAGTACAACAATCTTCTAAAAATTTGCATGTATTCTGTGATATTAACTGCCTTGCCATCCTCATCTTTTGATAATTTCATCCTAGTAGAAACCAGAATTTTCATCACCTTAGAATTTTACATGCCAAACCTTCTTAACACCTCCTTGCCATATTTGGACTGATAAATGAATGTTCCATTCCTTCCTTGTGTCACCTGTAGACCAAGGAAAATTGTTATCTCTCCAATCATTGACATTTCAAACTCATTTTTCATGAATTCTGAAAACTGTCAGCACTGAGCTTCATCTGATCCGCCAAATATTATGTCATCGACATGGACCAGCACCATCATCCTTTGAGTACTATTGTTGTTGAAATAAAGATTGTAATCAACTCCCCCACACCGTAAACCAAGCTTCTTCCAGTACTAATCAAGCCGTGAGTACCATGCCCTTGGTGCTTGTTTCAGCCCATACAATGCCTTCTTCAGCCTGCAAACCTTGTTCTCATCCTCATGAATGAGAAAACCATCTAGTTTCTCAATATACACTTCCTCTTCTAGAACACCATTCAAGAATGCGGATTTCACATCCATTTGGAACACTTTGAACTTTCTTTGCATTGCTATGGACAAAAATAATCTGATTGTCTCCAGCCTTGAAACTGGTAAAAATGTCTCATCTACATCTATTCCCTCTATCTGGGAGTATCCCTTGAACACTTTTCATGCTTTGTTTCGAATCACAGTTCCATATTCATTAATCTTGTTGCGATAGACCCATTTAGTCCTGATGACATTCTTGTCTGCTGGCCTTGAAACAATCTCCCATGTCTGGTTCTTCTCGATTTGATCAAGCTCTTCATTCATATCCTGAACCCAGTTTTCATCTTTAGCTGCATTGGAAAATCATTTTGGCTCCACCTGAGATAAAAACAAGGTTTGCTGTAATGACTTCATTATTCGAGTCTGAACTGGTGCTGCCTGATCACCAATGATATTCTGCCTATCAATTTCAGTTCTACTCTTTGGCTTCTTTGCGGACACAGACTTGAAACTTTCTTGTTCATCATTAGTATCTTCTTCTGAGTCATCCTCTGCCACTTCTGCTCCCCCATGTGTTTCTTACATCATCATCACTTTCGTCCAAGAACTGTTCACCGGGTCATTGAGTATTTTGTTCATTTTCAAATATAGTAACAACATTGCTCCCAACAATTTTTTCCAGCCTTTTGTTGAAGCATTTATACGCATTGCTTTTCCCTAAGTAGCCAAGGAATATCCCCTCATCTCCTCATGCCTCAAACATCCTATGATTTTCTTTGTTGAGAATGAAACACTTAATTCCAAAGATTCGAAAGTATTTCAACATTGGCTTCTTTCCGTACCACAGTTCATACGGAGTCTTCCCTTGCTTCGGACACAAGAGAGACCTGTTTGAAACATAGACTGATGTCAACACTGCTTCCTTCCAAAATTTCTCTGGTAGGTCTTTGTCAATAAGCATCGTTATGTTCATGTTGTTGATAATCTGATTTCTCTTTTCAACCACCCCATTCTATTGTGGAGTTCTTACTGATGAAACTTGATGCCTTATCCCGTGTTTCTCGAGATACTCCTCCACTTGACTGTTTGTGAATTTTGTACCGTTATCTGTACGGAACATCAAAATTTTCTGCCCAAGCATCCTTTCTGATTCCATCCTGTACTTTTTTATGCAACTAAACACCTTTGTCTTATGGGTAATGACAAATACCTAGGCCATTCTTCTATAATCATCAATAAAAAGAATATAGTACCTTTTCCCATTTATATCTCGTGGTGAGATAGGTCCACATACATTAGCATGAACCAGTTTGAGCACTCTAGTTGATTTCTATTCCTTTCTCTTTTATGTCTTTCTCATGATCTTCCCTTGTTGGCAAGCATCACACATATGAGTGCGATCATGTGATAGTTTGGGAAGGTCTCTAGAAGCATCACACTTTACAAGATCCTCCATAGATGGTTGGCATAGATGACCAAGTCGCTTATGCCACATTTGGTTTTCTTCCTTTCTAGATAAAAGATATCTATCTTCTTCCCCACCTACAAGGTAGAGATTTCCCTTTGACCTTTTTACCTACAGAATAGTTGCTCCATATTTTCCTTTCACAACACACATCTTCTTGGTAAATCGGATAGTGTGCCTAGAGTCACATAGTTGACTGACACTGAGTAAGTTATGACTGAGACCCTCTACTACAAAGACATTAGCACCACTCATCTCTATGCCCCCAAACTTGGCTTTCCCTGAGCCAACAATCTTCAGGCCTTCATCATTTCCAAATTTGATAACTCCTTTGTCATATTTGATTCCTGTAACAAGATCCTTATTGCCCGTCATGTGGGATGTGCAACCACTATCAAGGATCCAACCACCAGATCGATCTGATGATTTAAGGGCAATCTCCGCCACCACGACCTTCTCATTTTTCTTCTTCTTGGTCAATACTTTTTTTTCACACTCGGCATGGATTGAGACTTCTGTTCTTTCATAGAGTATGATGGACCAGCCTCATCTTGCAAAGCCGCAAATCTATTCTGCATTTTTAACTCACCTGTTGGTTTATTGACCTGCTGCTTGCGAACATTTTGATTCTTCTTTGGCACATTTCTCAGAATGGCCGAAGTACAGTACCTAGCCATGTGCCCAAATCCTCCTCACAAAAAACAGTGTCCTTCAAAATATGTTCTGGAAAACCATTCTCTGTTTGGCTTCCATCTCTGTTCCTGTTCCCTTCTATATCTCTTGGCTATGGAACACACATACTATGAATTTCCCATTTTACCACTGCAATAACACCTGATATAGGATACATTCCTTTGTGATACTTCAGCACTACGATTTTCCCTTTGGGATCTCTGAATATTCTGATTCTGTTTTGTGCTGAAATCAACCATCAATTTTGGGACGGGTGCTTGCAGTCTAACATTAACTGCCACCAATTTTTGTTTCTTATCAAGCCCTGAATCAACCTTAGTATTTGAGATTTCTTGCTGCTTCACTCTTGCTAAACTACGAGCCTCCTCTTTCGTCTTCTATGTCTTCTGAATGGCCTGCTTTTCTGATATCACATTAGGGGTTAAGAGTTTTTCTTGATCCTTCATTTTTCGTCACAGACTAACCACTTCTTCTTCAAGTTCTTTGATACGTATGACCTTCTCCTTTCCTGTGTTAGTTAAACAATCGATTTCCTTCTTTTGTTCCTCAATTTTAAGCTTATGCTCAACAATATTTTCTGAGCTCTCTGGTGTTGAGGATTTTAGTCGTTCAATTTCATCTAATAGTTCTGACTTTTCTTCATCCTGTTGTTGCATATAGAGTTTGGCATCACGAAACAATTTATTTTATTTCTTCACTTTGGCTCTCCAAACATCTATCTCCTCAAGAGCTGCTTCCAATTCGGCTTCCATATCAACTCTCCCTTCAATTTCATCTTCTTCTACACCGTCAACTTCTTCATTTTTCTGAGAACTATTGACGAACGCTACCATAGCATTTTTCCTATGATCTTTACAATTTTCAAACTCCTCAACCTCTTCATCCTCAGAATCCTGTAAACTTTAAAATTCTTGTGAAAGAAGAATCTTTTTCTTGAAGAATTTTCTCTTGAATTGCTTCTTCCCTTTCACAAACGCTGAAGTCTTCTTTTTGGGAATTTCAACTTCATCATCATCATCATCATCATCATTATCTTGAAATTTCTTGGGGAATCTTGCCACAAGATGACCAACATTTCTACATCGAAAGCATTCTAGTGGAAGTCTACCTTAAAACTTTCCTCTTCCTCTTTGCAGATTTGATGAAAGGATTGAAATCACCTCATCTGTCTCTTCTTCTTCATTAGAATCTTCAATAGTGAGTTTCTTTATGGCCTTGAATGAAACCTATTTGGATTTCCCCTTTTCCACATTATCGTTATCATCGTTTCTCCTTTCATATGCAACAAGAGTGATGTGCAGGTTATCCAATGTCAGTTCTTTTGGATCTATATCTTCCAAAACAGAAACTTTCGGATTGAACCAAGGTGGAAGTTTTCTCAATATGCGCTTCACAATTTTTATATCTTCGATAATTTCTCCAAGACCCCGCATGTCTTCTACCATATAATTTATCCTATCAAAGAATGCATCAACAGACTCATTCAGGTTCATTCTCAGATCTTCATACTTGTTCCACAACACTTGCAGCTTTGCCTCTCTGACTTTTGTATCCCCTTCATAAATATTCAAAATCTTTTCCCACATGGCATGTGACGTTTTGCATCACATCACCTTTGTATATATGGGATTGTAAAGGGCTCCCCCTAAGGCATTGATTTCTTTGGAATCAGCATCCAACTCTTTTTGCTCAGCTTCTGAAAATGTACTACTAGTAATATCAGCTGTGATACCATGCATAGCTACCGAAAACACATCCATTACCAAAGATCGGAAATAGTGTTGCATACGATTCTTCCATATCTGAAAATTACATCCGTCGAAGATCAGAATCATTCTATGATTAGTGGACTCCATTGAGAGAATAACTAATATCAACCTCCCTTTGATACCAACTGTTAGTTCCATAAGGCTAAATACCCTGAGAGGGGGGGTGAATCAGGGTATGACTAATTTAAAATTAATGCCCGTTCTGATCTTGTTTTGCTGTTAAGAAAAAACTATTCTCTCTCTCTTTCCTGTTGCACAATATAACCAAAATGTAAAGCAAGCACATGACACAACAATTTTACTTGGTTCACCGGTAAGGGCTATGTCGAAGGAGCATACACCGACAGGTTTCCAGTCGTACCAAATGACACTATACTTCACAATATGTGGATTACAATGTTCGGGTACAGTCACTCTGTCCCAGGCTCACTGCCTTTCCATGGTTTAGGGTCAGCTCACTGATTTCCCAAGGGTCACTCCCTATTTCTCTCTCTCTGGCTCACTACCGGTGGAGAGGATCACATACTTCCTCTTCCTATGCTCATTGCACTTGGAAGGGATCCACTCACAATTTATAGAACTATAGGTCTCTTTATTTGCATGAAATAATGCATCTTCAATTGTTGATAGATGCTCTGTTGAAGTCCAACTTTCATCCACTGATGAATACCACTTTTCCTCTGACCACTGGGCAATTCACTTTGAAAACACCTTCACAAATCACCCTACTTCGCGAGGCTCCCAATTTCGCGAAGCTCAAACAAGCCTTCGCGAAGCTCCTGGCTTTTCGCGAAGCACTTTTTCGAAGATCTTTCGCGAAAATCAAGCCGTCGCAAAGCAACGTCCCTCGCGAAGCATAATAAGCCAACACGGAGCTCATAGGTTTCACGGAGCTACAATAGTCATCGCGAAGCTCCTCTTTCGCAAAGCACACTAGCTCCACGAACCACCTTCGCAAAACGAGAGCAAATGATCTTCTTTGAAAATTCTCTCTCCTTCTCTCGAGGGGGTAGACCTCTATTTATTGGCGATTCCACTGACCCTCGACCCTTCCGCGTGAATTCAATGACACGTCATTGCCAATACAAGGGAATATTGTCGATTATGTTAACCCAAGAAGGAAACTGTTCACCTCTTCCTATATACATTTCTATTAAGTATATGGAAAACAATTAATCATGGAGTTGGTTTTTGGAAAGCATCAACAAACATTTCACCAGTATTCATTGTGTTTTTTTGATATTTGATAAGCATTAGAAAATAAATGAGGTAATAAATGCATACCTAGATACATATATACCCCCAAATTCATATTATTGGTACTACATTAGAAACATTTATAACAATGTGAGGGAAGCATTCCACAATGAACTTATAAAGAAGGCAATCACAGGGATTTGTATGTAATGTCTTTGTTTTATGTCACTATTTTAATGTAAATATAGAATCATATTATGTGAAATAGGATAACTTCATTGTAAAATATGAGCTAGGTCAATAGTGGTTTGAAGAATATTTCAAAAAAATATTCAAGTCTAATTAAGAAGTGTTTGATTATATGATATGTATTCCAAAAAAAAGGAGACTGGAATATGACAGGGGGAATATGTATGGATACATGAAAACAAACATTGTGGAGTTCATCAATTGGTGTCTTCAATAGGCTTCACAATTTTCCTATAACATCCCTAGTTCAAGAGACATTATATCATTGCATGAATTATTTCATTGATAGGAAAAACCTATCCCCACATAGAATTTAGTAAGAGGTTAGGTATATAAGTAACATTCAATGTGAGATTGAATAGAATAATACATAAGCTTTTGGTTATCATGTCAACCTTTTTCATTGAGAAGACTCTTGATTTTATGTTCAAGAGCGTTCGGACACCATAAAAAATAGAATCGGTGAAAAAATGGTGGTATTACTTGAAGCTATGTAATGTCATTATGGAAACATAGAAGCCTTACGGTTTCCATGCACACACACCATCACAACATGAACATCTTTGAAAATATCATGGGAGGCATATGTTGATCCAGTGTATTGATTGGATGCCATTGCTAACTTTAATGTTGCACCATGGTTACCTATTGGGTAGTTTTGGTATTTCCCAATGCCTAAAGGCCAGCCGATAGAGATACCAGAAATCAATAGGTTATGTAAATGGGGGAGACTGATGTCTAGTAAGGTTCCAAAATGAGATGGACTTGCCTCAAGAACAATGTAAAAGTTTGATATTCACCATATGTCATCATAAAGGCCATAACTAAAAATGATGCCCTAACATTGCCAGATCATGTTCACACCCTCATCCAGAATAATGTATTATCTCTTATATGATATTCTAATATTGTTAGTTATATGGTATTATTATAAGATTTTTTATTTTGTATAATTTTATGACATTTCCTAAAAAAAATTATTATCAAATAACAATATGCCTTTCATACTCACCTTAAAAAAGAATATTCACTACTGGAAATCCAGCATTTCCCAACGGTTTAGAACCGTTGGGAAAGGCTGCAGAACCGTTGGTATATGTTATACCAATGGTTCTGCAAACCGTAGGGAAGTAAGCCGTCGGTAAAGGATTTTCCCAACGGTTTACAGAGAACCGTTGGGATAGGTTAGAAAAAATAAACCTATCCCAACGGTTCTGCCAAACCGTTGGGAAAGGCCTTTCCCAATGGTTTGGCCCGTTGGGAAATCATCAGAGAATTTTCTTTCCCAACGGTTCTATGAACCGTTGGTAAAAAAAACCTTACAACAGGATATCCCAACGGTTTGAAACCGTTGGGATAGGATGTTTTTACCAATGGTTCCTTGAACCGTTGGTAAAAACAGCTCCATAGAGCCTATGCCAACGGTTTGAAAACCGTTGGCATAGGCTTTGCTGTGCAAATTGCACAGCAGCCTACAATTTTCACAGCAGGTCTGGTTTTTGGGAATTTTCAATTCAATTTTCAATCCAATTATGCCCTCGTTTTCAATTAATTTTTCAATCCAATTATTGTACCTGTAACACATATAATGCATACATATAGAGAACAAACCAACACATACAAATAATGAAAACCAACCAACCAACACATATAATGCATCCTGAAAATATACACATCCATAATTAAAGTAGAATTCATAACATAATTATAAACATACATAATTCATTTAGAATTCATTTAAAAATTTAGATGACAATTATATGTGGAATCCGAAATTCAATTCATAATTTGATCGGTTTTTTCTATACCATATATTTTTACCACAAATGATGTCCATTTTAAACAAAATACATACACCTGAAGTGATACCGGCCACACCACACCTCAGATTGAGGCGGGGTTGACTCGTACATGTCACATTTGACCCATGGATCGTTGTGCTAAAGTATCGACACAATCCGAATACGTTTGGTCGGTTTTCCGTATGCCAGTTGATGTTTTTCACTTAAAATGGCGTCCTTTTGAAACAATAGACGGACACTGTGAGTGGTGCCGACCACACCGCGTCTCCAATTGAGGCGGGGTTGATTCGTACACGTCACATATGACCCATGGATCGTTCTCCTAAAGTTTAAATGGAAACCGAATGCGTTTGGTCGGTTTTCTGTATGTACTTAAAATGTTGTCCATTTTAAACAAAAGAGTGACACTTAGACTAATCCTGACCACACCGTGACTTAGATTCATCCCGGGTTGGCTCGTACATGTCACATATGACCCATGGATCGTTGTGATAAATTATCAAAAGATTACGAATGCGTTTGGTCGATTTTGCGTATGCCAGTTGTTCTTTTCATTTATAATCATGTCCATTTTAAACAAAAGAGACAGAGTTAGAGTGGTGTCGGCCACACCGCATCTCGGATTAAGACAGGGTTGACTTGTACACGTCACATATGACTCATGTATCGTTGTGCTAATGTATCGATAGAATCCGAATGCGTTTGGTCGTTCTTCCGTATGTCAGTTGACGCCTTTCACTTAAAATGATGTCCTTTTGAAACAAAAGACGGACACTTTGAGTGGTGTCAGCCGCACCGCATGTCGGATTGAATCAGGGATGATTTTTACACGTCACATAAGACCCATGGATCGTTCTCCTAAAGTTTCAATAGAAACCGAATCCGTTTGGTCGTTTTTCCGTATGTACTTAAAATGGTGTCCATTTTAAACAAAAGAGAGTCACTTAGACTTATCCTGGACACACCGCGACTCAGATTCATCCCGGGTTGGCTCGTACACGTCACATATGACCCATGGATTGTTGGAATAAATTATCAACAGATTCGGAATGCGTTTGGTCGGTTTTCCGTATGTCAGTTGATGCTTTTCACTTAAAATGACGTCCTTTTGAAACAAAAGACGGACACTTTGAGTGGTGCCGGCCACACCACGTCTCCGGATTGAGATAAAACCACCGTGCAACATTCTAATTATTATTCGTGATGTGTACGCGCAGACGGCACGTCAATCGGATGTGCGGTGTGCGCGGTACGACTCAATATTCGTGTTTTAAGTGATGTGCGCGCTTCGTAAACGCGCGTGAGGGGGGTCCAAACGGGCCGAACGAAGTCAGAATGGCCTGAAATCAGACGACAAATATGGGAGAGTGATTTATGAAGTGTTCGAGCAGACGACACGTCAATCGGACGTGCCGTGTGCCCGCGGTGACCGACAACGCAGTTCTGGTGTCATAAACGGCCAAAACGGGCGTCCAACGGTCAAATTCATGGAGGACGACCTCAGATTGAGCTGAAACCACCGTGAAACATTCTAATTATTATTCTTGACGTGTATGCGCAGACGGAACGTCAATCGGACGTGCGGTTTGCGCGGTACGGCTCAATATTCGTGTTTTAAGTGATGCGCGCTTCGTAAACACGCGTGAGGGGGGTCCAAACGGGCCGAACGAAGTCATAATGGACTGAAATCAGACGTAAAAATACGGTACTATGATTTCTGAAGTGGTCGAGTAGACGGCACGTCAATCGGACGTGCCGTGTGCCCGCGGTGACCGACAACGCAGTTCTGGTGTCATAAACGGCCAAAACGGGCGTCCAACGATCAAATTCATACCGGACGACCTCATATTGAGCTGAAACCACCGTGAAACATTTTAATTATTATTCGTGATGTGTACACGCAGACGGCACGTCAATCGGACGTGCGGTTTGCGCGGTACTGCTCAATATTCGTGTTTTAAGTGATGCGCGCGCTTCGTAAACGCGCGTGAGGGGGGTCCAAATGGGCTGAACGAAGTCGGACTGGACTGAAATCAAACGACAAATACGGGAGAGTGATTTCTGAAGTGGTCGAGCAGATGGCACGTCAATCGGACATGTTGTGTGCCCGCGGTGACCGACAACGCAGTTCTGGTGTCATAAACGGCCAAAACGGGCGTCAAATGGTCAAATTCATAGCGGACGACCTCATATTGAGCTGAAACCACCGTGCGACATTCTAATTATTATTCATGACGTGTACGCGTAGACGTCACGTCAATCGGACGTGCGGTTTGCGCGGTACGGCTCAATATTCGTGTTTTAAGTGATGTGCGCGCTTCGTAAACGCGCGTGAGGGGGGTCCAAACGGGCCGAACGAAGTCGGAATGGACTGAAATCAGACGCGAAATACGGGACAGTGATTTCTGAAGTGGTCGAGCAGACGGCACGTCAATCGGACGTGCCGTGTGCCCGCGGTGACCGACAACGCAGTTCTGGTGTCATAAACGGCCAAAACGGGCGTCAAACGGTCAAATTCATAGCAGACGACCTCAGATTGAGCTGAAACCACCGTGCAACATTCTAATTGTTATTCGTGATGTGTACGCGCAGACGGAACGTCAATCGGACGTGCGGTTTGTGCGGTACGGCTCAATATTCGTGTTTTAAGTGATGCACGCGCTTCGTAAACGCGCATGAGGGGGGTCCAAACGGGCCGAATGAAGTCGGAATGGACTGAAATCAGACGAAAAATACGGGACAGTGATTTCTGAAGTGATCGAGCAGACAACACGTCAATCGGACGTGCCGTGTGCCCGCGGTGGCCGACAACGCAGTTCTGGTGTCATAAACGGCCAAAACGGGCGTCAAACGGTCAAATTCATAGCAGATGACCTCAAATTGAGCTGAAACCACCGTGAAACATTCTAATTATTATTCGTGACGTGTACGCGTAGACGACACGTCAATCGTATGTGCGGTTTGCGCGGTACAGCTCAATATTTGTGTTTTAAGTGATGCGTGCGCTTCGTAAATGCGCGTGAGGGGGGTCCAAACGGGCCGAACGAAGTCGGACTGGACTGAAATCAGATGAAAAATACGGGACAGTGATTTCTGAAGTGGTCGAGCAGACGACACGTCAATCGGACGTGCCGTGTGCCCGCGGTGACCGACAACGCAGTTCTGGTGTCATAAACGGCCAAAACGGGCGTCAAACGGTCAAATTCATAGCGGACGACCTCACATTGAGATGAAACCACCGTGCAACATTCTAATTATTATTCGTGACGTGTACACGCAGACGGCACGTCAATCAGACGTGCGGTTTGCACGGTACGGCTCAATATTCGTGTTTTAAGTGATGCACGCGCTTCGTAAACGCGCGTGAGGGGGGTCCAAATGGGCCAAACGAAGTCGGAATGGCCTGAAATCAGATGAAAAATACGGGAGAGTGATTTATGAAGTGGTCGAGTAGACGGCACGTCAATCGGACGTGCCGTGTGCCCGCGGTGACCGACAACGCAGTTCTGGTGTCATAAACGGCCAAAACGGGCGTCAAACGATCAAATTCAGAGCGGACGACCTCAGATTGAGCTGAAACCACCGTGCAACATTATAATTATTATTCGTGACGTGTAAGCGCAGACGACACGTCAATCGGACGTGCGGTTTGCGCGGTACGGCTCAATATTCGTGTTTTAAGTGATGTGCGCGCTTCGTAAACGCGCGTTAGGGGGGTCCAAACGAGCCAAACGAAGTAGGAATGGACTGAAATCAGACGAGAAATACGGGACAGTGATTTATGAAGTGGTCGAGCAGACGGCACGTCAATCGGACGGGCCGTGTGCCCGCGGTGACCGACAACGCAGTTCTGGTGTCATAAACGGCCAAAACAGGCGTCCAACGGTCAAATTCATAGCGGACGACCTCAGATTGAGCTGAAACCACCGTGCAACATTCCAATTATTATTCGTGACGTGTACGCACAGACGGCACATCAATCGGACGTGCGGTTTGCGCGGTACGACTCAATATTCGTGTTTTAAGTGATGCACGCGCTTCGTAAACGCGCGTGAGGGGGGTCCAAAGGGCCGAACGAAGTCGGAATGGACTGAAATCAGACGACAAATACGGGACAGTGATTTCTGAAGTGGTCGAGTAGACGACACGTCAATCGGACGTGCCGTGTGCCCGCGGTGACCGACAACACTGTTCTGGTGTCATAAACGGCCAAAATGGGCGTCAAACGGTCAAATTCATAGCGGACGACCTCAGATTGAGCTAAAACCACCGTGACACATTCTAATTATTATTCGTGATGTGTACGCGTAGACGGCACATAAATCGGACGTTCGGTTTGCACGGTACGGCTCAATATTCGTGTTTTAAGTGATGCGTGCGCTTCGTAAACGCGCGTGAGGGGGGTCCAAACAGGCCAAATGAAGTCGGACTGGGCTGAAATCAGACGAAAAATACGAGAGAGTGATTTCTGAAGTGGTCGAGCAGACGGCACGTCAATCGGACGTGCCGTGTGCCCGCGGTGACCGACAACGCAGTTATGGTGTCATAAACGGCCAAAACGGGCGTCAAACGGTCAAATTCATAGCGGACGACCTCAGATTGAGCTAAAACCACCGTGAAACATTTTAATTATTATTCGTGACGTGTACGCACAGACGGCACGTCAATCGGATGTGCGGTTTGCGCGGTACGACTCAATATTCGTGTTTTAAGTGATGTGCGCGCTTCGTAAACGCGCGTGAGGGGGGTCCAAACGGGCCAAACGAAGTCGGAATGGCCTGAAATCAGATGAAAAATACGGGAGAGTGATTTATGAAGTGGTCGAGCAGACGGCACATCAATCGGACGTGCCGTGTGCCCGCGGTGACCGAAAACGCAGTTCTGGTGTCATAAACGGCCAAAACGGGCGTCAAACGGTCAAATTCATAGCGGACGACCTCAGATTGAGCTGAAACCACCGTTCAACAGTCTAATTATTATTCGTGACGTGTACGCGCAGACAGAACGTCAATCGAACGTGCGGTTTGCGTGGTACGACTCAATATTCGTGTTTTAAGTGATGTGTGCGCTTCGTAAACGCGCGTGAGGGGGGTCCAAATGGGCCGAACGAAGTTGGAATGGACTGAAATCAGACGACAAATACGGGACAGTGATTTATGAAGTGGTCGAGCAGACGGCACGTCAATCGGACGGGCCGTGTGCCCGCAGTGACCGACAACGCAGTTCTGGTGTAATAAACGGCCAAAACGGGCGTCCAACGGTCAAATTCATAGCGGACGACCTTATATTGAGCTGAAACCAGCGTGCAACATTCTAATTATTATTTGTGACGTGTACGCGAAGACGGCACGTCAATCGGACGTGCAGTTTGCGCGGTACGACTCAATATTCGTTTATTAAGTGATGTGCGCGCTTCGTAAACGCACGTGAGGGGGGTCCAAACGAGCCAAACGAAGTCGGAATGGCCTCAAATCAGACGAAACTTACGGGAGAGTGATTTATGAAGTGGTCGAGCAGACGGCACATCAATCGGAGGTGCCGTGTGCCCGCGGTGACCGACAACACAGTTCTGGTGTCATAAACGGCCAAAACGGGCGTCAAACGGTCAAATTCATATAGAACGACCTCAGATTGAGCTGAAACCACCGTAAAACATTCTAATTATTATTCGTGACGTGTACGCGCAGACGGCACGTCAATCAGACGTGCGGTTTGCGCGGTACGGCTCAATATTCGTGTTTTAAGTGATGCGTGCGCTTTGTAAACACACGTGAGGGGGGTCCAAACGGGCCGAACGAAGTCGGAATGAACTGAAATCAGACGACAAATACGGGACAGTGATTTCTGAAGTGGTCGAGCAGACGGCACGTCAATCGGACATGTCGTGTGCCCGCGGTGACCGACAACGCAGTTCTGGTGTCATAAACGGCCAAAACGGGCGTCAAATGGTCAAATTCATAGCGGACGACCTCAGATTGAGCTGAAACCACTGTGCAACATTCTAATTATTATTCGTGACGTGTACGTGCAGACGGCACGTCAATCTGACGTGCGGTTTGCGCGTACGACTCAATATTCGTGTTTTAAGTGATGCGCGCGCATCGTAAACACGCGTGAGGGGGGTCCAAACGGGCCGAACGAAGTTGGAATGGACTGAAATCAGACGAAAAATATGGGACTGTGATTTATGAAGTGGTCGAGCAGACGACACATCAATCGGACGGGCCGTGTGCCCGCGGTGACCGACAACGCAGTTCTGGTGTCATAAACGGCCAAAACAGGCGTCCAACGGTCAAATTCATAGCAGACGACCTCATATTGAGCTGAAACCACCGTTCAACATTCTAATTATTATTCTTGACGTGTACACGCAGACGGCACGTCAATCGGACGTGCGGTTTGCGCGGTACGACTCAATATTCCTGTTTTAAGTGATGTGCGCGCTTCGTAAACGCGCGTGAGGGGGGTCCAAACGGGCCGAACGAAGTCGGAATGGACTGAAATCAGACGACAAATACGGGATAGTGATTTCTGAAGTGGTCGAGTAGACGACACGTCAATCGGACATGCCGTGTGCCCGCGGTGACTGACAACGCAGTTCTGGTGTCATAAACGGCCAAAACGGACGTCAAACGGTAAAATTCATAGCGGACGACCTCATATTGAGATGAAACCACTGTGAAACATTCTAATTATTATTCGTGACGTGTACGCGCAGACGGCACGTCAATCGGACATGCGGTTTGCGCGGTAAGGCTCAATATTCGTGTTTTAAGTGATGCGCGCGCTTCGTAAAAGCGTGTGAGGGGGGTCCAAACGGGCCGAACGAAGTTGGAATGGACTGAAATCAGACGACAAATACGGGACAGTGATTTTTGAAGTGGTCGAGCAGACGGCACGGCAATCGGACATCCCGTGTGCCCGTGGTGACCGACAACGCAGTTCTGGTGTCATAAACGGCCAAAACGGGCGTCCAATGGTCATATTCATAGCGGACGACCTCAGATTGAGCTGAAACCACCGTGAAACATTCAAATTATTATTCGTGATGTGTACGCGCAGACGGCACATCAATCGGACGTGCGGTTTGCACGGTACGACTCAATATTCGTGTTTTAAGTGATGCGCGCGCTTCGTAAACGCGCGTGAGGGGGGTCCAAACGGAACGAACGATTTCGGAATGGCCTGAAATCAGACGACAAATACAGGAGAGTGATTTATGAAGTGGTCGAACAGACGGCACGTCAATCGGACGTGCTGTGTGCCCGCGGTGACCGACAACGCAGTTCTGGTGTCATAAACGGCCAAAATGGACGTCCAACACATTTCGAATGCGTTTGGTCAGTTTTTCGTATTTCAGTTTTTGTTTTCACTTAAAATCTTATGGAAATTCATATAGAATATTTTTATATCATATTTAGTATGGATTAGATTTTAGTTGATCGTGCTATGAAACATTTCAGAGCTAATGAAATTAAGGAAGGTGGAGGGGCTGTCCGGGGGGCTGTCTGGGGGGGCTGTCCGGTGGGTGTCCGGGGGGCTGTCCGGGGACCAAGGAGGATGGTGGGGGGGCTGTGCGGGGTCTGTCCGGCGGGTGTTTGGGGGTTGTTCAGGGGGTTGTCCAGGGTTGTTCAGGGGGCTGTCCGGGGGTTGTTCAGGGGGTTGTTCAGGGGTTGTTCAGGGGGTTATCTGGGGTTGTTCAGGGGGCTGTATGGGGGGTGTTTAGGGGGTTTTCCGGGGTCCAAGGGGGAGGGTGGGGGGGGGGGGGGGTTGTCCGGGGGGATGTCCGGGGTGCTGTCCGGGGGGCTATCCGGGGTCCAGGGTGGAGGGTTGGGGGTTGTACGGGGGGCTGTCCAGGGGGCTGTCCGCGAGGGCTATTCGGGGGGGGGGGGGGGGGGGCTGTCCGGTGGGTGTCCGGGGGGCTGTCCGGGGACCAAGGAGGAGGGTGGGGGGGGGGGGGGGCTGTGCGGGGTCTGTCCGAGGGGTGTTTGGGGGTTCTTCAGGGGGTTGTCCGAGGTTGTTCAGGGGGCTGTCCAGGGATTGTTCTGTGGGTTGTTCAGGGGTTGTTCAGGGGTTGTTCAGGGGGCTGTCCGGGGGTTGTTCAGGGGGTTGTTCAGGTGTTGTTTAGGGATTGTTCAGGGGGTTGTCCGGGGTTGTTCAGGGGGCTGTCCGGGGGGTGTTTGGGGGGTTGTCCGGGGTCCAAGGGGGAGGGTGGGGGGGTTGTCCGAGGGGCTGTCCGGGGGGCTATCCGAGGTCCAGGGTGGAGGGTTGGGAGCTGTACGGGGGGCTGTCTGGGGGACTGTCTGCGGGGCTGTCCGGGGGGTGTTTGGGGGGTGTTCGGGGTCCAAGGGGGAGGGGGGGTTTTCGAGGGTCCAAGAATGAGGGGGGTTGTCCAGGGAGTTCACAAACACACAACCACTAAAAGACAACAACATCCATAAAAACAGACAATATATAAAAATAACTCAACTCCAATACTATATTACGAGTCTAGATAAAACCAACAACTAGAATAGATTAAACATCAAATCTCAGTAATATAATTCAAAAATGTAACGGATCAATATGTCCCACATCAGCATCACCATCACCATCATCATCATCATCACCCTCGTCATCGTCCTCATCATCGTCGTCACCCTCCACAGTGCCTTCCTCCTCGCCTTCGCCCTCCTCCTCGCCCTCTTTATCTCCCTCCTCTTCCACATCAGACTCCTCGCCATCATCATCTTCAAGCTGGACATCGGCCTGACCACCACTAGAACTGCCACCTGGTGCACCATATATAGAATATATCGACGACATGTATTCATCAATCGCTGGGCTGGCCTCTGCTGGAAGTGTTGGACGTTGAACTTCAATAAATTTCATAAATGAACTGTTTGCCCTAGCAGACTGTTCTGCCATCTCTTTGGCCCTTTTCTCAGCCTGTTCTGCCAGTGCCCTAACTTGCTGCAGCTCGGTGGCACTACAACTCGTACCTGAGGCATGCCAATACCTCGTCGGGGCTATCCTAGGTCGGCAGCGTACTCTGCCAGAATGATCCTCTCCCAACACCTGATGTAAGTGATCAGATGGCCCAAAATTGTCTGCTTCTTGGGCCTCGAGGGCCTCTAAAGCATCCTGTTACAAATATAAATATTTTATTATGTTACGAAATAGATATTAAAATATAAAATCAACAGATTAAAACTTACAATCTGCTACTGAGTCGCTTCGTTGACAGCACTTCCATCCTTTTTTCGTCTACTCGAGCAAAACAGTTTTGCTCGAGGCACACGTCCTTCAATATTTTGTACTTGCCTCTATAATGACATTGAAAACAAAAGTTATATAAAAACTTTAGAAAATGATTAAATAATTTAAGAAACAAAAGAAAATGTAAGTCGTAAAGAAAACTTATAAACAATTGTCATACCTGCTGCCTCTCATGATCCGGCATCGTCGTGCGTCCTAGTGTATGGAGGTATTTTTTTTGCATCAATGTTTTTTTTATTTTTTCTAGATGATTCCTAAATAAAATTCGATATTGCAGAGGATAATATTAATGCAAAACTTGAAAGTTATTATTTAAATACCTCAAATGCAATTCATACCTTAAACTGGGTACTCGTCCAATGAGTAATCATCTGACGATACTGCTCTATAGGACAATCATCCATGACTGGTACCGCCTCTAACTCAGTGCCAACTCTAGCACGCCAGCTAATATATAGATCATGCTTGTAGGCTCTCCAAAGCTCGCCTAAATCCTTTAGATGTTCCAGTCGTGCACCCTCACCATCAGGAAAATTAAATCGAAGCTGAAATCAAAATATTAATTCATATAAATACAAAAATAATTCATGGCATTAAATACAACAGATTTTTTTACCCATATCTCTGCCCAAGCTCTATCTTTGACCTCATGTGGAAAATGTCTCCACGACAGCGGGCTGACGGGAATGATGTCAGAGTATTTGGCAAGCGTCGCCAGAAAACTCCGACATTGCTGCCCTGTTTTCTCAACCATTTGATTGTCTTCATTATATTCCACCATAACCTGTGTGCGACGGTTCCACACCGAACGCATGCGTGTACGGCCCCGCCCCAGCCTCCTGTCAGTAGATGTATCTGTCATGAAAGAAAAACAAATATTTTATCAAAACATGTTATAATGAAAAGAAATATTGCTATAAAAATTTGTTAGGGTTTTATAAATATACCTGCGCTAGTCTGATCAATGAGTGGCGCCGGATCCACAGAACCTGATGGAACACCCTCTGGTGGAACAGGAGTCGAAGACGATGGAATATAAAAGCTCGGAGAGACAGAAGTAGAAGGAAAATAATATGGAACAACTGTATGACCTGATGCTGACTGGGGAGTGGGAATCATCATGGGATGTGAAAATGATGGGGCAGAAGATGCAGAAGGTATCGAAAACATGGGAGGCCTAAATACCCCGTGTGTCCCTAACGACACATCGGGATCAGAATGTGGGAAGGATGAAATGTCAGTGGGAGGGGCAGGGTCTAGTCGGGCACGCTCAGCTCTACGTCCACCTCTGGTACGAACCCTCCTCTTACCACCGGCCTGAGTACTAGGACCAGTACTAGGATCCTCGTCGAATAACTGTCGACGTAATGGTGGATCCTACAAAAAAGTTTACAAAAAAAATTAATCACATGACATTATATATTCTGTAAATATATATATATATATATGAAATAAAGTACTCACTGTAGGCACTAATGGTGGAATGCCCATCTCCTCCATCCGACGATTGTTCTCCGCCATTTTTTTTCTCCGTCTCTCTTCAATTGGCTGCATTTCCTGCATTTGAAAACAAATATGTAATTAATTAGAAAAATAAAATTAATGTGTAAACCAAAAAACTAAATATATGAGGGAATGAGGGGATTTATTGGTAATTTAGCTATCAATTGTTTTAGAAGAGCTTGAATGAATTTAATAAAACATACAAGTTGTAATGTTCACCAAGTTAGAAATATTGTTTGATTTGGTTTGAATATAGTTCAATTCTAAATTAGAAAATGCAATTCAAATAAAACAGCAACCAATAAACATTGAGAATTCACATAACGGTCAAGTCAGCTAAAACATATTTGTGATCAATACTAAATAAATATGAATATTACCAACCTTAACAACCCAACTCGAGGTAAACCAAAAGAATTGAGAACATGGATGAATGATTCTATATATTTCCAACCACAACTTCAGGTTCACAATCAACTCTGACAATTGAGCTATTGGAGTCATCGAAAGAAATAAATAGATTGGTTCCAATGGCAATAGGGACAATGTCAATTCCATCATCAGCATCATCAAAAATATGTCTTGGAATTACTTCAACTATGACACCAAATTCAGGTTGAAGTTTATCTTTGACATAAAAAACTTGTTTAGCCATTGATGCCAACACATATGGTTCTTCGGTTGCAAGAGTGCGGGTCATATTAATTACTCGAAATCCACAATCATCAATAAATGTGCCATGTCTCATCATCGAATCAAACCAATGGAATTTCATCATTGTGACTCGTCCATGAGAGTAATAATCCAATATTATTATTTTCTCAACAACTCCATAATAACCCACATTTTCAAGTCGCAGTCTACTATCTGATGCACTGGCATAACAATCTGTTGTGGCAGTAACCATAATACCATCATGTTGTGTTCTCATGTTTTTGGCTCGTTCAGTGACAATAAATCTGTACCCATTGATAACAATTGATTTACAGTCACAAACCACGATATTAGGACCAAAAGCCAAAGCTCTTATTTCCTCAGAGACAGAGTCAGCAGACAAACTCAATACCTGCAATATAAATGACAATTAAACTTAATTAAATATTGAAATAATTAATTTAAACAGTAATATTTTTACCTTCAATTTTAACCAAGCAGAAAACTCTTTGCTATGAAAAGTCTCTCCCATTCTCAAAGATAAAGAATGATGCTTCTTATTTATCATTGTTTTATGTTCCCTGTAGATAAAAAAATATGAATAGTTTAACAGATATATATTTAAGATATACATATTCAATTTTGTTACCTGATATAGTCATCGAACAAATCACAGTTGAACAAAATTGTGCGATGGGCCATCTCACGCTCTTTAAGGCTTAATGTCTTCAATGTATATGATCCAGGAATTCCTCCTGTTTGAGGAAGTGATGGAAAACTGGGTTCAATTTTCTCATATTTTTCTTCTTCATTTCCCATTGGTCTGTTCATTCTTGTAGTAAGATCAGACAAATACATTGAACAGAAATCCATACATTCTTGAGCTAAGTAACCGTTCACGATATAACCTTCGGGATGATTCTTGTTTTGAACATAAGACTTTAATGTGAACATATTTATTTTAGTTGGATAAATCCAACGAAAAGAAACAGGTCCTCCGAGAAGTATTTTAGTTGGAATATGGACAGTCAGATGCAACATGCATGTGAAAAATGATGGGGGAAATATTTTCTCCAACTCACACAAAATTAATGGGGCCTCTGTCAACATTTTTTGCAAGAAAGACTTGGACAACTTCTTAGCACAAAGATCTCTAAACAAATGGCACAACCGAATAACACCCACCCTTACATTATTGGACAAAAGATGAAGGATTGCTATTGGAAGCAACTCATGCAGTAGAACGTGATAATCATGAGTCTTCAACGATTTTAGCTTCAACTCTCTTATGTTGACCTGTTTAGATATGTTGCTTGAATAGCCATCAGGAACTCTAATAGTCTCTAATACTTCCAAAAATTGTTTTTTTTTCAGTAGGTGTCATCACATAAGAAGCACATGGAAGTTGCCATTTATTTTCACTGATACGCACAGGATGCAATTCTGGTCTGATTCCCCAATCCACCAAGTCACGTCGAGGTCGTAAATCATCTTTTATCTTCCCCTTGACATTTAGAAGAACTGAAAGCAACATTTCACATATATTCTTTTCAATATGCATTACGTCTAAGCAATGACGTAGCAAATTGGTTGACCAATAAGGAAAATCAAAAAAGATACTCCTCTTCCTCCAATTGTAACAGGTTTCTGTGGAAACATTCTTTCTCTTTCCAGATTTCATTTGACCCTTCCCGAACGAAAAACTGAAATCTTTCATTTCATTAAGCACATTAGTTCCAGACATACGCTGAGGTGGATCATCAGTCTCTATAGTATTATCAAATCTTCGACGATTCATTCTATATGGATGATCCTTTGGCAAAAATCGTCGATGTCCCATAAAACTGAAACTACAACGATGTTTCAGTCTTATGGATCGTGTATTCTTCATACAAACTGGACATGACAGTTTTCCCTTCGTGCTCCATTCAGACATCATTGCATAAGCCGGAAAATCATTGATCGTCCACATAAGCGCAGAACACATCTGAAATATGTCTTTCAAACATGCATCGTATGTGCGCACACCCACATCCCAAAGAAGTTTCAACTCTTTTATTAAAGGTTGCATGTATACATCAATATCAATGCCGGGATCAGAAGGACCAGATATGAGTATACTCATGAAAGTGAAAGATTTTTTCATACACAACCATGGGGTAAGATTATAAATGTGTATAAAAACTAGCCATGTGTTGTGCGAAGTAAGAATCTGCCCAAACGGATTAAAACCGTCGCATGAAAGACCCAGCCTCACATTACGCACGTCAGCTGCAAAATCAGGATGTCGAGAATCAAATCTCTGCCATGCAAATCCATATGCAGGATGAACCAACTCATCATTAGTCTTCTTTCTCTCGGTATCACACCATCTCGTTTTTATTGATATGTCATCAGACATAAAAAGATTCTGGAGTCTGGGGATCAATGGAAAGTGCCACATTACTTTCTGTGGAACACGGGATGGTGTTCCATCAGATTTTGACTTCCAGCAGGATGTGCCACATTTTATACATTCATTTCGTTCAGCGGTTTCTTCCCAGAATAAACTGCAATCTTTCGGGCAAGCATGAATTTTGTTTCTGGAAAATCCAAGTTCTTCAACTAACTTCCATGCCATATAGTGGTTTGAGGGAATATCTGCATCATCTGGAAGTAAATCCTTCAAGAGGGTAAGAATGTAATCGATTTCTGTATTAGAAATCCCATACATAGTTTTTCCATGAAACAATCGGATTAAAAATTCCAGCTTTTTCATTTTATCGC